>JADLZN010009782.1:0-589253 GCA_018155175.1 Sinocyclocheilus anophthalmus
TGAGTGTGCAGTCTGTGTTCAGTGTGATGCAATTCAAATGTTATGTATTAAAAAATAATGGCATGAAATGTCTTTCTATTGAGCTGCAAAAATAATCATGCAGTTCGACCAGTGAATACAGATTTAAAAACAAACGACTTAAGTTGCTTCTTTTTAGTGAATAGTTTGTTAGACTGATTGATAAACAATTAACTGTTGAGCTGGTTCTTTGTAGTGAATAGTTTTTAGACTGATTCTTAAACAACTGATTCATATGAGCTGGTTTGAGTGTCATATGATGGATATACAGTGGTTACGGAAAGTATTCAGACCCCTTTAATTTTTCACTCTTTGTTATATTTCATTTGCTAAAATCATTTAAGTTAATATTTTTTTCTCATTAATGTACACACAGCGCCCCATATTGACAGAAAAACACAGAATTGTTGAAATTTTTTGCAGATTTATTAAAAAAGAAAAACTGAAATATCACATTGTCCTAAGTATTCAGACCCTTTGCTCAGTATTTAGTAGAAGCACCCTTTTGATCTAATACAGTCATGAGTTTTTTTGGGAAAGATGCAACAAGTTTTTACCACCTGGATTTGGGGATCCTCTGCCATTGCTCCTTGCAGATCCTCTCCAGTTCTGTCAGGTTGGATGGTAAACGTTGGTGGACAGCCTTTTTAGGTCTCTCCAGAGATGCTCAAATTGGGTTTAAGTCAGGGCTCTGGCTGGGCCATCAAGAACAGTCACAGAGTTGTTGTGAAGCCACTCCTTCGTTATTTTAGCTGTGTGCTTAGGGTCATTGTCTTGTTGGAAGGTAAACCTTCGGGCCAGTCTGAGGTCCTGAGCACTCTGGAGAAGGTTTTCGTCCAGGATATCCCTGTACTTGGCCGCATTCATCTTTCCCTCGATTGCAACCAGTCGTTCTGTCCCTGCAGCTGAAAACACCCCCACAGCATGATGCTGCCACCACCATGCTTCACTGTTGGGACTGTATTGGACAGGTGATGAGCAGTGCCTGGTTTTCTTCACACATACCGCTTAGAATTCAGGCCAAAAAGTTCTATCTTGGTCTCATCAAACCAGAGAATCTTATTTCTCACCATCTTGGAGTCCTTCAGGTGTTTTCTTGCACTGAGGAGAGGCTTCCGTTTGGCCACTCTGCCATAAAGCCCCGACTTTTGGAGGGCTGCAGTGATGGTTGACTTCTACAACTTTCTCCCATCTCCCGACTGCATCTCTGGAGCTCAGCCACATTGATCTTTGGGTTCTTCTTTACCTCTCTCACAAATGCTCTTCTCCCCCGATAGCTCAGTTTCTAGGAAGGGTTCTGGTCGTCCCAAAGTCTTCCATTTAAGGATTATGGAGGCCCCTGTGCTCTTAGGAACCTTAAGTGCAGCAGATTTTTTTTGTAACCTTGGCCAGATCTGTGCCTTGCCACAATTCTGTCTCTGAGCTCTTCAGGCAGTTCCTTTGACCTCATGATTCTCATTTGCTCTGACCTGCACTGTGAGCTGTAAGGTCTTATATAGACAGGTGTGTGGCTTTCCTATTCTAGTCCAATCAGTATAATCAAACACAGTTGGACTTAAATGAAGGTGTAGAACCATCTCAAGTTTGATCAGAAGAAATGGACAGCACCTGTGTTAAATATATGAGTGTCACAGCAAAAGGGTCTGAATACTTAGGACCATGTGATATTTCAGTTTTTCTTTTTTAATAAATCTGCAAAATGTCAACAATTCTGTGTTTTTCTGTCAATATGGGATGCTGTGTGTACATTAATGAGGAAAAAAATTAACTTAAATGATTTTAGCAAATGGCTGCAATATAACAAAGAGTGAAAAATTGAAGGGGGTCTGAATACTTTCCGTACCCACTGATTTATTTATTTATTTATTTAGTATTTTTCTAGTTTTTTTTTTTTTTTTAGAAACTATTGATTCTAATGGCCTGGTTCTTTTTAATGACTTTTTTTTTAGTCTGATACATAAACTATTGATTCTTATGAACTGTTTGTTTTTTAAGTCAATAGATTTTAGTCTAAATTATAAACAAATGACTTACATGAGCTGGTTCTTTGTAGTGAATAGACTGATTCATAAACAACTAATTCTTAAAAAAATATTTATTTATTCATTCATTTATTTATTTGGGGGCAAGGTCTCTTTATATCAGCTATTATATATTTTTGTTAATAGACTGGTTCTTTTTATTTTATTTTATTTTTTCTTGTCTGATACATAAACAGTGGATTCTTATTAACCATAAGGTAATAGTTTTTAGTCAGATTCATTAACAAAGCAATACAACAATTGACTCTTATGAAGGCAAATTAAAAAGAATGATGCAAGGGGGCGCTTGCATAAAATGATAAATAAAGAGAAAACTATTTAGGAAAGGGCTAGTTTGCCCAAAATAACATAACTATCTATCTCCATTTGCAAACCTAATTCAACATCCAGTGTAAACTTTACTGCATGATGTCACTACTTGTGGACAGGGTCCCGTCTCATGGTTTCAAGAGAGGTTCCAAGATTGGTGGTATGTCACTGGCAAGGTTGGCTTTTTAATGTGTGATAAAATACATTTACCCAGAGTATATCTTTAATAGTTTTGTGTATGTGCCATAAAGCCAGTTTTATAATTGCTCCCAAGTTTTGCCATAAAGCTCGTTTTATAATTGCTCCCAAGTTTTTAGTGGCGAGCATATGCCTTTGTTTCTATGCTGTCTGCAAGAGCAACAAGCGAGCTTGTCTGAGCTGTATTATTGAAGTTCTGTATGCAGGCATGACTCACTAAGACAGGAGGGCACTGGGGAGTGCTGCCTTTTCCAGGAGCAGCACAGCTAATAAAAACCACACTGTCATAGCCAATTAAACAGCCAGTGATATATCAATGGAATGGGCAGTCCTGGATGAGTTTGCTAGAATGGGCCAGCCATCAACTCTCACACACTATAGGCTATCCTGGCCCAGTTAGTCCTCATTTGCTCTACAGGATGGCTTTGTAGTGTGGAAGACTCCACCTCGCCTTAAAATCTCCAACAGGGTCTCAGCACTGACCTATTTCCAGCCTTCCAGCCTGCATAAGAATATTCCTCTGCCGGAGAGAGCTCTGTTACCATAGAGACAGGCTGGGAAACGGGACAGGAAAGAGAAGGAGCGAGTGGGAGCGAGACAGGAGAGGAGTGACAGAAAAAAGAGGGAGGGAGAGACAGAGATAGAACTGTTTTGCATATGACAGCAGAAAAAAATCTTGGCTGTCTCATTCCTTCCGTCCCAGAAAGCATGCTGTTGTCTCACTAAAATGGCTTACACGGGGAACAGATTTTGCACGGTGTTATTGTTCCAGGTATTTTTAGATAGGTAAATACCTGGTATACTAAAGGTACCTGTCAACCCCCCTCTGGGTCGTCTGAGTGCTTAAGCAAGTATATAGACAACATTTATAATTGCTTACTCATATTAAGTCCTGCTGTTATGTATAAAACTATCCCGAGGACTTAAATTCCCAGTTTGTGGCTTACTTCCTATCTGGTCATTGACACAAGGCTATTTTCACAGTAGCCGATTTTCTTTGGACAAAGTCAGTTTCTAAAGCCTGACCTCATCAACTGCATTTCTCTCTTACAGCGAAACAAATGTTTGCTCATTAAAGTGTTTTCAGTATGAGGCTTTTAAAGATGTGGCCTGTTCATTATACAGGACTTCAAAACATGGCCCGAATATATTCCGCTACAATGACACCCTTCAAGCTGTTTTCCTTTCAGCCTAATACATTTCATGCAGGTCTCTGAAATTGTTACATGATATGATGAGGACTAACATCATTGCAGGAAATAAGGTTACTGCACAGCAGTATCACTTCCTTCGGATGTTACCTACTAACCCTCAAAAGTGATGTTTCCTACTTGTTTACACTGTAACAATTAAAATAGAAGGAAATGATCTGTCTTTTTGAGATACAGAGAGCATCACATTTATATAAGACCACAGTGTCTCTTTCAACCTGGCTAGCCTTTAATCTGATTGGCTGACTGTTGTTAAAGGGATAGTTCACCCAAAAATTTAAATTATGTCATTAATTACTCCACCCTCATGTCGTTCCAAACATGTAAGACCTTCATTTATCTTTGGAACACAAATAAAGATATTTTTGATGAAATCCAAGAGCTTTCTGACCCTGCATAGACAGCAACACAACTACTATGTTCAAGGACCAGAAAGATAGTAAAGACATTGTTAAAATAGTCCATGTAACATCAGTGGTTCAACCGTAATGTTATGAAGCTATGACATTACTTTTTGTACGCAAAGAAAACAAAAATTACGACTTTATTTAAAGATTTCTTCCTTTCCGTGGCAGTCTCCGAGGCTGTTACCAAGTACCACTACGTATGCATGTGCTTTCCTCTGCATGTAAACAAGGCACAGCTGCATGCATTGTGGTACTTTTGTGAACGCGCGTTGACTGACACGGAAGAGAAGAAATTGTTTTCATTGCTCACAAACAGTATTCTCATAGCTTCATAACATTACGGTTGAACCACTGATGTCAAATGGGATATTTTAACGATGTCCTTACTACCTTTCTGGGTCTTGAAAGTGGTAGTTGTGTTGCTGTCTATGCAGGGTCAGAGAGCTCTCAGAGAGCTCTCAAAAATATCTTAATTTGTGTTCCAAAAATGAATAAAGGTCTTATGGGTTTGACGACATGAAACAACACTGAAACATTAAACTTTTTCTGCGGGTTCCCATTTTCAGTATGGTTTGGTTTTTTGTTGTATTTTTGAGAGAAACCCACCCCTAAATGACAGTCTCTTCCTCTCTGTAGGCAGAATAAGCTGCAGACCAGACTTTTCATCATATAGTCAAATGTCTAGATATGTGCAGCTGGAGGAGGTGGAGAGAGGGCCACTGGAGAAATGTGCTCAGCAGGAGTTTCATTAAAATCACATGACTTTCTAGCCACCTTCAAAAAAGCTCTCTTTTCTGTTGACATTGAGGATTTCAGTAAATTATCACATTATATTGAATCATGATCTCTAATCTTAAGCAAAATCTTACAAACTCAGGCAAAATCCATGCATCCTTAACTGTTTCCAAGTCTTGATATTCCAGGAATGATGATCCATGGCCTAATGAAATACTTGACATTGCTGTCATATCGTCTGTTTTATAGAAAATATAATCAGACAATTTGCCTCCCCTTGATTGAGGCTTAACTCTGACTCGGTCATTATCAGAAAAAGCAGTGCTTGGTTAAATATTAATGCTATGAGACAAGCCATTCTTTGTCAGGGATTATGAATTCTTACACAAAGATAATGAATCAGGGGAACGATACCGATTGCTTCTAAATTGAGAGATTAGTTTACCAAAGGTCTGCTAGGATGGAACTTCTGCTTTCATCCATTTTAAAAGAATTTGTCAGAAGATTATATTAAGAATGACTGCCGTGGGAGCAGCAAGTTCTGAATCTGGAAGCCAGCTAATGCCCAGCTGAACTAAATGATTGTGAGCCAGAGAAGACACCGGGCTACAATCCAGATCAAAGAAACGTTGAATAGCTAATAACCTGAGATACATGAGTGTGTAGTAATTGTTTTATTTCCTCATCATTTAATAGCCTCAACATGTAGAAAAATCATTGCTTTGTTTTACATGTCTCATTAAGAATGCCATATAATGTTGTCATTTATTATGTAAGACATTATAAGACACCGTGTCTGCTGTGCAAATTCATGTTTTTTAATATGTTGAAATGCATTCTTGTATCCTAGCAGAGATCTATAAGTAAGCAATAGTTTGACAAAAAGTGTACGCAACAGACTCTGTACAGCAAAGAAATGCTGATCTGTTTGTTTGAGCATCACAATCTGCCCAATAATAGCAACACTGATTCTACCAATGGTGCAAGTTTGGGGCAGGACTCTTTGTTTGACTGACTAATGGGAACACTGTACTACCAAGACGGTTCAGTCATATTACTATAAGTGGGAGAAAATGCAATGCGCAATATGGCAGAACAAGTCCCGCTTTATAAATGAAATAGCTAACCGGCAATTGGTAAAGACATCACACCATTGTATCTGCCGCCTGAGGCTTTGGTTCCCACAGAAACGGGTAATGTCCTGAGACATGCACTTGGGACTGCACATGTGTAACGGCTGAATCAACTTGAAAAATATGCTTTTTTTGATGCTATTTGAGAGTGAGAAACCAAATCCATGGGTCAGTTCCTGTCAGATTTTGTTGCTGGGTTGAAAATATTTAAATGAGGATTTGCAGTTTTAAGTTTTTGAGAGTTCAGTATTTCCCTATTCAAGTAGATAGGCATAGTTGGTCTCGGATGCCCGAAATAGCGGCCTGGAGGTGTAGCCAATATGGCTGCTTAGTGAACTGCCTTTCCTTGAAAAGGGACTTTGCTGTCAACAAGAGTGACAGAGTATTTGGGAACCTGTTTGAACCAGTCATTATTTTCGCAATTCTGTTTGTTGATGCTACAGGCGCAGAAATTACACACTTGAGCTTTATTCGCCTTTCAGAATATGTATCAGTCCTTTTTGAGATTCAACAAACCTCTTTCTTGGCACTTTAATCGTTTTCAATATATCCCTGTCTTTTCCTTAATCCCCCTATATTTCAGTCTGTCATTTTTTCCTCTTTCTTTACAGGAACCTCTCTGGGCCAGGTAATGACCTACATCAGGATTCATTTTACAATATGCAAGCCTCACAATCCTCAAAATCTTGCAGCAGCCATTTAGACCACAGGTGTGCTAGGAGCCTCAGGTCGGGCGGTTCCAGCCAAAGTCCTCCTGCTCCCTACCGTCCCTGCTCTATCCCAATCATCCCCTCTGTCCACTCCTACCAGGATGAGGTCTCGTGTATGCAAACCGCCCCTAGTGCTGGAAGCAACCGTTCTAGTCCTCTGGAAAGCACAGAGGAAGCTTCGGCCCTTGATCAACAGTCTAACGTAACGGTCTCCAATCGAGCAGCTGGTAGACAGGAGGAAGTGGCCTCACTACTCGACGAGGCTCAGGAACAGCTCAGAGTGCTAGCACATGCCCAGAGGAAGCAGGAGGACATCAGTAGCTCCGTCCCTCAGGGGGCCAAAGAGACTGTGTGCATCCTTTTAGCAAATGGGGGTGGACAAGGGGGGGTGGCTGCTTTTGGGCCCACGGAAACTCAGTTAGTGAGCCCCAGAGACACGCACAAAGATGCCACAAAGCCTGGCCAATGAGAAGGGGTTGACAGAACTAACCACAAATGTCCCGTGTGTCTTTGGGCTTCAGAATACTCCGGCAACATTGGGATACCACTGAAAGCTATGATTGAATTTCTGAGGACGTGCTGTGGGCGATAGCGTGAGAGAGTGACAGTCTTGAACATGTGAAAAGATAATTTATTTATATGCATTTATTTAAGGAGAAACTTAGAAAAAGAAACCAAATAGTCTGTCATCTCCACTGTGTTTTTAACTGTATAAAATATACATAAATATATATAAATGGATATAAATATATGAATTCAAACTGGTGACCAAGTACAAAAATGGAATATGGGAATGAGAAACTTTCTTTTGAAGCGTATCAGCCCCACATCCTTAAAGACTCGATTGGTTCAAGACTGGGTGGTTCAAAAGTTATTAAAAAAAGGAGTTTTTCCACTTGTTTCACTCATTTCCAGTCAAGCTAAGCTTGTCCGACACACAATCTTGTGTTTTGCACCTGCCACTGCAGCAGCTGTGTTTACTATCACCATCCCAGTCACTGTCCTCTACCCTGCCAAGGAATATGGCTCCATCTGCCTTTGAAAACCGTGGAACGTGGATTACAATTGGATTAAACTTCTAAACGCTAATCGTATCCAGGCATGAGGTAACTGATAGTTAAGCACTGCCTCCAAGACATCGATTGGAAGAATTTGATGTGTCCATCCATTTGTGGAGCAATCTGCATTTTGTTTTCTGTGCCTCGGTGCGTTCACTCCTTCATTTGGGTTCGGATACAAGTAAAGATAAGCTACTGGAACAGAGCACATCGTACTACACACCACCCGAGATGCACAAACAGACCGTTGGCACCTCTCTGGATGAACTGAGGAGATTCCTGCACAGGGATAACAGAGAGCTGGCTTGGCCAACAAAAGGAGCTTTTGTGTTTTTTCTTTTCGTTCTTATGAATTTATCTGCTGCTTTCTGGGAAGGTGGGTGGGAGCAGCAGTCACTATGAGTCTGTATGCTACCTTTTAAATTGGGACATAATATTTCTGTGAATTAACAACCAAATGTGGTAAGAAAGAAAAATTAACAATGAATCTTTGGTGAAGCTGTTTCTTTGTTTCCAATGTTTTTTGTTTTGTTTCGTTTCGTTTTTTTCTGACCCCCAATTCACACAATTGTGCATGTTTATGGTATTGTTTTGCAGAACCAAGCCATGATAGTTTTAACGATTTATAGAAAAGCCCCACAAAGAAGAAACTGCATTATAATTGACCTGCGTCTGCTGATTTCAACCCAAATCCTGGCATAAAAACACATGAGTGGTCTGCTGAGTTTTATAGATCAGTCCAGTCCTAATAGACCCATTTCTGAGAAATGCTCAATGGCTGCATTATATTGAATTGACTTTTTTATGTGCTGTTGTTTCTCCTCAAGCATTTATTTAAGACCTCTACCTGGAGTTTGATTTTAAGACCTTCTTTAAAGCATGCTGCATTTGTCCTCCATGAGAGGTTGTGTCTACCGTGCCAGCCATAACTCAAGGCAAAGGTGAAATGAAACATCTTCTGGTAAAAGAAAGCAAAGTAAAGGTTAGCCTGTGGCAGAAAGGAGCTGTAAGGGCAGACAGATAAGACTCTCACTTTATCTTATAACACCTTCCCTGGGCAAAAGCACTGACCTCATCAGTGAATTGTAGTGGAGCGGCATGTCTATCAAGATAATCAAGCATCATCAAAAGTAATGTGAAAGTATTGCTGTAAGGGAAAGACAAGATAGATTTAGATCTTAAAGCTCTACCGTTTCTTTATAAACAAATTTTAATAATAGAAAATATCACAGTGCAACTCTTAGTTGTCAGTGTGATTTCATTTAGGAGGCATCAGTTTGATATGAGCTGTTGGTAGACTGTCTTTTTTTTGTTACATTTTTAAAACCAATTAAAATGGTATGTTTGTTAGTATGACCATTCATGATTGGTTTTTTTTCTTCTGTTTTCAAATTCTGTGTATGCTCATTTTGTGCATTTCATTTTATTGGCATACAGTAGATATCCAGAAATGCCACACATGCAACACAGATTATACCACATTGCTAAGTGATCTATAAAACGACAGACTAATTAATATGCAGGTCATAGCAGCAGATATATGAACTGTCCATCTGTTACAGCTCTTAATGTTCATTTTCAGTTGAAATGGTGTGAGAAAGTTTCATTTGAGTTGGACCATATTTTTGTACACTAGTGCTAAAGTGTATTAAATTATGTTTTTGCACAGTAATTACAATGTATGGTAATTTATGCTGTCATGATTCCAGAATGTAAGGTATGTGACTTGAATTCATCACAGAAGACAGTATATTGCAAGACATGTTAGCAAGACAGAATGCGCAAGCTGCAACTGTGCAAGGAGTAACACGAGCGCAACCGAAACTTCATGGTTTTGTATAACAGCCCCTTGATGTACTTTAATGTGCAATTGCAAAATCAAGAAATGAAATTTCAGTTCATTCTTGTATGTGAGAAACTGCATTATTGAACTCCCAATTGAAATAGTATTTTCTTTTCCTTTAGTTCATTTTTTAATTTTTTCAATAAAGATGAATCTTCAGTGTTGAATAATGTTAGAATGAGTGTTTTTTAACTAAATAATAAACTATTATTAAATAGAAATCATAAGATTAAAATAGTGTTATTCTAGTATTATTTATATACTAATATTTTTACAGTTTCTCTTAGACGCTCTTTACATTTCTCAGATCAGAAATGAAATTTTCAAAACTACTTGTTCAACCTCCACATTATCTAGTCAATTGTGCACATCATAAAAGCAATTTCTCGTTGTTTTGAACAATGCTGTGGTTGCTCATGCAGTTATATACAATTTTCTGATGTTTCCTATATTATCAATTACTTATATCATGTTGATTAAAATATATAAAACTGGTTGAATAGTCTTTCCCCACAAAACATCTGTATGTAAACATGTATGTTAAGCATATATCCATACATTTCTATTAGATTTGTTTATGAATTCCACAGGTAGAGCTTGAATTTGACTAATGAAGGGGAATGTAAAGTGTTAGATCAACCAATGATCACTACCAGTTCTCTGCTCAGAGGCGCATCTCAATTGGAAAGAATATATATACAGTGTGTGCATAATTATTAGGCAAGTTGATATCTGATCTTTTTTTTTTTCCAAGCACATTTGACCAATAATTATGGAGGGAAAGCATTACCAAATAGAATTTGCAAAGTTAAGGCATGACCTTTGGACAGCAAAATGCTCATTGGGTCAGCACGGTCAGAAAAAACAGGTGGAGAAGAAAAGACACATGTTAACTGTAAAAGAATTTAGAATTAAGGTGAAGATTTAGGTGTGAAACCCATCAGGAACCATTTGGTCTCCAGCGCCACCATTTTCCAAAACTGCATCCTTCCTGGAGTCTCCAGAAGTGCAAGGTGTCAGGTTCTCAGAGACTTTGCTCGGGTAAAAAAATCCAAAAAAAAAATAATAACCTTAAGAATAACATGCTGAAGTGTTGTGAAATACTGAAGTCGTTTTTTTTTTTTATAGGCTTTATAGACCAGATACATTGAGAGTGAGACCATTTTTTTTTTGTTTTTTTTTTTTTGTTTTTTTTTTTGGTTTTTTTTTTTTTGAAAGGACCAGCATCACACTTTTCCTCTTGTAACCACTCTTTCGAGATTTTATCTTCCAGAATCTGGCAGTAAGTTTTGGGAGTTCATTTTCAGTCCATCTCTGCAAAGCAGACTTTTCAGGATAGGAGATGGACTTAAAACGAACTCCCAAAACTTACTGCCAGCAGAGTTGGGCAGTATTTTAATTAAATGTATTTAAAATACATATTTAATTACTTTTGAGTATTTTGTATTTGTATTTTGCTGGACAAAAAAAAAAATACTAATGTGATTTGATTAAATTAAAAACTTTCTGAAACAGTATTCTGTATTTAAAATACTCAAAATACATAATCAAGTATAGTTCATTTTATTCTCAGATAATACAATATCTTTCTTCACAAAAAACAACACTATTTATACATGTATTTATTTAACACACCATATTCACACACTCATTTAAATTTCCTTGCATTTGTACAGAGCACACCTGTACACATAAATACCATATATTGTTTATATTGCCTTGTCTTGTCACTATTATTCTGTTTGTTCTGTGGAAGCTTCTGTCACCATAACAAATTCCTTGTATGAGTAAACATACCTGGCAATAAAGCTATTTCTTCATCTGTGTTAATAGTACTGCCAACTATAGCCTATCATAGTTTTTGGCTATATGCAGTGAATCATATGACATCCTGTTGGATCTGGTTTAGTTCACCCAAAAAAAAAAAAAAAAAAAATCTGTTGTTACTCACCCTCATGTCGTTCCACTCCTGTAAGACCTTCGTTCATCTTTGGAACATAAATTAAGATATTTTTGATGAAATCCGAGTGTTTTCTGTCCCTCTACACCCAGTCATGGAACAGGTCAAGAATGGTCCAGAATACATTCAAGGTCCAGAATGGTAGGAAAGACATCAAGTAATTCATGTAATTAAGTATATCATTAAGTAATCAAATTTTATTAAGTGGCATGAGTGCTTTTTTTGCACACACAAAAAAACATAATTTACCACTTTATTTACAAAAATATTATCCAAACACATGTGTCGTGGTACTCTAGTGAACACTCACTCATGTGCGTCCTGTTGACGCAAGTCTTCTATGGCATGAACACAACACAAATGCGTTTTAAGGCTCTCGTGAACAACACACAATGCAAATCAATATTTTAATAAAGCTGCAATTTATTTTTTATTGTGCAAACAAAACATTCGCGTTGCTTAATAAAGTTGAGGTTAAGCCATTTAAGTCACATGGAGTACTTTAACGATGTTTTTCCTACCATTCTGGGCTTTGAAATGTATAAGCTGCATTAATGCCTATGGAGGGACGCTCTCGGCTTTCATCAATTATCTCCATATTGTGTTCAGATATGATGAAGTCTTATGGTGTAACGACACAAGGGTGAGTAATTAATGACAGAATTTCCATTTTTGGGAGAACTATCCCTTTAAATTCATCCGGTTTCCATCTTTCAACTGGGAAAAAAATGAAAGAAGCTGTTTTGGTGCTCAGTGCAAACTGGCTAAGTATGTATTAAAAATATATCTATCGGATATTGCTCACTGAATGTTATTACAGGACAGAAGAAAAGACTGCTCTAGAACTTTACTTGCTAGCTGACAAGTGACGTTAGCTTGCTTGGCAAAAGGTAGCTACTTGTTTCTATAGACAACGTGAAATTTTTCAAGTATAGAAGAATAATATTGCCAATGTGTGAACAGCATGTAACGAAACTTAAAAAATGAAAGCCTGTAGACTATTATGTGAATGACTCAGACGGTTTTGCTGGGAAAATCCAAGGGAAACTGTCATTAGAGTGTAATTTTAATGAACCTCATCTGTCGACATGATGTCGGTGAATCCCACTGGCCATTGCTTGCTCGCATTATAGGCCTACTATGGAGTGTGTGCAAGAACATGAGCAATAAGTTACTGACCACACCTCAATTAACAGCCACCGGTGTCGCTAATAACAAGGGTTTCTGTATTCTACATAGAGCCCTTTAACAGCTAAATATCAACATTTTCAGGAGTTAATCTTTACTGTTGACAGTGAAATAGCTTGAGCCATTCTCTTGAGTAGAACTAGGCGGTATGACAATACAGTTTTGCAGGACTGCTTAATTTTTGACGCTTATAAAGAAGCGATAAAGATACATAAAATGTATGTGCAGAAATGCTTGATGGTATTCAAGTAAACAGAAATTAGAAGAAATATGGATCAATATATTGGATATATTAATGTATATAAGGTTAGGTTTAATAATATGTTGTTTATAAGTTGTTCAAGTAGGGGAAAGCACTTCTCTTTCTCTTATGTCTGTATCCAAATGTACTTGCACTGTCTCTTGCACGTGATTGCTTGTCATATGTTTGTTTTTTGTATTTTCTAATTACAAATGACTTGAATTTTAATTAAATACAGTTCTCACAGCAGTATTTTTGTATTTTAAATTAAAAAAATTTGATGACAAGGATTTGTAATGTGTAACTAAATATTTTGATGTATTTGTGCCCATCTCGGACTGCCAATTCTGGAAGATAAATGCTTGAAAGATGTGGTAAAGTGGTGGAAAGAGTGGTACTTAAATTTGTCACAATTTCTGACAATACATACCAACACGAAACAACCAGGTCAGAAACAAGAATAGTAAGGGTGTGATGAAGGTGCAAATAGTGGATTATTTTTTTCTCTGCCATCGTCAACTCTGACATATTCGGAACGATCAAGTCCTGAGTAAACATGCATCCGAGTCCTTTAAAAAACTGTACTCGAGACCGGACTCGAGTCTGAGTACCCCAACTCTAGCATTTATCAACTAAATAGTCAATAAAAGCAATTAAAAATAAAAGCAACAATTTATCTATATAAATAGACACTTATGTCTGGAAAGAGGAAAGATATTTGTTTGCTTCGTTGTTTCCACAAAGTCCAGTAAGATATCTTCCACCAGTTGCGTGGTGTAGAAGAAGAAGCAGGATTTCATTTCAACAGCCTTGAAGAGTCCCTGAAGTGTTGGGGAACGGCAGACCCTGACGCACTGAGAGAGTCAGGCAATCGATGCAGAGCATGATTACAGTCTGAAACATGCGACTGTCATGAAGGTCAACAGTGACTGCTATCAAAGAAAATCCTTAGTGTAGAAGTTAGGAAGGTTTAGTTGACGAGAGTATTACCTTGTTGTGAGTGTTTCAACATTTATTTCCTGGCTGAATTATAAAAACGCACTCATCACTCCTAGAAATTGCATTGAAGCCAGCCAAACGGAAAGAAATTGGCATTTTTCTTTAGCTGTTGATGTCTTAGCGCAAAGGGCTGTGAATAAACTGAGGCCAAGATTTCTACTCAATGCCTACTTTAATTTTAGTCAGCATTAAGCCAATTTAAATGTCTGAAAATCTTAGACCACTTCAGGAAATTAAGCACTACATCAGGGGTTGAAAACTTTTGGCACAATGGTGGCACACGGAGAGATAATCACTGCCACACAAGTGATAAGACAGATTGATATTAAGTGCTTAACAGAGAAAAGTCAAATTACTTCTTTTAGTAATCATTCCTCATCATCTTGTTTTTAGTCATGAGCTCCAGGGAAAGCCAATCACTCCAAAAACTGTCAGACAACTGAACCACACAAAAGAGACAAATTATCCTTGCAAACCTCTGGACAAATAATGCTTATCTAATGGGTCACGTGTTTTTCGTTACTTTTAGAATATCACTTTTTAGTAATGAGATCTAATGAGGATCTTTGCAGAAGAAAACATCTTGAGACACATAAAATAAACCAAGATTTCAATTCGGCAAACAACATCTTTAACATTCCACACACTAAACACGATACTGACAGTCAAAATCAAATCATTAAAGAAAGAGATGCACTCAAAGTCATCGCCACATAACAACAAACAATGCCAGTGGAAATAAAGTTCTAAACACAAAAACAATAAGGCTTTGATTTGCATGATTTATTCATGCCGTGGCACAGGCTAGGAACGAGTCCAGCATCCAGTGCTGTAGGTATCCAACACACATTCATTACCCTGTCCCAAACAATACATCCATGGCAACATAATCAAGTCTGAACCAAGCGGCAACCTCCCCCTCTCTCTCGTGATGCCAACAAGGAAGTGACTTAAACTGTAATTCATCAACTGGCCGCTAGAGGCTGGCTGCAAAAGGGAGTCAATCCCATAGACTCCCCATGTTAAAATGCCTAACTTTACAGCAGAAAAAAAACATGTTTACAGCCTGGTTCAAAAAATCATTTTGGTTTATATAGCTAATTTTTGCTCTTCATGACAACTGTGAGGGGGTGAATTTTTTTATAAGTCATCCGTTTAAATTATATTAAGCCTTAAAGTTCTGCATAATTAAGGGCGTGGCCACTTGAGTAACAGGTAGATCGCCGCTGCTGTCACCGCCGTCGAGCTAGGTGGGCATGGTTTCAGCAACCAGCTCCCGCCTTTTTGCCCATTTTCGATTATCCGGGAGTGACGTGACGCGCTGCCAAGATGGCGACGGCCGGCTCTGCCCACTTTGAGCTTCAAAAAGGCTCTTCAGGAACTCCGGGTGATGTCACGGAGACAATACGTCCCTGTTTTTTTACAGTCTATGGTCTGAACCCACAAATTTGTTTTAGTCAGTTGACATTAGGGTTACTGTGCTTGGACTTGGTTTGTTCTTCACATAAATTAATTTGAACTATCCACCCATACGCCTTCATTGCCTGCCCGTCGGATCACACATTTAAACATTTAAGATAATGGATGGAAAATGTACACATTTTGAAAAAAAATTCTTACAGAAGGAGGAAAAAATAAGCATAGAGAGATGTTATATGTACAACCCCCCTCTTCAGGGCCTCAAAGCCACGCCATGTAAGGATAGCAGTTACAGATAGCAGGAACATTAGGAGTGGCCAAATCAACAGTTTGGTACATTCTGAGAAAAAAAGAATACACTGGTGAGCTCAGCAACATAAAAAAGCCTGGACGTCCACGGAGGACAACAGTGGTGGATGATCGGAGGATCCTCTACATGGTAAAAAAAAAACCTTTCACAACATCCAGCCAAGAGAAGAACACTCTCCAGGAGGTAGGTGTGTCACTGCCAAAGTCTACAATCAAGAGAAGACTTCACGAGAGCAAACAAGGCCTGATTAGACTTTGCCAAAAAAAAAACATCAAAAAATCCAGACCACTTCTGGAAAATAATTCTTTGGATGGCTGAAATTAAGATCAACCTGTACCAGAATGACGGGAAGAAAAAAATATGGAGAAGGCTTGGAACAGCTCATGATCCAAAGCATACAACATCATCTGTGAAACATGGTGGAGCAGTGTGATGGCATGAGCATGCATGGCTTCCAATGGCATTGGGTTACTGGTGTTTATTGATGCCATGGCAGAAGACAGAAACAGCCGGAAGAATTCTGAAGTGCATAGGGATATACTCTGCCAAGATTCAGTCAAATGGAGCAAAGTTGATTGGGTGGCGCTTCATAGTACAAATGGACGATGACCCTAAACATACAGCAAAAACAACCCAGGAGTTTTTGAAGGTAAAAAGTGGAATATTCTGCAATGTCAAAGTCAATCTCCTGATCTCAACCCGATTGAGCATGCATTTCACTTGCTGAAGACAAAACTAAAGGCAGAAAGACCCACAAACAAACAATAACTGAAGTCAGTTGCCGTAAGGGTCTGGCAAAGCATCACAAAGGAGGAAACCCAGTCGCTGGTGATGTCCGTGAGTGCCAGACTTAAGGCAGTCATTGCCTGCAAAGGATTCTCAAAAAAATATTAAAAAATAACATTTTATTTATGATTATATTTATTAGTCCAGTTACATTTGACCCCCTGAAAATGGGGGAACTGTGTATAAAAATGGTTGTAATTCCTAAGCTTTTAATGTTACATTTTTGTTCAACCCCTTGAATTAAAGCTTAAAGTCTGCACTTCAATTTCATCTTGATTGTTTCATTTTAATTCTATGTTGGTGGCATGCAGAGCCACAATTATGAAAATTGTGTCAGTGTGCAAATATATAAGGACCTGACTGTATTTGTCATGAACACACTTGTTGTGATTTGTGATTTACATTTTACTATTTGTTTTTCTTACTTGAATGCTTATGTTTAGATGTAAAGTAAATAAGATGTAAAAAAAAAAGTTATAAACTATAGCCTACACTTGTTTCTTTCTTATTTGTTATTTTTTTGTTTTTTTGCATTGGTTATTTATAACAACAAAGATAAAATAAAAAAAACTGTATTGGGACTATTAATCTAGTAATGATTATTAAGAAAAGAAGTGGAGGAAAAGATGTAATGTTGCTAGGTGATTTTGCTTTGGAACCTTCAGAAAACTTTAAATCAGATTTTCTCTAAATTTACTTTGCTGACTCCATCGACTTCAAATGGTGTAGCTCAGTCATTTTTCATCCGATTCCAACAAATCATACATCATTTTTGAAGGTCCTTTATCAGAGAATGTAAAAATAAAAATAACTAATTTTTGAAAATTTGCTCATTGTGACTCATTTTGCCAGCACAGGTCTCACATAGATTTCTCTAAACTTTTTAATTTATTAAACTTTACTGACTAATACGTTTCGCAACCCAGGTACTGTAAGAAACCTAATAATAAATGGTGATACAGTTCTTCTGGGATATTTTTTAAAATTAAATCTATTTTGCAGCCCTACTATGAATCACCAAATCCTTCTCGCAGTGAACTGGGTAAACAGAACCTAGCAGACATCACAGAAAGCCTCCACTTTCCAAACCAACTATAGTTCCACAATTGTAATTCCTAAGGGATCAGCACTCATATCCCCTTTTACACCAAACCACTTAGTAAAGCCATCACTCATGGCTAGCTCTCATAGATTCCCCCATCATTCTTTTGCAGATGATATTGAATTAGTTCTCTCTATTCCACCCTCTGACAACCAGATTCCTCATGAATCACTGCATGTCTGCCAAGCATTTCTGCCTGGATAAACACCCATCATCTAAAACCGAATTGATCAAAAACCGAGTTGTTGTTCATCTGGCCACGAAGCACCCTTGCCAAGACCTTGTCGTTTCAATAGACAACCCAGCCATCTCACACACTCGGAAAGCCAAGAATCTTGGTGTCACACTGGACAAGAATCCTCTTTTTCGGAAGTACTTGATTCTCACTAGGTTGTGTACTAGCTGTATTAGGCTTATTATACTCATAGCACTCGTTTGTGTTTGCATTTTGCACTTCTTTTCTAGCAGGTTCTAGCCAAAATGCATGCTTGCCATCTGTTGATCTCTGTGGTCTTGAATATGATACTAAATTACTTTTATAAGCTTCTCTGGATAAGAGAATCTAAATGCCTTTAATATAACTTAATTTTCTTAACATGTTGAAAAGTAGGCTGACTGACATATAGTGCCAATGACCTGTAGAATATTATTCAGAACTTGTCTGCTGTAGGATATCAGACCGAATCAGACAATCTAAGATTTGGTCAAAACCGAGTTGAGGCACGAGGAGTCACAAAAATTCCACAGAGGCCCAAGACAACAGGATGTCATAAATCAGACCCCAGCCTCTCTGAAGCAAGCCTAAACCTAAGCCCCTGTCACAGAACAGTTTTCAACATTAACACAAAAGAACACATTGACAAGTCCAAGGAGATTGTAAAATTTTGGGGCAAGTTATCAAGAATAATGGTCAAAAGAGATGACCGCATGACTATCACACGATAGTAACTACAGTCACAAGCTCCTCGTAAATTGCCTTCCCCCACTTTACGACAAGAACAGAGAGACTAAAATTCCTTAGACATTTTAACCTGGTCTCCTTACGTCCACAGAATGCCAAAGAAACTTCATTTCCATGTGAAGATGCATCTAAATGACACTAAAAGGACTCGAGCAACTAACCATTGCTATATATCTAACCCCATATCATGTATCTAACCCACATGTTTAACCATCATGCCTTATTTATTGTGAATGTATTTTGAATAACTATTGAATAGCTTAAGGGGTCATATTGATGCTTGGTATGTGTGAGTTTGAATTGTCATGCTTGAAACGTTTCTCCCAGTCAATCCTTGGTCAAATGTATCATATCCTCGTTATAGAAATCATGTCCAAAATCATAATCTACCAGAGCGGGAAAAACGCAGGTCATGTGAATGATGAGATAACAGTTGATATATGAATGGGGAGGAGAAACATTGCAACACCCCAAGCTACAATTGGTCGAAACACCATTTGGGTGTGTTAAACAGCCTGGTTTACATACGCGAGCTGGAAACACCATCACCGACTAGCGCGCGCTTTTTGGTCTTTTGTCCTTTTGCCTTTGCGGGTCTGATTTTTGTTGTCTCAGCTTTTCGCCATGCGGCGTTTAGCTTTTTCAATCCTAGTCCTGTTTTTTTAGCTTTTTGAGCGTTTTCTGGCTTACACGCCAGCTCCTCCAAAGCCATGAGAAGAAACGCCACCTGGTCTCATCCAACTTTACATCTATTTCTATTTCTTTATTTTATTTTATATTCCGTTGAGAGTTTCGTGTTCTTCTGAGTTAAGTTTGCCTAACGCCGCATCTCCCAAAAGAGTGCTGTCTACCCTTCAACTGCATACCACAGCTCCGCGTCGCCAGCCAACTCCCAATCACTGGCTTCCCAAGACTGACCCTCCAGCCAATCAGCAACCTCGGGAAAACCCTTTCAGCAACCAGACAAGAAAGGGAATCCCGCAACACAGAAAGCAAGTACCTCCAGATTCTAAAACTGAACTGGTGCAGTTAATCTAAATTTTAACCTCATTGAGGAACTCAGTTCGAGGGTTAATTAAGTGATTGATGGTTGTTCATGTCTATGCAATTTCACATATTGCTGTAAACTTGTGATTTCACATTTTTCATTCTCTTAAACAATGTTTTTTCAGGGCAGTGGGACATGGTAACGTATTATTATTTATTAGCTCTAAAAAGGGGAATATTTATGACGAATCATAAATGGTTATGATTCATAATAAATATTTAGATTATATCTTCGAATTAACTGTAGCAGAATCAATATTACAATTATTTGATCTGTCCGTCCACCGAGCAGACAATATAATCATTTATCAATTCAAGGAATATTTATTTCCTGGCCACGGAACAATAAACTGTCCTATACAGTGCTAGCAGTAATTCTTAGCAAAAATGTAGCGAGGGTTCAAACATTCATTGACTT
Source organism: Sinocyclocheilus anophthalmus (assembly GCA_018155175.1). Classification (NCBI taxonomy): domain Eukaryota; kingdom Metazoa; phylum Chordata; class Actinopteri; order Cypriniformes; family Cyprinidae; genus Sinocyclocheilus; species Sinocyclocheilus anophthalmus. The sequence continues at coordinate 20,096 of JADLZN010009782.1, forward strand.
CGAACTGTGAGCAGTACACAGAGACAATTCGTTGTGAATATAAGAGATTTAATAAAATGAAACTATATCTAACATATAACTAACTAAAACATATATATACAGAATGAAACAAAGTAAGGAAAAGATAGAGAATAGAAAAGAATGGCAGTATTTCACATCACTTAACCACAACCTCTGAAAAATCATCAAAGAATCCAAAAATCACCTTAAAAGGGACTGAGATTTAAACACGCATCTTAATAATTTCAAGCGGTTACTTGCATTGATTTCGATCGCTGAAGAAGAATCCTGATGCGGTAGACACCGGAGATCTTTTGATGAGTTCGTGAGGAGTCAACTGGAAGTTTTTACTTCTGGTTCTTCAGAAGGAAAAGTCCACAGCGACTAACATTACTTGAAGATAAAAACTGCCGGAAAATAAAACTCAAGAGGAAGGTCTTGAGAGTCCTGAAAGGTGTTGTCTCAAACGAAGAAGAAGTTTTCTGAGCAAAGTTATTTTGGGCTAATCGTTTTTGAGAGTTCCTATTCTGTGTGTTCTGACCAATGAGAGAAGGGATTTTGAGCGGGAGGTGAGAATCTTCTTTGTCTCTGTTTTATGTCATTTGCTAGACTTTATGGCGGTTCTGGAAAATCCCGTAGTTGTAACCCAAAATATTGTGCGAGTCATATGATGCGTTTCACAATCAAATACTGTACATCATTGTTTGAGGAATAAAGGGCAGACAATATTGATAAGAAAGAAACATTTAGAATATATTGAACCAGAGATACATCCATACACCTGATTATCAGTGTTTAGGCTTTAACTAATACAAATAACGAGTGGTAAATCAGCTAATCTAATAGGGAAACATACAAACAAAACATGCATATACCAGATACATTTGTAACTGATTAATTATAGTCTAAAATAAAGAAATGCCTTTATGTGTGTGTGTGTGTTAGTTTGGGTGTGTGTGTGTTCGTTTGGCCATTCACAGCTCTACGTGGAATGTTTTTGAACTCAGATTCCAGGATTCTCGTGGGGGGTGGTTCTAATCTTCTTTGACGGCGAAGAAACATTTGGCAATTTACAACCCCTATACAGGTAACATCTCTGACCAGAACTGTAATTTATATGCAAATGTAAAAAGGCTAAAAGGGGTCTTTTAAGCAATAAACAGTCCAACTATCATGCATGATCCTACACAGACGCTACAGCCCCCCTTTTGGCTGACGAAGTTCACCTGTACACTTCGTCAAACAACAGTTTTCCTGGATTGGTAGCCAGCAGGTGGATCATGATGGTCGGACAGCAGGTGGATCATGATAGCTAGATGGCAGGTGGATCAGGAGTGACAGATGGCAGGTGGATAAGGGATGTCAGATGGCAGGTGAATCAAGATTGTCAGATAGCAGGTGGATCCTAATTTTACTCAGCCTTCGGATCCTCAGCGGGGGAGTTAACCTTGGTCAGGTTCAGCATTGTCATCCGCCTGGGTCCCTCTCTTCCGGTGACTCCGTTTGAAGGTTCGAGGAAGGGCAGCTATGCACCTGTTCATGGACCTATGCACACCGTTGACTCTGTTAAACAGGACAAAAACAAGACCGAGTGTTAGGGTGTACCCGACTGCTGTGGCAAGGCAAAGTGCCGTGTCAGCAGAAGTCCAGGATCGAGCGACGGGAAAGGTTTTCTGGACAGGCATCCGAGACAGTGCTTGAAGGGGCTGTGTCGATTGGGGTGATGTCAAACATCTGGGACCCCCCTTTCTCAATGCTCAATTCCAATTCAGGTTCCAGGGTGAGATCGTGGTCCCTGAAGAAGGCTGGCATTTCTAACTCGGATTGGTACTCTTCACTTGGAAAGTGGTACAGCGCCAGGTCACCGAGGTAGAGGATGGCACTTTTGGGCACTTGAATCCACATACTCTGATTGGGCAGGCTGACATGGGTGGCGGTGTCGTGCTGGTCATAGGACAGTGTGGCGGTACGGGTGGGCGTGTTAACGAGCCACCGATTTGCCACAATCTCTGCTTGTGTTTCTGTGACTTGTGAGCGAGACTTGGCCTCAGCGAGGCAGAGTGTCTCTCTTTGCATGGGTGGTAACCCGCAGATTCCTTCAGTGTTGTCTCGAGGGAAGGGCTTGCTGGGGCAGAGATAATTAATGTCTTTGGTCAGGGTACACATGCAAAGGTTTGGGGCCAGGTATAACTGTGGGTTACTATCATGATAGGCTACCATATCTGGGGTGTGGATCCTGATGTGAGTGTTTCCTTGCCAAAATCCAACATTGACAATGTCTCTGAGTCTGTAAATGTTGTCGGATTCAATAATGGGTAGATTCAGAAGGAACGCCATCTCGCTCTGCTCGGGGTCAACATGTAGCAGGATGGACCCTCCCAGGGAGTAGGCAAGGTGGGCTTGAAGAGGGTCAACTGGACGGGTAGTTACAGAGGATAACACCGTTTGTACTAGGCTCAGGGGCACCAGAATTCTACCCATGGCTAGGCTGTCAATGGAGGAACTCACCTCACGGAGCATGTCAGACATCAGCGCGGTGACCAGCTGAGTTTGGGCAACACCATTCTGTATAACAGAGAATAACTGTTTCACAGAGTTCACAGTTTGGTTCAGCAGGACAATGTGGGTGTTCAGAACCAACAGGGTGCACTTCAATGATTTGCCTATAGTCTGTAAGGTTTGGCACTGTAGTGTGAGTTGTTCTCTCAGCTAGGGCATCTCAGTCTGGATCTCCCTTACATGATGCTTCAGGGTAGATAGGCTCACGGAGATGACACTGGTCACTCCCAGGTTAAACAAGGTTCCAACAGCAGCAGCAGCTCCGAGCAAGGCCCCTAGGAATCGTTTTTTCACGCCTGTTATGTCTGCTTAGCTCCGCTTGAGTGACAGTCATTTTCTGCAACTGAGAGAACATGTGTTTGATATCGGCTTCTGCGTGAACGAGGGTATTCTCAGTCCATTGGGCACCTGCCCAACTGTAGTGTGCAGCTGCCCGTGGATAATGTGTCCGGTAGACATTTCGGGGGTCGAGTCGGACGTACACCTTCTGGGTGTGAGTCCTACCAGTTGGTCATAGAGAGCCAGGTTGGTCCCTCAGTGCAATGAGACCTGATGAATGGAATGGTGAGTGAATCAGGTTGCGGCTACATGTCCTCTGTTTAGGTGGAGGCGAGGATGCGGAGACGCCACAGCAGACTCCTGGCTTTCAAAGAAAAGGGCCGAGAAAGGCATGTGAAATATCATTTGAGGGAAGTTCTTGTGGTGTTTAGGACAGTCTTTTGTTTTGAGAACTACAGCGGGGCCTAGTTAGCACTAGCTCCTGTCTTTCCCTGCCAGCAGCTACATGTCTCTTGATCTGGTTACGAAGGACCCATTTGAAAACTGGTTCTTTCTGTCCCCGACTCAGCTTGATCCGATATGCGACAGGGGAGAGTTTGTCCACAATCTCATGCGGTCCTGTCCAGTGTGGCAGGAACTTCTTTGATAGCCGATGAGAGGTTATCTGAGGAGGCTGTGCGTAGCTGTAGTACCAGACCCTGTCGCCCACATCCAGTTCTTTGTGTGACGCCTTCCGGTCGTAATATGCTTTCTGGCCTTCTGCGCTCTTTTGGAGTTGTTGTTGGGCAAAAGCAAATGTAGTTCTCAAATGCCAGTGTAGTTCATCAAGGTATTGATGAGAGGTGTAGGCGGTGACGAGGTTGGAGTCTCCTGGCTGGTACAGCAGGTGCAAGGGCAATGTCATTTGCCGGCCTGTCATTAGTTCAAAAGGAGGCACACCTGTTGATTCTTGTGGAGTTGCTCTGATAGCCATGAGCACCAGGGGCAGTTTCACATCCCAGTCCTTTTGGTTAGCAGACACATATTTTCTTAGCATGCTGACCACCGTCCGATTCGTCCGTTCCACTTGGCCCGAAGAAATTGGATGGTGACTGATGTGCACTTGTGCTTGTACTCCCAGAAGTTTCCAAATCTGCTGCATGATCTCAGCTGTGAAGTGGGTGCCTCTGTCTGAGTTGACTCTAAGCGGCAGTCCAAACCTGGAGAAAATGTGAATCAACAGGAGGTATGCTGTAGTTTGAGCANAAAAAAAAACATTTAAACGAGTAATAGTGAAGCTTAACTTAAAAAAAAAAATAATAATACTCACACTAAAGTACAGAGCCCCGCACATGATGTGGGAGAAAAAAAAAATATTGTGGCCTCGAATTAAGAATTCATTCCCATGACTTAATTAATTTTCTCATTTTAGTTAAATAATCACCACGGATTAAGAATTTGTTCTCTCATTTACTTTTCTTCGTTATACTAATTAGTTACAATCATTTTATTAAATCATGGCCACACTGTAGTAATTTGTTTCATTTTATTAAATCGTGGCCACATTATACTAATTAGTTTCCATCATTTTAGTAAATTGCAGCCAAGTTGTACTAATTTGTTCCCTCGCTTTAGTAAATCGTGGCTACGTTGTACTAATTAGTTTCCATCGTTTTATTAAATCGTGGCCACATTGTACTAATTTACTCCCTTGTTTTAGTAAATTGTGGCCATGTTGTACTAATTAGTTCAAATAGTTTTATTAAATCGGGGCCATGAATTAAGAATTTGTCCTACAATTTATAGGAAATGCCATTTAGTAAATCGTGGCTAAGGTGTACTAATTAATTCCTTAGTTTTAATTAAATCAAAATGAGGGAATGAATTAGTACAACGTGGCTACGGTTTACTAAAAAGAAGGAACAAATTAATAAATCGTGGGATGAATTCTTAATTAGTGGCCATGATAAATATATTTTTGTCTGCGTGCCATGTGCAGGGCTCTGTACTAAAGTAATAATGTACACCTTGTAAGGTTCATGCCATTCCACTGTCCTTCACAAAAGTCCTGTCTCTCAGACCTAGCTTCACCACGTACGCAAGCCGGAGGCTAGATTATGCTCTTACTGACAGATCACATGAACACACATCGAAGCGCATGCACACACATTCAGAGCAGACCCCACAGGATAAACAAACAAGCATTCAGCCAGTCCTCTTGCCATCGTAGCACACATGATACACAGTATCGTCTTTGATCAGGTACCTGAGAGGCCTATTTGACGATTATGAAGAACTTGATCATTTATTTAATTTGCAATTTTATTTCCATCTTAGTCACGGTGCTGGTGCTGAGTCTCCGATGTTAGCTGGTCCAGTTGACTTTGAGCAAGCACCAGGTTTTTCTGAGCCTCCTCAGCCTGGAGCTTCAGCATTGCTGCTTCCTGTTCCATGTGGGAGACGCTTTTTTCTCCCAGCTTTGCCTGAGCGAGGTGGTTGTGGGCGAGGGGCCCGATGATCTTGGTGTGATCTTTGTGGCTGTAGTCCTGTGTAAGATCGTGTGACCTCAGGTCGCTCAGGTTGTTGTCGAGCTGTTCCCGGCTCAGGTGCTGCAGGCCACCGGCTGCTTCAGACAGGAGTGTACCAACTATGACACTCAGCCAGGACTCTAGTCGATCCCAGAGGGCATCAGGGCTGGATGATCGAGACATGCTGGCTCACAGGTGAAGAGAGAGAGGGAGAAAGAGAGAGAGAAAGAGAGAGGGACGGGAGAGAAGGGGACAGCACGAAAAGGGCCAATGCAAGATTTACGGCGTTAACGGCTGCGATATAGTAATTATATGTTCTAGGCACGGTCTGCTTGAGGAAAACAAACAGTTTTAGACCAGTGTGAGCGTAGACCAGACACCTGTTATCTCGGTCGCAAACGGCGAGGTGTGTCTAATTGTTGTGGGGGGGCGGCCCCGGAACGGATCTAACTCAGATCGTTGACAGCGTGATCGTCTAAAGACTTTAGCAGCTTGGGTCGTCAATCTATTACTCATCTTTCTTTGATGATTTCTCAAAGGTTCGGTCACTAGGCAAACAAAACAGAACAAAATTAAAAAAAAACAAACCAACAAATCAAAACACAGATAGAGATAGAGAAGAGAGCAGGTTTAAGCCTTTTACTGCTGTTAGGGGTTATGACCACTGGATGGGTTCGTATTCTATAGCTAGGCTAAGTGGTGTTTTGAGGTGATTCAGTTTGGATCCCGTGGCACACTGTGAACCGCCGTGGAGGCAACTGTCACTTCACCAACTAAGCACTAGAGGGAGTGTTACCTGTAGGTGAACAAAAATGGCTAGAATACAGAAATTTACTTTAAATTTGAATTCAAACACTGTTAAAACTAAATTTAAATAAGTGAGTGGTAAAGTGAGAGAGAGGGAGAGAGAACCCTGATTAAAAAAAAAAATCTATTATAATTATATATATAATTTTTTTTTTTTTCAAATAAAATACAAAAAAAAAATAAAAAAAAAAAAACTAAAAAAAAAATAAAAAAAATAATAAAATAAAATAACGGAACCAGATTAAAACAAACTAAACAAAATTATAAAAGTCATAAAAGATAATAAAGTAAAACAAAATTAGTACTGGATATGAAGACTAATACAAAACAAGAAATAAAAAAAAAATGAGTAAATCAAATAAAAAAAAAAAAATGAAAGGCAGGTACAAGAATGACAAATGGGAAATTAAAATCAAACAAATTAGAGTAACCAAGTCGACCTAGCAGAGAAATGCCCACAAGGGGGAGTCAGTGCGCTGAAAACAGGAAGGCAGAAAGAGTTCACGAAATGTTAAGATACTTAAACAGCCTGCCCTCTAGCGTTAGTTTAAGGTACTGTGCCTTAACTCTAACCGTGCTTAAACTGAAAACGTTTAGACTATTCTCCTTTTCAAACGGAGTTTTACTGCAGTTATCACAAGAACACTGAGTCAAATCCCAACAGATTCTTACAGTTTTTGCAACTTAACTGCACAATGATGTGTGGCAAGATTTCTTCGCTGCCTGTACACAGTAAAAATTATAAGCAACAGGGTTTCTTCGCTGTTGTTATACAATTTCACTTGATCAATGTTTTAAAAAAACTCCCATTTACATTTCAATCAGTCTACTGGCTCGCAGTGTTTTTATGATCAAATCTGCATTAGGTGACACATTAGGTAGCTACTCTAACGGCTAAACCTAAGGGAGTTAGATCGTCTAGTTAAATGACATTGGAACTTCGCAATGACTTTAATCTAGCGATACTATCAAATATAAGGCCTTTAAAAGATGATAAGAGGAGCATCGCTCAAATCTATCTTTATCACAAAGCAGGAAGATTTCTTCGTTCCAACCAGCGATTTTGATAATATTAAAAATGTACTGCAAAGAGATTTCTTCGTCTTTAGAGAAAAATTTTAATATTATGACTGCAGTTTACTTTAATATTTCACAGCGACTAAATGTTAGACAGATAGAGGCTTTTAAAATACAGTACTGGAGGTGGCTTAACCATCCAACCAAAAGAGTGAGTTCGCGCTGCGACTAGTCTCACTCTAAGCGCGCATAATATAAAAAACAAATAAATTGATACTGTTTGCTCACAAACCAAGTTTGAATGTATCTCCACCAAAACTGTAACGTTTATTATTATTTATTAGCTCTAAAAGGGGAATATTTATGACTAACTATAACTGGTTAAGATCAATAATAAATATTTAGATTATACCTTCGAATTAACTGTATCAGAATCAATATTACAATTATTTGATCTGTCCGTCCACCGAGCAGACAATATAATCATTTATCAATTCAAGGAATATTTATTTTCTGGCCACGGAACAATAAACTGTCATTCTTGTGTACAGTGCTAGCAGTAATCTTGAGCAAATGTAGCAAAGGTTAAACATTCAGTGACTTGGAACTGTGAACAGTAAACAGAGACAATTCGTTGTGAATATAAGGGATTTAATAAAATGAAACTATATCTAACATATAACTAACTAAAACATATATACACAGAATGAAACAAAGTAAGGAAAAGATAAAGAATAGAAAAGAATGGCAGTATTTCAAATCACTTAACCACAACCTTTGAAAATAATCAAAGAATCCAAAAATCACCTTAAAAAAGGACTGAAACTTAAACACGCATCTAAATAATCTTAAGCAGTTACTTGCATTGGTTTCGACTGCTGAAGAAGAGTCCGGATGCGGTAGAAAACGGAGGTCTTTTGATGAGTTCGTGAGGCGTCAGCTGGAAGTTTTACTTCTGGTTCTTCTGAAGAAGAAGTCGACAGCGACTAACGTTACTTGAAAGTAAAGACTGCCGGAAAATAAAACTCAAGAGGGAGGTCTTGAGAGTCCTGAAAGGTGTTGTATCAAACGAAGAAGAAGTTTTCTGAGCCGAGTTTATTTTGGGCTAATCGTTTTTGAGAGTTTCTATTCTGTGTGTTCTGACCAATGAGAGACGTGGATTTTGAGCGGGAGAATCGTCTTTTTCTCTTGTTTTATGGCTCATTTGCATGCTGTATGGCCGGTCTGGAACATCCGTAGTTCTAACCCAAAATATCGTACCAGTCATATGATGCATTTCACAATCACATACTGTAAGTCATTGTCCAAGAAATGAAGAACGGGTGACATTGATACCAAGAAACAATAATCTGGAATAGATTAAAACCAAAGATACACACATACACCTGAATACAAGTGTTTTATGGCTTTAACTAATACAAAAAACGAGTGGTAACTCATCTAATCCAAAAAAGGAATGTACACACAACACATGCATATAACAGATACAATTATAACTGATTAATTAAAGTCTAAAATAAAGAAATGTCTTTATGTGTGTTGGTGTGTGTGTTTGGTTGTGTGTGTGTTCGTTTGCCATGCACAGCTCTAGGGGAATGTTTGTGAACTCAGATTAGGATTCTCGTGGGGGCTGGTTATAATCTTTTTGACGGCGAAGAACCATTTGGCAATTTACATCCCCTATACGAGTAACATCTCTGACCAGAAATGTAATTTATATGCAAATGTCAAAGGCTAAAAGGGGTCTTTTAAGCCATAAACATCCAACGCTCATGCATGATTCTACGCAGACGCTACACTCACTTTCTCTCTTTCTGCAACTTGTGTGTGAATGCGTGTGTTAGATTAGTTTATATGTCTTAGATTTATCCAATAAAGCCTTATTTATATGGAAAAGAGAAGTATCTTGTGTTTTGTGCTCACAAGTTAATGTCTTAAACTGCCGATCTTGTTACTGTGCTAATTAATAGTGTTTACTATATTTTGGATATAAATATCCATACAGAATTGTTGTACGGCTCGTTCAATGAATCACTGGCCGACTCAGTGATCAGCAGTAAAACAGTGATTATGTCCAAATTCCCTTACATATTATTGGTTGGAGTTCCCTTTAAAATCTTAAATGATTCCCTTTGAGCTAAATTATTGACCTGTTTCCCTTACACTGCTAATAAATGAAGTGTCAGTGTGCTTTCCTTTCGCTGTATTTTTATTTATTTCTTCTTTCTAGAATAGCATTTTTAATTGCTATTTCTGTCCATATGTAATCTATTATTTTTGCAGACTTGCACAATGGAAAAATAACTCAGACACAATGTGATTGCTCATTTTTAAATTTAAAGTTCTTATTTCAGTTTAAAGATTCAAAATGTTAAACTAGGCTTTAAAAATTGATCCTGGAACAACTCAAGCAAAAATGTAATTGAATTTGACAACCATGAGTTGCCTTAAGTGTTTATTGTGTACTTGTGGCTTCTCAATTATATTAATAATGAACAGGCCTCATGGGTCCTAGTTTTTCTGATTTATTCTCAGAATGATATAAAGAATGGCTTTTACTATTAACCATGCTTATCTCTACATATTGACAATACAATTGAAATAAAGGAAGATGGATGTGGCTTCAGTGTGTGCAATTTTGTTTGTAATACTGTTTTTCGCTGCAGCTACATGCATAAATTATGCTGGCAGTGTCTGTGACTGCACCATCTGAAGCATTTTAACTCTAATGGGATCTTACTGAAGTGTTGCAAGATCTTATATATTTTTGCATAAAGACAATAACTTGTTACTTAATAATTGCACAGCAAATCTGAAGCCACCATGATGTCACGTTGTTTTCACAGCTTGACCTACAACATGCTCATGCTGCTTTTCAAACAGAATAAATGGATGCATTAGAACAGGCACAATGCTGCAACTCTCTGAACTAGTTCATGAATAATGCATTGTTATTTCGGATCAACTACAATATTCCAAGTGAGCCAACTTTTGCTCTGTCTCTAAAAAATTGAAAAACAAACAGACCTTAAAGGTCTTCCAATTTTAAGTCTACAAAGATTTACCAGCATTTTAATATGTTCAGTAATTTCTATTTACACATGAACTGTGTAATTTCTGTGAGACTCCTGGCATCAAAGATAATTGCAAAAATAATTAGTTTTAAACAAATTGCTTGGCCTCCTCTTGCGTTTATTTGTTCAAGAGATATAGATTTTTGGCAGAGCAAGTCTTGGCTCCTTTTTGCCATTTGAAGTTCTTTGTTGTTGTACATACCTGTATGCAGTGGGTCATGCTGAGAACCACAGAAATAATACGTTCTCGCACTTTCATTGTGTTCACTGGTCTTTTACCCATTCTGGCAATAAAATATAAAACATAATTATGAAGAAATTATATAACAGTGTTCACAGCAGTGAAGAAGCAGTTGCTTGCAATGTTTGAGATGTTCCGAAAATGGAAAAAAAAAACACTTCCCTCTACCTCCTCATGCATAATAACACCCTTTAGCCTTGACTCTATTATATAGTACTGCACAACATCATATACCTTGTGCAACTCTCAATATTCAGTGAAGTCACCATAATTAAGCTAGTCACTTACAGCATTATAAACAATTTTAGATACAATAACTGGAGCTTTCAATAATTAAAAAATGAGAGCAAAAGGGAATTGCTATTTAAAGGCAATTTGAACATTTTAATTTGGGTCACAAATAAAACAGTTTAAACTTTTAATGCACTTGTATATTTAATGTACCCGTTAATATTGATGTGTTCGGATCATCTGAATATTTCATACCTTAGAAAACATGGGGAAAAAAGGAGATAAATCATGCTTCGAAACTCTGCACAGATTAAGTGGACGAGCGCAGTTTCGTTACTTTACTTGCGAGCTCTTCATATCCACCTAATGATAAGAATATATTTTGTTTATTATTATACTAAAATGTGGAATATAGTGGAATATAGTAAGGTAAAAAAAAAAAGTGTAAAGAGTGAGTAGGTGTGTTCAAGCGTAGATTTGCATTCATTAATTGCACAAAGAACTGCATTTACAAAATTCAGTATTGACCTAACCATAGTTCCAATATTTTTGAGTCAGTTACTATTCTTATCTTCCATCACTTCCATTACTCATCTGATGTCTCAATATCTGTAGGTGGTCTAAGGGCGTAAATCAAATTTGCACCCTTCTTTATGAATAACATTGAATCACGACAGCATCTCTGATGCAAATGAGCCTGCTGATTCATAAACTGTCATATGTAAATATCAGCATGGTTAAATGGTCATAAATCCACTATAGCAGTTGCACAATTTATGGTCAATTGAATTTGTGTGAGCAATCGCTTCTTTGAATATTTGTTGATACGCAGTTGTCCAAAAGGAATATTTTAGAGGGATTTTTAGGAATATGTTACTAGTCTGCCACACTGGAAATAGACAGATCATCAGCGGCACTTGTTTTTGCATGTCATTTGTGTTTCTGAGCATGCTTAGCTTGTGTTAAGCATTCTATTTTGGTATTTTTGACTTTTTTGATTTTGTATATATATAAAACACTATACCAGTCAAAGGTTTAGAATAATTAAGTTTTTCTAACTGTTTTTAAAAGAAGTATTGGTGCACATCTTGTTTGAACAAAACCTATATAGCAAAACTATATATGCAGAACCCAAAGTATGTACATTGTAATTTCCCAAATGTGTCCATCTTCTGAGCAACTGAGTGCTGAAACATTGTCTGACCTGAAAGGGGGTCACCTGTGCACCAGAATCCTGGTTAAATCTAGCTCTTTCATGAACGAAGCCTTTTTTTTTCTTGACATTATAAAACACTTCAGCACTCTTCCATATGCATTACTCCAGAACATATTATCACAACAGTGTACAGCAAAATTGAGAAATCAGGCCACTTTGACCCTCCATATATGATTTTATCTTTATGATTTTATGGAGTATATCTGAGAGACCATCTCACCCTGTGGGTTCAAATCTACAAATAGCTAAGATCCCACTCCCGTTGGGATTGCACAAGCTCCTTTTTTCTGCCTCTAGGAAAAATATTGGTTAAATTAATAAACTGGAGGCTCTTGAAGTTATACTGTAGCTGTTCTCAGCAGGAGTGAAGCAGGTTCCTACCACTGGCACAATATGCTCAAAATTGTATATATTTTTTATATAGTTTATTCGTTTTATATAGTTCTTGAGAATATCGAAGCATACTGGGCTTGTTGACCGTGATTTCAAGGATGAGATTCGACTTGTAAATTTCCCCTGGAAAAATTTAAGGGAAACTGAACATTCTGCCAACATTTACTCTCCCTCAACTTGTTTCAATCTTGTATGCCTTCTTCTCTTCTGCGGAAGGTATTTTGAAAAAATATTTTCCATACTGTACAGTAAAAGTCAATGGGGTCCAATCTAGGGATATTCATTTTAACCAGTTAACCGTTAACCGACCGTAAGAATTTTTGACCGATTAATACAATCAGTTAAACGGTTTAAAAAGTAAATTTTTTTTTTTTCAGTAGGCCTAATTTATCAAAATATTTAAAAAGATTTGCTGCATGGTTAAAATACGATATGCGTATATAAAAAAATTGTTTTTTAAAAGAAGAAAAAAACGCAAGTCGAGTACAAGTTACATTTTACTATTTCAGCAGAAATAGGCATAATGCCGATGCGAAATATTTACAAACATTCTAAACTATATAGCTTACTATATAGCTTATTTAGTTCCCCTCACTCCACAACAAATTTTCAATTAACAGTATTTAGAAAAGAACACGAATTAAAAATATAAGAAGCTATAGCAAAATAAACGACAAGCCAAAACAAATTAATTTAGTCTAAAACGAAACTGAAACCAACGTTGCATCTCTCATTCCACACAAAATCAAATGTTTCCGTATTAGCAATGTATTTGAATGGCAAATTATTATTATTTATTATGTAGCCTACTTAACTCACGTTCCAATATCCATGTAAAACAAAATGCTTTTCATAACATCACGGCGGTACGGTGATAACACTTAACTGCACAGACTTTACTACATATTTGAACTGAGCAGTGTGTTTTTTTCCATATGTTTGACTGACTGTATTTTATTATGATAATGAAGAGGCTGCATTGTCAAGGTAGCAAAGCTTAACTGTGTGCACGCATGCGGCGCCGGCACAATCACTTGAGTTTTTCCTTCTAACAGTGGAAGAAACAACTCCTTTTAGTCCTAAAGATAATCGAAACTGTAAAAGGTTTACCTTTGTGTACATTCACAAAAAAAACAAATCTTTGTGCTTTTGTAAAATAAGCCTAAAGGAAAATAGGATGATAGGATAGGAAAGGATGACGCTTTGGACATTTGGTTTCCTTTCCTGCTGCACAAAAATTAACCGTTCAAACTCTGCATAGGCTACTAGGCTAGGCTACTTGTTGCACAGTTTTTCTTTCGCTTTCTTAATTTAATAAGTAAAAATATATTCTCGTATAGGACTATTATTTATTAATTTTTTTTAAAAAAATTTTATTTAATTTTTTTTTTCAAATTTTTTTAAATATATTATTAGTTTATCTATATATATATATAGTCTAGCTTATGATGTTTTTCCTCCGTGCAGAAGCGTTGCAGGTGCGTGATGTGATATGATGACCATGTGAATCTTCATGTTCTGTTGTTTGCTGCTTTTTGCGCATGTAAAATTAATCCCCGGGAAACAAATGTTAGTATTTTTAACGGTTCACAGACACTTATCCTTTCTAATTTAATTCAATTCTAATTTAAAATAATCTTGTCGGTTAACGGTTAATAATCGGTTACCGAGCGTCGGTTGTCAGTTAGGAATAATAACCGAAATGAACCTCCCTAGTCCAATCAATGTTGTTTTGGACCCCAATGGCTTTCGCTGTATGAACAAAAGCAGTTTTTCAGTCAAAAGCAGAAGTTTAAGCTTTCTTCAAAATACCTTATTTTTTGTTCCAAAAGTGATAAAATATTCAACACATAAATGCTGCAACACACCAAGCCAATGGTCGGTTGACGGCAAATGCCGGGCTTTCATTGAGTGTCTGTCATCATAGTTTTTGCAGTGTGTTCCACACCGTCGGCATCGGCCAGTCGGTGAGACAGTCTGATTAGCTGTTCAGCTCAGTGAACCAATGCACGAGAAGGAAAGCGAAACTGAAAAGCATACAAACTACGAAGTCAAAATGAGTCACACAGAAGGCTGTTTTAATTTTACCTCTACATTTCAACATGTGAATATTTTTATAACAACGGCCATCTGGAATGAAGAAAGTGATCAACATGATTCATATTCAAAATGGTAAGCAAGTGCTGCTTTGTTTGTATATTCACAGTCCTAGTTTCGGTTTCTATTTTTAAATGGCGATAATAGTCTACTGCCACCTACTGATTTAGACAGTTATTTCATCTTACGCAGCCACAGAATGTACATGCTAGTTGGCCGTTGGCTGTTGTCTTTGTTGTGTGTTCAAATTCAACTTTTCAGCCCAGATGTAGGTAACGCCAGATGACAACACAGTTGGCTTTCGCTGCTAGCTTTTCGATGTCAGTTTGGTGTGTCACGGCCTTCATACACATGAGTAAACATATAGGTGAAATTAAAGTTTTGGAGGGATGCCAGAAGAACTGTCAAAGGAGTGAAGTAACCCTTGTACAAGAACTGGTTGACCATACAGACTCGCTGACTTCCTGCCATCCACAAGTTCAGTTCCAGGAACAGAAGTTCATTCAGATTCATAAAAGCACTGTTGCATATTTATAGAGTAGCCCAGAAAACGTCCCAAGTACCTTACAGATATTGCCAAAAAAGGTGTCCAGAGATATCAACAATGTCTCTCTGACAGCCCTAGGCTCTGTAAAACTGCAAAAATGAATGTGACCACAGGAAGCTATTGTTTAGCCACTCAGAAGACTTCGAGACACTCTCTGGCTGTCAGTCACATTGCGCATTCAGGTTTGCTGACAGAGAGAGGGGGTGGTCTAATTCACTCATGCCTGGTAGAAGTTAACGAAATGACTAACATCACTTAGAGCACTTTAATGCTAACAAAAATCACCCATACAATCAACAACTCCTCGCTAAAGTCAGTGTCAATCATTAGCACAGAAAACAGAATTTACAGACTCGTCACCAACACCTCTGGATACAGAGATGAGTCCTACTGGATTCTCAATGCAGAAACAGGACCTGAAGGATCGAAGGGAGGTACATTCTTGGTTTTCTGATGAGGACGTGATTCACTCTATTCTCATGTACAGTCAGTAGATCGGAATTTACCAATTGCAGTTGTTCCCTTACAAAGGCTTTTTGCCTGAGAGCATTTCTGAGCACTGCTTGTCTGTTTGATGTAATCTCCCTTCAGAAAACTCTTGTCCATATATAGGTTCTTCATTGAAAAAAAGGTGTGCTTAATTGTATTTAATGTGCACTTGTCACTTTTCAAATCTTAAAAGTATATATATTTTTTAACTTTGCAGAAGCTTAAAGAGAGCACACTTTCATGACTGTTACACTTAAATAATGTCATGCCACTTTCAAATGTCAAATTGCAAGTTATAAAATAACTTTTATAAAATACAGTAGGGCTCTCACGATACCTCGATTAAATTTGAGTACTCGATTATAAAATTATAAAATTGATATTTTATTTGAACCAATTACTGCCTAATTGCTGTTATATGTGTATTTTAAGTCATTTTAAAGTTTATTGTTCTATTTTTATTAACACAAAAAATATCTGATTACCGATTAATTGTCAGAATAATCAACCGATTACCAAAATAATTGTAAGTGACAGCCTTAAAATACAGTAAGTACACTTATTTTTGAAGTGTTGAATGACAAACACATATAGACTACTTGATTTTAATTTGAACTGTAGTGTGTTTTTCAATATTACATTTTATAGTTTTTATATTTTAAATGTTTTAAAATTCATCATTAAAAATATTTTTAAATACATGAGACAAGTTTAAATAGAAATGAAACAAATAAATTTTAGTTTGCTATAAATGTTCATCAGTACATTTGACAGTACACTTTAGCCATATTTTAACGACAGTATGAAGTAATTATGCAATTACATATAAAGATGTACTTAAGTCCTACTTAAGCGGGTCAAAAAACATTCTAAAGTTCAGGTCAAGACACCTTTATTTATCTAGCACTAATACAGATTGTACAGAGAGTTCAGTTATCTAACTGCATTTAATACTAGTACATTTCAATTTAATTGCAGTTAACATTCACTTAAGTGTCTGAAAAGATTACATTCAACTTGCACTTAAGTATATATTTTTTATTTCTTAGTTTTTTTTATATATGCTAAAGTGTACTTCTTTACCACAAGAGACAGTTCACCTAAAAATTAATCTTCAGTTGTTATTTATTCACTTCCGTGTTTTTATAACATTAAAATGAAATGTGCTGAAGCTTTATTTTTAGTTAGTGTGTACACTGGTGTCTGAAAGCATATGATTCAAGTCCATGCTTATCTTTTTCTTAAACACATGTGTTTCCCCATTTGTGATGTCTGCTTCCAGCCAGTGGCATTTTTCATTACATCCCCACTTGCCCAAAGGACTTGAAAACAGGGATTAAGAAAAGATGAAAGGCATCTTTACGAGTACTGTTCTATAATTTATTCAGATCAGCTCAGCTCCACACTGCTGTCTGCTTGTTTAGAACAGAATAATGAGGCTTGTGGTCAAACACCGTGTTTAATTGCTGGGAATCAGGATCATGATAATGGTTTGTTCTTCACTGTTTATGGTAGCGTGCGCTTGGGGAGTGGACTCTTTTCTTGTTTGAGTGTTGCAGACTTGATACAGATGTTTGACAGTATGCAA
Organism: Sinocyclocheilus anophthalmus; assembly: GCA_018155175.1. NCBI lineage: Eukaryota > Metazoa > Chordata > Actinopteri > Cypriniformes > Cyprinidae > Sinocyclocheilus > Sinocyclocheilus anophthalmus. The sequence continues at coordinate 37,141 of JADLZN010009782.1, forward strand.
GATGAGATAAGAAATGTAATACTGTTGAATTAATCACAAATTACAACGATGAAGAGGATACATTTAAAAAGAAATGCAGTGTGGCAGAGCCAACCTTATCCTTGAGGAATATTCCAGAATAATGTTTTGCTTCCTGTCGTTGCTTTAAAACTCCATCAGGGGTGTTTCAGTTTTATGTGATTTTCATTTAACAGTGACAGTTTAATATCAAAAACATGTCTCTGAAGTATCCAAATTGCATTATTGGTGGAACTATGGGATATGGAGAAAATGAATAGTTGTATACTGCTGGTTTTCAAAGCTAGTCACATTCTATGCATGTGTGTGTGTCTGTGTGTGTGCGTGTGTGTGTGTGTGTGTGTGTGTGTGTGTGTGTGTGTGTCTGTGTGTCTGTGTGTGTGCGTGTGTGCGTGTGTGTGTGTGTGTCTGAGAGAGACTCTGCTCAGCTTCCAGATCGATTACAACTGTTGATGCTGACAAATGATGGTAATTTTCTAACTGTCTCTGAACCATTATAAGTGGTGATTATTTTCACAGTGTGGTCACCACTATAAAAACTGCAGCTTGATGGCGAAGGTACAATATCACTAAAATCCCTGCTGTTGCATTTAAGAGACAACAGAGAATTCTGACTCTCTTTTTACAAAGTAAAAGATATCTGTAACATTGTGAAATATGTTTGAAATAAATACCTTTTAAAGGGGTCATATGATGCTGCTAAAAAGAACATTATTTTGTGTATTTGGTGTAATGAAATGTGTTTATGCGGTTTAAAGTTAAAAAAACACATTATTTTCCACATACTGTACATTATTGTTTCTCCTCTATGCCCCGCCTTTCTGAAACGCGTCGATTTTTACAAAGCTCATCGGTCTGAAAAAGCGAGGTGTGCTGTGATTGGCCAGCTATCCAGTGCGTTGTGATTGGCCGAATACCTCAAGCGTGAGACGAAAATGTTATGCCCCTCACCATACTGTTGATGCCCTGTCCGGCCGGAGCGACGAAACAAAAACATTAAAACCCATTACAAACGAGGCATTTGTTGCATCCAGTGGGGACATAATTACTGATTATAATGACTTATACTGTCTTTTTACGCGTTGCGTCGCATTGCATCGCGCCACGTAAACATAAAACCATGTCTGCATTTGTGATCAGAGAAATGACAAACAAGTGCTACTCCACACTGCCCAAAACTCGCGTTTGAATCATCAGTGGCAAATGATAAAAGAAAACATACTTATGTGAGTCAGAACTGCCAGCATTTTAGTCTAACGTTATTCTCCCAGGATGAGTAAACAGTCCTCCATAAAATGTGCCGGCGATCCACAGCATTAAGTTGAAGTATTCCCTCAGCGACCAGCACAGATCAGCTCTAGGCATGACAAAGCGGATATCGTCCTCTTTTGGAAGACCAAAAAAAGTAGTTTCGCTTTCACAACGAAAAACACAGCAGCCTAGCATGAGCGAAAGCCCCGGCTTAGCGTGAGCTGAAGCCGGGCAAGAGTGAGCTGAGGCAGCGGGGTCGAGAACGGCGGTACCGGCGAAGGAGTGGTGAAAACGGTGAAAGCCGATCCGGCGATCCACAGCACTAAGTTGATGTATTCCCTCAGCGACCAGCACAGATCAGCTCCAGGCATGACGAAGCGGATATCGTCCTCTTTTGGAAGACCAAACAAAGTAGTTTCGCTTTCACAACGAAACACACAGCATCTTCAGGACATGGCGGCAGCGGCAACAATACTACAGCGAGAATAAAAGTTACGCCTTCTTTCTTTGCGTGAACATTTGGGCAGCGTTATGCAAATCTTCCCACATAGTGAGGTAGATATGTGGGGGCGTGTTAGAACGAGCCGTTTTAGGTAGGCTTGGCTGACTCTTAACTTTTATGAAGAATATCTCTTTGGATTTGAGACTTTAGTCTTTGCAAATTTACAGATCTTCTTTATGCACCAAGAGCTTGTAACACTCCAAAGAGAAAGGAAAAAATGAAATCGTATCATATGACCCCTTTAACTAAACGTAAAAATTTTTATTTTTTTTTAATGGAGTCATTACTCCAGTCTTCAGTGTCAAACAATCTTTCAGAAATCATTCTAATATGCTGATCTGCTGCTCAAGAAATATTTCTTATCAATGCTGAAAACAGTTCATAAAATCAGAATGTTACGGAAGAGGCTTGACACAACAGGTTAGTTTTATACAAACAGTTTATTAGGTCACAGTGAGTACTGGTGTCGGGTCCTGGAGGAAGTGATGGTGAGGGAAAGGTCCGTGAGAGCGTGCAAAGGATATGGAGAGTGGAGTAATCAGAGTCTTTGGCTTGATTGAGGCTGGAAGGGATCCGGGGGAAGTACACACCTCAGCGATCCGGGAACTAGGAGACACTGGAGACGAGGAGACACTAGGAGGAACACAGGAGGTAAGTAATGCAAGAAGTATTCAAAGGAATTCAGTAGCAAAGCCATTGAGTCCTCTACGTGTAAACAAGACCGGACCGTGAGGGTGTCTGAGGTGTGTGCTTTTATGCAGGCTGGTAATGAGGTGCTTGATTGGTGACAGGTGCGGGTGCTTAGAACTCAGGTGAGAGGGATCGTTGTGATGATTGGGAGGTGACTGAGTCTGGCCGATCTGTGACAGAATTTATCGAAATAGAATAAAATAGAATAAAAATTGTTGGAAATAGACTCTTGAAAAACTTTTTTTTTTTCATTTTTATTCTGTGTTTGTGAATTATGCAGTGTTTTGTCACAATGTGCTTTTTCATATTCAAATACAAGTTGAAATGGACTAAAATTTGAGTGAATCTGAACAACAACAAACACAAATTCAATTCAATTTATTTACAAATTCAAATTAATTACAAATTAAAGGGATACTCCACCCCAAAATGAAAATTTTGTCATTAATCACTTACCCTCATGTCGCTCCAAACCCTTAAGACCTTCGTTCATCTTTGGAAACATAATGGGAACCTAATAAGCGATTTTACATTTACTCTTATATTGTCAGCCGCGCTGCACAGATGCGTTGTTTTTGTTCAAATCAAAGCGTAAATACAAGTAGAAAACATATCCTTGTGTCGCGGCTGACACAGAAGAGCGTACGCTGCTTGCGTTCAGCGGATATTCTCCAAAATGGCACTACGGTGATGCAGAGAGACACAGAGGAGACGAATTGAAGTCGTTAATTTTGTTGAAATATTTCAATTTAAATATCTTAAATTGTGTTCCGAAGACGAACTAAGCTTTTACGGGTTTGGAACGACATGGGGGTAAGTGATTAATGACAAATTTTCATTTTGGGGTGGAGTAACCCTTTAAATATGGACACAGAAAACGGAAGAAAATAAATTTTAAAGAAAGAAGAAAAAACAAACACGCACTGTGGCATATAATGAGAATAATACTTTGTTGTTCTAAAGTAAAGAACAAATACAAAAAAACTCTAGTAAAAATGCTATATAGAGGTCCTGGAGTATTATATCATCATAAATGTCTTGTTGGAGCAGGTTCTCCTAAAGCCCTTCAGCTTCAGCTGCACAGCGTGTGGTGTAGCAGGTTTGCGTTTGATAGCTTTTGATCTCTGAACACCAGAGTAGCTGTAGTGGGCATTAAGATGGCTACTCTAAAATGAAGTGTTTTCCCCCCCCCAAACCCCCCAGGGTTTAAAGTGTTTCAGAGCCGAGTGCTTTGCTGATCACCTGATTTGTGCGAAGGCTGGTCACTTGTCTCTACCCAATAAAAAGAGATTTTGGCAATATATTGATTAACTGTATACAATATATTAAATTTTACTTTTACTTGTGGCTGGTCACTTGACTCTACATAATAAAAAGAGATTTTGGCAAAATTCTTCACATAAAATTGTTGTTGTGTTCTTATTATTATTAATTTTATTTTTATATATATTTAGTTTTTTTTTAGCCTGCCTATGGTCTAACAGATTTGGAGTCAAGCTGGTACTTCTTTTTTAACACAATGTATCAAATGAATGTTTGATTAGATTTAATCTAGTTTTACAGTTAAATTTAATCTATAGATTAGAATAATTAGATTTATTTTACTTTTTCAAATGATTATGGTACAACATAATTATACTCTCCTCCTTAAGTTAGCTTAATAAATTATTTAAAGTAATCATTATGGAATAATTATCAAAATAATAAGCATTACAATTGTTGTAATCAAAATAGTATATCATATTAATCCTCTTCTCTCTTTCTGTGGTAGCTTCAATGTTTTCCTATCGTTGCTTATGAACAGACCTTTCTCTCCCGAGGAAATCTTTTATTTAAGAACATCCTCCTCACCTCATTCCCCATGGAAGTGGATCTGAGTTAAGTACAATTTTTTTTTCTCACACTGTGTGATATGAATTGTCACCATAGTGACAGAAGCAGCAAGAACCATCCACCACAGCCCAGCTTCATTAACTATAAATCCTCAAGGTGGCATACAAAGATGGCGCAGATCGAAGGCGGTACAAACCTGTTTTCAATTTTATTGGTGGTCATCAGCAGCATATTAATGAAGAGATGTCTGGAGTAGCACCAACTGAAATGACCACAGGTTGTATGGAGATGAGTTAGCCGAGATGCAGAAATCAGGCCAGCACTCCTTTCTCATTAGTCTTCCTGACATCCTTGGGGTGCTCTGAGCTTTACATATTTAAAAATTAAGCACAAAAGACATCCAGGCATGATTCTACCAAAGCCATACTGGTACCAGAGTTCATGTTAAAGTGAAAAGAAATCCAAACCCGCTGTTCCACACACCTCAAACTGCAAAGCACCTTCACTGCCTCAGGCAGAGCATTTTTTTCTTGCTGCTTTAGTCACTGGGGGCTTTGCAAGGAACCCTGGGTAACTTCTGGAAGCTTTTAAAGTGAGTCGAATCAGGTACAAACGCAACAATAAAGACGATTGGAGGGGATCATTGTGAGTAGTGACCTCAGTAAGTATCTGTGGGTGACGCAATGCTTACATCAGAGGTGATCTTTTTAAATTATAAAGTATTCCGTTGCAGCGAATAGCATCATAAATTATTGAAAACATGTTCCCCTTATCACTTAGACTGAGCTGTGCATATTCTAAATGTGATAATTTACAAATATACTGTATGCATCACGCATAAAATGCATGACACTTTCAGATGTCCTTTACTGTCCCTGCATGTGTTCAGTACCTTATAGTGTACCAGGACCCCTTTACTTGTTTCCTGCCCTCCTCTCTGTTTGTGTTAGAGCTGAAGGGTGAGAGATACAGAGAGACCCTATTAAACCACATGGAGTGGTAAGTTGTTGACATAATGGGGTGTGACAGACCATGAGCTCTGCTGTGATCTCAGGTCACCACATACAGTGGGGCAAAAAAGTATTTAGTCAGCCACCAATTGTGCAAGTTCTCCCACTTAAAAAGATGAGAGAGGCCTGTAATTTTCATCATAGGTATACCTCAACTATGAGAGACAAAATGAGAAAAAAAATCCAGAAAATCAAATTGTAGGATTTTTAAAAAATTTATTAGCAAATTATGGTGGAAAATAAGTATTTGGTCACCTACAACAAGCAAGATTTCTGGCTCTCACAGACCTGTAACAACTTCTTTAAGAGGCTCCTCTGTCCTCCACTCGTTACCTGTATTAATGGCATCTGTTTGAACTCGTTATCAGTATAAAAGACACCTGTCCACAACCTCAAACAGTCACACTCCAAACTCCACCATGGCCAAGACCAAAGAGCTGTCAAAGGACACCAGAAACAAAATTGTAGACCTGCACCAGGCTGGGAAGACTGAATCTGCATTAGGTAAGCAGCTTGGTGTGAAGAAACAACTGTGGGAGCAATTATTAGAAAATGGAAAACATACAAAACCACTGATAATCTCCCTCGATCTGAGGCTCCACGCAAGATCTCACCCCGTGGGGTCAAAATGATCACAAGAACTGTGAGCAAAAATCCCAGAACCACACGGGGGGACCTAGTGAATGACCTGCAGAGAGCTGGGACCAAAGTAACAAAGGCTACCATCAGTAACACACTGCGCCGCCAGGGACTCAAATCCTGCAGTGCCAGACGTGTCCCCCTGCTTAAGCCAGTACATGTCCAGGCCCGTCTGAAGTTTGCTAGAGAGCATTTGGATGATCCAGAAAGGATTGGGAGAATGTCATATGGTCAGATGAAACCCAAATAGAACTTTTTGGTAAAAACTCACTTGTCGTGTTTGGAGGAGAAAGAATGCTGAGTTGCATCCAAAGAACACCATACCTACTGTGAAGCATGGGGGTGGAAACATCATGCTTTGGGGCTGTTTTTCTGCAAAGGGACCAGGACGACTGATCCGTGTAAACGAAAGAATGAATGGGGCCATGTATCGTGAGATTTTGAGTGAAAACCTCCTTCCATCAGCAAGGGCATTGAAGATGAAATGTGGCTGGGTCTTTCAGCATGACAATGATCCCAAACACACGCCCGGGCAACGAAGGAGTGGCTTCATAAGAAGCATTTCAAGGTCCTGGAGTGGCCTAGCCAGTCTCCAGATCTCAACCCCATAGAAATCTTTGGAGGGAGTTGAAAATCCGTGTTTCCCAGCGACAGCCCCAAAACATTACTGCTCTAGAGGAGATCTGCATGGAGGAATGGGCCAAAATACCAGCAACAGTGTGTGAAAACCTTGTGAAGACTTACAGAAAACGTTTGACCTCTGTCATTGCCAACAAAGGGTATATAACAAAGATGAATGGAAATTTGTTATGACAAATACTTATTTTCCACCATAAATTGCAAATAAATTCTTTAAAAATCCTACTATGTGATTTTCTGGATTTTTTTTTTCGCATTTTGTCTCTCATAGTTGAGGTACACCTATGATGAAAATTACAGGCCTTTCTCATCTTTTTAAGTGGGAGAACTTGCACAATTGGTGGCTGACTAAATACTTTTTTTCCCCACTGTAGGTGTAGAGACATCTGTGGATGGTACACAGACACTGTAGTCAGCTAACCACAGTCGTTTCCATCAGCTGCCGAGTGAATTATGCCAAAAAGGTGCAAAGGTGGGACTTATGTACTGTATTGAGATATGGCAATCCACACTAGGACTGCATTTCCAGGATGTTTAAAAAGAGTGTTGACTTATTTCAGTTTTGGACTGAAGTTGGATGGAAGCTATGGGGGAAATGAAATGTCAAACTGTTCACTTCTTGAAATTGCTATGATGCCATTGTCTTTTCTCAGTGATGACGTCACAAATTCAAAGTCTTAAACAAGTGTGATTTCTAAGCCACAATACTAATATAAAAGAGTTGAAACTGAAATGTTTTAGTCGAAAATTTTTGTAGCAGCTGCAGTTTTGCTGGTCTTATAAAAAAATGATCACTTTAAAAAGAATGTATATTAAAAAAATTAAAATAAGTATAATCTTTTTTATAATAAAGTTTGGGGTCAATCAACAAGTTTTAATTTTTTTTTAAATCAATGCTTTTATTCAGAAAGGATGCATTAAACTGAATCAAAGCGACAGTAAAGACATTTACAATTGTTATAAATACTTCCATTTCAAATAAACACTGTTCTTTTGAATATTTCATTCATCAAAGAATCTTGAAAAAAGTATAATTTTTTTCTACAAAAATACAAATCATTCTTGAGCACCAAAACAGCATATTAGAATGATTTCTGGAGAATCATGACGACTGGAGTAATGGCTGCTGAAAATTAAGCTTTGCATCCCAAGGAATAAATTCAATTTTAAAAAATATGAAATTATCAAACAGTTTATTTTAATTTATGTACTAATATTTCACAATATTACTTTAAATGTAGTCTTAAAGAGCATAAGATACTACATAAAATCAAACAATACGTTATTAAAAAGCCTTTTATGGAATACTTTAAAAACATATCTATCTTCACAGAGCAGCGTCTTTGCAGAAAACACCCACATATGTTCAGTTCTGCAAATATCCTTTTAATTTTTTACAGTTCAGTGCTGCGGTCCTCAGTCAACAATGCAATCAAACTCCCCACATTCTACCTGTCAGAGCTCTTCTCCCTGTGTAACTGAATCTTCTGGGATGTGATCTCGCCTTCTGCTTCACATTTTTCATTACTTTGTACTTTTTCCTGGGTTCTCAAATCCCTGCGCGAACTGTCACTAATTTGAAGCAAGTCTGGAAAACACATCGAAATTATCTGAGAGATTCAGAAACAAAAAAGTGTGACAGAGTGGAAAATGCATGTCTGCTGTGTCAGAAAAGCAACCGGTCCGCTTGTCTGGAAGTGAGTGACTTGCAGTGGAAATTAAGATATACACAGTCTTTCAGGATGAGAATAAATATCAGATATATTACCCTAAAATACAACCTGACCTCAGACTAAGTGACACATTAAGAAAATACTGAATTATTATCATATGCAGGGCAGAGTTTAATGTATTGTATTGTTTGTTTGAACAGCTAGCAGACAGTAAGCCAATGAATTCAGCATGGCTTGGATGCCGGTCACAGAGTTGAGTTTTATAGCCACGTCTTTTACTCCTCTCTATGAAGACCACACAGGTTGCTATAGCAACACAGCCTCACTGAAAGGCTTTTTGAAAACAAGAGATTTGTTGAAGCCCAGGGATCCATCAGGCATGCTAGAACTGATGAAAACATGATAATGAGCAAAAACCAGGTTAACCAATTCACACTAGTTTTAGATTAGATCACATTTAGATTAGTATTTTTTTAAATATATTATGATTCATAGCTACATTTTACTATACATGATTTTAAGAAAAGAAGAAAATGGAATAGAATTAATTATGTTAATGATTATTTTATGCTGCATATTTTTTTCAGCTGTCCCATGTCAAATCAAATAAAAATCAAATTAATGCATAATGATTAAATGATGAAAGGTTTTTATTCACTTTAAAATTTTTAAATTTAAGCTTGAGGAAAGTGATGGAATACATCAAAACAACTTGAATACAGCATCAGAAATCACATCAAACAATAAAACTATAAAAGTGTAATTAGTGTTAAATACATGTGATGACACTGAACATATGTAATTAATCTCATTGATTAAATACAATAAATCAACCTATTAATTACATGAATTCAATATTATTACTATTAATCTGATTAACCTAACCTATTAACGTAAACATTTTATGTCTTTAAAGTTCATATGTAAAATGCTAACATTTAAATCAAGGTCAATTAGTTAACAATAAGTTTCATTGCGTCATTATTACGCAAAATATACCATATGAAAATGTAGATACACACACACACACACACATATTATGTTTATATTATGATTATATATGTGATTACTAATGACTGATCACAGTGATACTCCAGTGTCTGATTTTTATCAGTTATCAGTGTCAAGATCATTGATCATGTACTGTATATTTGCACATCTTTTTATTGCTCTATCATTCAAGTGTACTTCCTAAACTTTTATTTATGTACTTATTTTTGTCGATATAAACTTCACACAAATCATGTATAAAGTTAAATATAATTCAAATCAAGTTAGGTCAAATAATATCAAATTCTCTGATGCAGATCTCTGATACACTGTTGAACAGCGTCCTACCGTGCTAATGTTAAGTGAAACTCACAAGCCGTCTGTGCCTGTGGAAGAAAATATTATTCCACTGCTTGTCAACAGGGAAAGAAAGTGTGGTTCTTGTCCACTTTCAGTGGGAGTCTGTGCCAGATGGGAGTGGACATGTTTTGTTTGCTTCAGCTGTCAATTTGAGAAATAGCACCGTGCTATCAATTTTTATTCAGAGAGGATTTAGAGCTGGCACACTGGTGCTTTCTCATACAGTTCTTCAGCTGTTCCACCTTCTCAGTTAAGGCTGCAGGCAGGTGCAGGCAGGTGCAGACAGGTGTGCAGTCTCCAGGGGGTACGCCAGTACATCCCTGTGTTTAAAGTGGTCTTTGGCTGATAAACTTTTATCATCCAAAACTGAAGGAGGGAACGGAGACGTCACGTCGGATGAGCGACGAAATTGGGATCTCGCTTAGAGAGACCAATCCACTTCGAGTGTAAACTAAACAAGCCAATGCACATAGGCATGTGATTATTGCATCCAACTGCTGCTGATCACAGCGTGAGTATAAGTAGGCAGCAGATGCAGCGCATATTCAGCTTTTTGCTGAGGAGCCAAGCCAGTGACCTGGCCGCTCAGCGGTGGTACAGGAGCTGTGGCGACGGGACGTGACGTCTCCGTTCCCTCCTTCAGGGAACGAGGGTTACCAATACGTAACCGAGACGTTCCCTTTCAGTCGGTCACTCTCGACGTCACGTCGGCAAAAGGCCACAGCTACTGCCCCTTCCAGTGTCCTGTGGAAGCCACCTGCGCCCCTGCTTTTTGGCGTAGGCCAGGGCTTGCACAAGAGGACCAGCTACTGCTGCTATGGCACTACCCACTGAGTAAGACTGGATAACACTGGGAAAACGTACCCGTTCTACTTGGAACAGGGACGTTACGGAAGCTCCAACCTTCCCGAAGGAGGTTTCGGAATCAATACACATACGGACATTCCTTAGGTGCATATGGAAGAATGGAGGTGATTGTAACCCTCTTGGAATGGCAGAAGTCTGCCGGGGAAACACAGGCTCAAGGCTATACCGTGGACTTTACACATATGGGATCCACTTAGGTCTTACATATGGAACCCAGCCTTCTACCGGTTCTCGAGGATTCAACGAGTGAAGGCCTGGCGCCAGACGCTCCGCCACGTCTGGCACATCTAGTTGAGTGAGCTCGCAACCTGAACGGGCAGGGCACACCCTGTGCCTGATAAGCCAGGGTGATGGCATCCACTATCCAGTGGGCCATCCTCTGCTTAGAGATGGCATTCCCCTTCTGCCGGCCTCCGTGACAGACAAAGAGCTGGTCTGAGATCCTGAAGCTTTGCGTCCGGTCTACGTAGCACCTTAAGGCTCGGACGGGACAGAGCAAAGCTAGGGCTGGGTCTGTCTCCTCCGAGGGCAGCACTTGGAGGTTCACCACCTGATCCCTGAAGGGAGTAGCGGGAACCTTGGGCACATAGCCAGGCCGGGGTCTCAGGGTTACCTGGGAATCAGCCGGCCCGAACTCTAGGCACGAATCGTTGACCGAAAATGCATGCAGGTCCCCTACCCTCTTGATGGAGGCCAATGCCAGCAGGAGCAAAGTCTTCATCGAAAGGAACTTCAGCTCAACCGTCTGCAAAGGCTCAAATGGGCCCTGCTGTAGTGCCGTGAGCACTAGAGTCAGGTCCCAAGAAGGTATATAGAGGGGGGCCGTGGAGGATTTAACCTTCTCGCCCCCTTAAGGAACCTGACGACCAGGTCATGCTTCCCCAGCGACCTCCCTTCTACGGGGTCGTGGTTAGCAGCGATTGCAGCGACAAAAACTTTAAGGGTGGAGGGAGACAGCCTTCGCTCCAACCCTTGCTGCAAAAAGGACAGCACAACTCTGATCGGGCATATTTGGGGGTCTTCTCGGCGAGAAGAACACCACTCAACGAACAGGTTCCACTTCAAAGCGTAGGCGTGTCTCGTAGACGGTGCTCTCGCTGAAGTGATGGTGTCGACTACCTCTTGAGGTAGGTCACTCAGAACCTCCGTTTCCAGAGGTCTGGACGTGGGTGCCAAAGGGTGCCCCGTCTCTGAGTCAGTAGATCCTTCCTCAGAGGAATCGGCCAAGGAGGGGCTGTCGCGAGGAGCATTAGTTCCGGGAACCAGGTCCGGGTAGGCTAATAGGGTGCCACCAAGAGGACCTGCTCCTCGTCCTCCCTGACCTTGCACAGCAACTGTGCAAGAAGGCTCACTGGGGGAAACGCATACTTGCGAAGGCCCCGCGGCCAGCTGTGTGCCAGTGCGTCCGTGCCGAGTGTTCCCTCGGCCAGGGAGAAGAACAACTGGCAGTGAGAGGTTTCTGGAGAGGCAAACAGGTCTACCTGAGCGGCTCCGAAACGTCTCCAAACCAGCTGGACCGTCTGGGGATGGAGTCGCCATTCTCCCGGGAGCGCAACTCATGACAGCTCGTCGGCTGCCCGGTTGAGCAGCCCAGGAATGTGAACAGCACGAAGCGACCTCAGATGCTTCTGACTCCAGAGGAGGAGGTGGCGGGCGAGTTGCGACAAGCGACGGGAGCGCAGACCACCTTGTCGGTTGATGTACGCAATGGTCGCTGTGTTGTCCGTGCGGACTAGTACATGCTTGCCTCGTAAGCGCCCTTTGAGACGGCTCAGGGCAAGGTGCACTGCCAGCAACTCGAGGCAGTTGATGTGCCAGTGCAGTTGGGGCCCCGTCCAAACCCCTGACACTGCAAGCCCATTGTACGTGGCCCCCCAGCCGGTGGTTGAGGATCCGTGCAAACCACAGTATGCCTGGAGACCAGCTCCAGGGGCACTCCTGCCCGGAGGAACGCAAGGTCTGACCACGGGGTGAAGGTTTGGCTGCAGGCCGGTGTAACTTGGACCTGGAAGGTGCCGCGTTGCCACGCCCACTCGGGACTCGGCCATGGAGCCAGTGCTGCAGCGGTCTCATATGGAGCAGCCCAGCGGCGTGACTGCCGCCGTAGCTGCCATATGCCCCAGGAGCCTCTGAAACAGTTTCAGTGGGACCGCCATCCTGCTCTTGAATGTATTTAAGCAGTTCAACACCGACTGAGCACGTTCCTGCGTGAGGCGTGCTGTCTGTTCGACCGAGTCCAACTCCATACCGAGAAAAGAGATCCTCTGCGTCGGGGAGAGTTTGTTATTTTCCCAGTTGACCCGAAGGCCCAACAGGCTGATGTGTGAGAGCACCAATCCCTGTGTTCGCACAACTGATCCAGAGACTGCTTCGTCGAGGTAGTTGAGAATGCGAAATGCTCTGTTCTCTCAGGGGAACAAGGGGTACCTCCGCAACTTACATGAAGACACGGGGCAACAGGGACAGCCCAGAGGGCAGGACCTCGTACTGATATGCTCGTCCTTCAGACGCGAACCCCAGCAATGGTCTGTGGAGCGGAAGGGTCGACACATAAAGTACGCGTCCTTCAGGTCGACCGCTGCAAACCAATCTCGGGGACGGATGCACCCGAAGATGCGTTCCTGCGTCAACGTCTTGAACGGTAACCGGTGAAGGGCCCGGTTCCAGACACGCAGGTCAAGATTGGTCGTGCCTTTCTTGGGTACAATGAAGTAGGAGCTGTAAAACCCATCTTCGTATCGGCTGGAGGGACCGGCTCTATCGCATCCTTCGGCAGTAGGACTGCGACCTCCGCCCGCAAGACAGGACCATCGGCCGCCTTCACGGAAAGCGGATGCCACTGAACTTGGGGGGAACGCCGGGCGACTGAATCGCATAGCCAAGCCTGACGGTTCGAAGGAGCCATCGAGACAGGCTGGGTAGCTCAAGCAAGGCTCCCAGACACCGCACAAGTGGCATCAACGGAACTACAGGCGTACCCGCAGTGGGGCAGCGCGGAAGAACGCAGGGACCCGGCCAGAGAAATCCGGATCACACTCCGATGCTGCAATCGACATCCGATCGTCGGGGGAGCCTCAGAAGAAACAGGTGGTACCCCCCCGGGAGGGTCCAGCCTGCTCTTCTGAGAGCTACGCTGGTTTCGAAGTGCCGGCTGGCTTGGGCATCCCCGGAGTGCAATTCCTCACCGTGACCGTAAGACCAATCCGCCCACCGCCAGAAAAAGGACGCACCCGGCTGCCGCCAGAGGGAACCCCAGATCTAGGCAGTGGCACGGGCACTCCGCCCCCTGGCAGGTAACGGCGTCTGGTCCGCAACTCCGAGATGGTCATACCCAATGGGAGCAATGGGAGGGGGGCATGAGTCATCCACGAAAGCCACCTCAGCGTGCTTTATGCCCAGGCACGAGAGGCAGCGATTGTGACCATCACACGGCGCCAGGTAACAACCACATCCAGAAACGCACGGGTGAAAAGGCATCTTTAAAAAGACGCGTCTTTAAAAAGACGTTCCACCGTGAAGCTCTTTTAGATGGAAATTACTCTTTTAGTGTGCTGAAGCGCACAGGGGAGATGGCCGTCTGCAACACACACAGGGGTAGTGCAACCTGTTGTGATACCCACTCGACACGGGAAAACCACCGCCGCTGAAGCGCCGTACCACCAGCACGAGAGCCCATGAAGAGCGAGCTTGACTGTAGTTTTTACTCTACATAGAAAGGCCAGGAGCAGAACGATAGAACCGCTCGACTCCGAAGCGAAAAGCTGAATATGCACCAGCTGCCTACTTATACTCACGCTGTGATCAGCAGCAGCTGGATGCAATAATCGCATGCCCATGTGCATTGGCTCGTTTAGTTTACACTCGAAGTGGATTGGTCTCTCTAAGCGAGATCACAATTCGTCGGGCCATCCCGACGTGGGGGGGGAAAACGGTCGAGACCCCAGTGACTCCGACTGAACAGGGGACACTGCAGGATATTAGCATATTAGCACTAATAGGGCATTTCTAGAGCAACATAGCTTAAGATCAAGCAAGCACATGTGCTTTATGCATCTGAATGATCTTAAACTTCCCCCCCGAAGATTAATATACACATAAATTTGGCTTACCACTCTCGCTATTAAAACCAAGAAAAAAGTAAAACTGCGTTACTGCGTCTATGCATTTATTTCTCGCTCACTACGAACTCAATGACTCCTAATTGAGATCTGTTTTCCCCTCTTAGTCTATGATCCATCGTATCTAGTATCAGGACCTGTTCAGCTTTATCACCGTACCGTTAGGAAGCAGATGTAAGGGATGTCGTCAAAGTTTATGGTCCAGCACGATCCTAATGACTGTTTAAGGGCTTTATAAGTATCACACACATTCAAACCGACAACAGATACTGTCCTCTGTCATCAACTCACGACACCTGCTAATACCGCACACACTGCACGTACACCTGTCGCTGATGAATTAGTCCTCTCACTTACAATGGGCTTATCGCAACACTCTCTAGATGTCACCTACCGTCTCATATGCGTTGTCCCCCTGCATACGAGTCTGACACTCTCTCATACCAAATACGCGAATGAAGATACATTTGGACATATGATTCAGCACATGTACTATTGACCGTCTGTATCCTCATTGATCCAGTTTTAAGCCCCGACACAGCACAATTTTGTCACTGGATCAACGAATCGATATTCATAATTTAGCTGTTTATGACGATCCCAAATGAGTGCACTTGTTTATGCCATCCAGACATTTGTTGGACACTGTACCTGACCATCATTCGTTTATGCTGATCTTGATTGTTTGCTTACTGCTTACACAATTGACTTGGGTACTACTTAACCTCAACCCCGCGTACATGTTCAGATTATCTCACATGTTTTACGAATGCGAACCCCATACGCTGTGCATATTCCCAATGTCTGTTTGACATGGAGACCCCCTGAGGTTTTAATATAATAGCTTCTTAATATGACTCAGGATGATGGCACCACCCCATGCAGAAGGCATCTTTTCATTTTTCCCATCACCCCAAGTGCCTAGATTTATTCAACAGGGGATCTGGATTAACCAGAAAAAAAATCTTCTGCTAGGCCATTTCTGCAGCAGCTGTCATGGGCAGCCAGTTCTAGGGGCTTGAACTCTGACCTAAGAAAAAGCTAACATATCCATAAGGCAACATGTCCACAAATGATCACCTGTTGAAAAACTACTGGATTCTATCTACATCCACATATAATCCACAATGGATCAAATCTGAATGCATCTGTGCTTAAGATTCTTGTTTTAATATAATTCATTGTTTACTGAAATAGATTAGATTATCATATTATTATTTCATCTATATTTTTACTAGGATTGCAAAAATACTACAATTCTGACCTATATCACTAAGATGATAATTATTTAATTGGCCGATATTAAAATTCTATACTATTTTGTGAAAATAAATTAAAAAAAACACTAAAAACTAAAATCTTTCTAAATGCAAGACTACAATTTTAGTATGACAAAATACCTATTTATACTGACATTTGTTAAAGAAAATATTTAACAGTGTTATTTTTTATTTCTTTCTACAATAATTTTAATAGAGTGTTAGATTATGTTGACCGTTTTAAAGAGCATGCAAAATTCTGAAAAAAAAAAAATGTACCAAAAACTCCAACACATCTCACTGCAGTCTCCAACTGAAATGAACACTAGTGGAAATAGCTTTCATTAATTTTCACACAAATTTGAAAAATCTCTAATATCACAGATAACCAATATGGTACCCTAGTATTTATTAATGATAAGCAGTTATACTTGTTTTACAGTGTAACGTCTTTGATTTTGGATTTAAGCACTCTCTGTACACGTTTTTGAAAGGTCTTTTTGTTTGTCTTGTTTGTCTTTAAACCAGTCAAATGGCAAATTGTACTTTCACAACCACTGTTATGATTGATACTACAAAGCCACAGTGCCATGCGTCACGTAATCTGTCGAATCAATGACTAGCTATTTCTTCAACTCCAGCCTGCCAGCAACAGTTTCTCTGCCTCTGTTAAACTGAGAACAAGAGCGAAAGCAAATCTCTCTTGATCCCCTTCATTTCCTTGTCACAATGCAGCCAGGGTGAAAAAAGACTGCATGGGTCAATTCTTTTGCTAACAAAAATGGTATTTCTTATCCCTCTCCCTCTCTTCGGACTCCTACTGAATATATGAACATTGCTTTCCAATGGATCTATCCATCTGAGAGTGTTTGTCATCAATCATCACTCACACTTCCAAAGCACAAATTGAGAATGCAAGTGTGTTCATTTTACTTTTACAAGGTCAGATAAAGGCTTCTGATGTACCCTTATTTACAAAAGAGCTCAAAAGTGACAGCTCACTTTTTAGCAGTCTTGGTTCTGGAAGTACCTTTCCCATTCATTTTCTCTATTGGGCTTTCAAAATCTTCAATAAAAATTTTTAAGCAATGAATAAAACCACCTACTTCTGATAAATCACACCAAATCCACTTGTTTCCCCCAAAAATAAATAAAGTGACAAGACTCAGGATTGTGAGGAGTTTAGTTCTTCAATTACTGAACAACATTAAGAAAAATTGTCAAATCACACTGACTTGTAGGTTCTACAAAAACAACCTTGGAGGTCAAGGTACATCTGTCTTGAAAGGTTTACACATTATTGTTAAAATCAATTTCTCTATGGAGAAAGTCAATGTTTTTTTTTTAACTTTCGGAACCCAGCAGTTGTGCTTTTTTGATCCGCTAAAAATTTGGCCATGCCCTATACAAGCACTATAAATAACGCAGTGAACCAATCTGCCCCCTCAAATTCATTTTCATAAAACTATTTCATTTTTCATATAATAACATCTCCCCTTGCCTTTATGAGGCAGAGTTCATAAAATCATAAACTGTGTGGCACTCAGAGTCAAGATTTAACCCAATTTATGAGTAAAGAGGCCTATCTATCAACCCATTAACTCTCGATTAGGTCAAAATATGAAACATCAATTTTGAAAATATATGTGTATACACATATATTAGATGTTTGCCAAAAAGAGCCACACTAAGGCTGCTAGAAAAGGATATATATTTGTCATGATGGTCCTGTCATATTGTTGCCTATAAAATGGCAGCACTTAAATTGTAATTTTAATTTAAGTTTAAATTTAGATTTAAGCCAAAGCTCATAACAACTCCAAAGTCACTCAACCCTCTTGCCTGAGTGACAGTCAGAAAGTCAATAAGAAAAACATGCATTTCCAATATGCACTTTCAATATGTATTTAATTTTATCAACATTTTTATCAGTATCTGTACCTTCCTTACCGTACCTTTTTTTTTTTGTCACGATTTATATACAGTTCTGCATTGTTGTTATGGATGTCACAGTAATATCTCTCCATGTGGAGGGAAATGTCATAAGCAGTGAAGCCTGCGGTGTTGCTGAAGGCTGGTGTAAATCACAGACTCTTTGTAATGCATCTGTGTTCTTAGTTTTGAACAAGAGAGGGAAAGAGACTGGCAGAAACAGGAAGAAGCAACAGAAATAAAAACGGAAAGGTCTTGAGGAGACATGAGATTATTATTAAGTCTTTTGTCCAGAGCATGTCAACACCATCGAGCATAAATTTGCATTCAACCAATAAAATGTTATGAAGTGTCATTTTTTATTAAATATTCTTGGTTCCCATTAACCCAGAAGGACAGAGGTTGGTAGACTTTTCTAAAAGTATGGAGATGGCTGTGGTGAACACGTACTTTCAGAAGAGGCAGGAACACAGGGTGACATATAAGAGTGGTGGCAGGAGCACACAGGTGGACTATATTTTATGTAGACGCTGTAATCTGATGGAGATTAGCGATTGCAAAGTAGTAGTAGGAGAGAGTGTAGCTAGACAGCATAGGATGGTGGTGTGTAAGATGACTCTGGTGGTGAGGAAGATGAAGAGAGCAAAGGCAGAGCAGAAGACAAAGTGGTGGAAGTTGGAAAAGGAAGAGTGTTGTGTGGTTTTCAGGGAGGAGTTGAGACAAGTTTTAGGTGGTCAGGAGGTGCTTCCAGATGACTGGACTACTATAGCCAAAGTGATCAAGGAGCCAGGTAGGAAGGTGCTAGGTGTGCCATCTGGAAGGAGGAAAGAAGACAAGGAGACTTGGTGGTGGAATGAGGAAGTTCAAGAGAGTATCCAGAGGAAGAGGTTAGCTAGGAAGAAGTGGGACAGTGAGAGGACGGAGGAAAGTAGACAGGAATATAGGGAGATGCAGCGTGAGGTTAAGATAGAGGTGGCAAAGGCCAAACAGAAAGCTTATGAGGACTTGTATGCAAGATTAGATAGTAAGGAAGGTGAGAGGGATTTGTATCGGTTGGCGAGGCAGAGGGATAGAGATGTAAAGGATGTGCAGCAAGTTAGAGTGATTAAAGATAGAGATGGAAATGTGTTGACAGGTGACAGGAGGGTGAGGGAAAGATGGAAGGAGTACTTTGCGGAACTGATGAATGAGGAAAATGACAGGGAGAGAAGAGTAGTAGAGGCAAATATTGTTGAGCAGGAAGTAGACAGGATTAGTAAGGGTGAAGTTAGGAGAGCTTTGAAGAGGATGAAGAGAGGAAAGGCGGTTGGTCCTGATGACATACCAGTGGAGGTATGGAAGTGTCTAGGAGAGATGGCAGTAGAGTTTTTAACTAGGTTGTTCAACGAGGTCTTAGAGAGTGAGAGGATGCCTGAGGAATGAAGGAGAAGTGCTCTGGTGCCGATTTTTAAGAACAAGGGAAATGTGCAGAGTTGTGGGAACTACAGAAGTATTAAGCTGATGAGCCATACAATGAAGTTGTGGGAAAGAGTAGTGGAAGCAAGGCTAAGTGGAGAAGTGAGCATTTGTGAGCAGCAGTATGGTTTCATACCAAGAAAGAGCACTACAGATGCGTTATTTGCGTTGAGAATGTTGATGGAGAAGTACAGAGAGGGTCAGAAAGAGCTGCATTGTGACTTAGAGAAAGACAGACTTAGAGAAAGCGTATGACAGGGTGCCAAGAGAAGAGATGTGGTATTGTATGAGGAGGTCTGGAATGGCAGAGAAGTATGTTAGAGTGGTGCAGGATATGTATGAGAGCAGTAGGACAGTGGTAAGGTGTGCGGTAGGTGAGACAGAGGAGTTCACGGTGAAGGTGGGACTGCACCAAGGATAGTCTTTGAAGCCCTTCTTGTTTGCGGTGGTGATGGACAGGCTGACAGATGAGGTCAGACAGGAATCTCCATGGACTATGATGTTTGCGGATGACATTGTGATCTGTAGTGAGAGCAGGGAGCAGGTGGAGGAAAGGCTAGAGAGGTGGAGGTTTTCTCTGGAGAGAAGAGGAATGAAGGTTAGTCACAGCAAGACAGAATACATGTGTGTGAATTAGAGGGATCCAAGTGGAACAGTGAGGTTACAGGGAGAAGAGATAAAGAAGGTGCAGGATTTTAAGTACTTAGGGTCAACAGTCCAGAGCAATGGGGAGTGTGGAAAAGAGGTGAAGAAGCGTGTGCAGGCAGGTTGGAAAGGGTGGAGAAAAGTGTCAGGTTTGTTGTGTGATAAAAGAGTACCAGCAAGAATGAAAGGAAAGGTGTACAGGACAGTAGTGAGACCAGCGATGTTGTATGGTTTGGAGACAGTTGCACTGAGGAAAAGACAGGAGAAAGAGTTAGAGGTAGCAGAGCTGAAGATGTTGAGGTTCTCTTAGGGAGTGACGAGGATGTAGGATCAGGAATGAGTACATAGGGGACAGACATGGAGATGTTTGGAGAACAAAAGTTAGAGAGCCAGGGTGAGATGGTTAGAATGTTCAGAGAGAGGGAGACGTGCATATATCGGGAAAAGGATGCTGAGGTAGAGCTGCCAGGCAAGGAGGACGAAGAGGAAGACAAAGAGGAGGTTATGGATGTAGTGGAAGAAGAATGAAGGTAGTCTGTCTGAGAGAAGAGGCTTGCAGAAGGGGATAGGGCTAGCTGGAGGCAGATGATTCGTTGTGGCGACCCCTGAAGGGAACAGCCGAAAGGAAAAGAAGAAGATTCTTGGTTCCCATGACAGAGGCGAAATACTTTGGCCAAGTTTAGTTTTTGTTCAGCAGGAATCCTAAGAGAAGGATTTTATCTTCTTCAAGAAGTTTTATTTCTACGGTGTAATTTAAGAGGCACTGAGGTTTTAATGGTGGCATTTGTTGGCATTGTATGAATTTCTATCTAAATATAAAATGCTTTTGACAAAGGATACACAATAAAACTGCTATCGAAACGCCTTAAAGCTAAGCCACTGAATCAATATTGAAGCAAAGGGAAGTCAGTGAAGAAATCAATAGTTCTCTACAGGGAGAAATATGTTCCTGTTACCCACTAGTGTATGGATGAAAGTTGGACATCACACTAATGAATAATTTTGGAAAAAGTCAAAAGTCTCATCCTGATGGAAAATGGTTACAATCATCAGGGAAAATTAAGCATTCTTTCATCTCTTTTGTAGTAATTAGCTACAATATGTGCACTGTAAAAAATGATGTAATCAATAAGTCATGGTAGCATATGTTATTCCATTACTCATCAAAATAATTTAACCAATTTCAACACTACTTTTTAAGTCAGTTTGGTTTAATATAATTCAGGTACAGGACAATTTGATCATTTTAACTTTACGGCAGCAACTGAACGTTTTTAAGTTAAAGTATGTGGACATTTTTCACAGTGTAATTTAATGATTTAGCTATTTGTTCCAGATCAATACTTGTTCCTCTTCAGGAACTCGAGCTGCGTCTGAAACGCTAGGGGAACGCCCTTCAGCGTGACCGTGTTCCGAACCTCGTGTGTAATCAGACCAATAGATGGGCGAGATGCTACGGGCGGGTGATGTAATGACCAGGAGGCTATAAAAGCATGTGCGGTGAGACCATTGTCAGCTTTTTGTCATTCAGCAAGCGCGCTGTGTGTGTGTGTCAGTCGCTATCTGATTGTGAGTCTTATTTAGTGTTGTCTGTCACGAAATCTAAAGCAAGACAAAACCAGACACTAAGGCGAGGGCAGGCAGCGTTCAGGCTGTGTTCTTCCCTGCCCGCGTTACTTTACGGGTGGGGATACACACAGTTTGTTTGTTGTCTGCTTGAGAGCAAGCACGCAGAGTCAGCTCTCGAAAAAAAAAAAGGGAGCTGACGGCCATTTTGGTAGCGTTTGTTACTGCCTTGCTTCGCTCTCAGGGGGCTCTCTTTGAGGAGAGAGCTTTCACTAGCGTTTCTCGCGGCGCCGGCCCTGCTTTTCGCCAAGGCGGGGGGCGGAGCGGCGGCTGTGCGCGTGGGTTTCGCGTAGGGCATCGGTGGAGGGAATGTCGATGGTGAGCGTCCCTATCTATTTCCTTAACCACCAGATCCAACGCCCGCTCTCGGGGTTTCGGAAGCCCGCGCTGCGGTACTTCCCCCCCGGGGAGAGGGCGCGACGCTCCGCCTGTCTTTCTCCGAGGAGATTGATACGGAGGGCGTCAGAGAGCTCGCCAGTTGCACAAACACCAGTTACACAAGCATATTATGCCTGATATTATAATCAACAGCATCAATGGGGAGTCGGCTCTCTCGAGAAAAAAAAAAAGAAAAGAGAAGCCCGCTGTTAAGCGCTCCGCTCTCGCGGGGCACACTCCGAGGAGTGTGTCCGTACCTGTGATCTTGCGATTGCAGTCCCGCTACTGCTGAGGCACGGCGGCAACTGAGATCGCGGGGATCGCACATGATCTGGTGGACGGGTTGGAGACGGGTTGGAGACGGCTCGTCCTATCTCCACCCGTGCTCCCTAGATCTAGAGCTCGTTCTCGAGGCTTGGAAGCCCGCGCTGTGGTTCTTCCCCTCTGAGTGAGAGCTTGCTGATGCGGCCATCTTTTTCTGAGGAGATTGATGTTGTTGGTGTGACTGAGTGGCTCGTGTGCTGCCGAGGCAGCGCGTATATTACGTAATTCGATTTCGATGTAAATCTTACTCACCTGACCGTATTTACCCCTCTGGTGGTTGACTGCATTTAATTCTGAGGAATAAAATGAAGTGTTTTCTGACTATGAGAAGTTAGATACACAGAGGCACTTCGGGAAAAAAAATAAGAATAAATAAAATAAGAAAATAAATAAAAATTTTCTCGAGTGAGAGCAGGTGTTTACCTCTCTTCCTCTGAGGAGGTTGAGGCGGTCAGCAATGCACAAAAACAGAGCGTGGCCTCACCTACTCCCCCGTGTCGTGACAGTGGGTCGAGGCGACGCTCTAGGTCTGGGGCCTCGAAGTCTAAGCCGGATCTGTGGACCGTACTTAAGACTAAGAGGTCCTCGGCCAAAAAGTCCTGACGCCACTGGCCCAGGACTCATGAGGGCAGTCCCCTCTGGGGTGCAGCAGGTTACACCGCATTACACGGTGTCCGTCTCACCTCAGTGCCCTCAGGAGATCGGTCTGCTAACCCTGCCGGAGTTACAGGGCGCAGCGGTCTCCCGCGAGCGCCACTCTCAGTCACCGCCCGGCAACGTAGCGGTGCTAAGAGGCTCGCCACCTCCGCAGAGGTCTCTAGAGCAGCAGGCTTGGGTGTTCCCTGCCAGTTTGCCGTTACAGGGCACCGACATGGCTGCACGCATTACACCAGAGATCAGTCTCGAGAGACTGATTCCCTTAGTAGACTATATAGCAGTATGGAAACTACTGCCAAATGTGTCTCAGTGGGTCCTGCACACTGTAGAGAGGGGACGCCCACGCTGGTGGGCCCCGAGCAGGCTCTGGTCATGGAACAAGAAGTAGTCACTCTTTTGAGGAAGGAGGCCATCGAGGTGGTCCCTCCTCATGCGAGGCAGTCCGGGTTCTACAGCCGGTACTTCATAGTTCCGAAGAAGGTCCTGACGCCACTGGCCAAGGACTTATGAGGGCAGTCCCCTCTGGGGTGCAGCGGGTTACACCGCATTACACAGTGTCCGTCTCGCCTCAGTGCCCTCAGGAGATCAGTCTACCAACCCTGCCGGTGTTCCAGGGCGCCGCGGTCTCCCGCGAGCGCCACTCTCAGTCACCGCCCGGCAACGTAGCGGGGCTAAGAGGCTCGCCACCTCCGCGGAGGTCTCTAGAGCAGCGGGTTCGGTTGTCCCTGCCGGTTCGCCGTTACAGGGCACCGACCTGGCTGCTTGTATTACACCAGAGATCAGTCTACTGCCAAATGTGTCTCAGTGGGTCCTGCACACTGTAGAGAGAGGCTACAGAATCCAGTTTGGTTCTCCCCCGCCTCATTTCAACGGGATTACGCCCACGCTGGTGGGCCCCGAGCAGGCTCTGGTCATGGAACAAGAAAGTAGTCACTTTTTTGAGGAAGGAGGCCATCGAGGTGGACCCTCCTCACGAGATAGACTCCGGGTTCTACAGCCGGTACTTCATAGTTCCGAAGAAGGATGGGGGGTTGCGTCCCATTTTAGATCTACGTCATATGAACCGCTCAGTCATGCGACTGAAGTTCAGGATGCTTACTCTCAAGCAAGTCATGTCTCAGATCAGGTCCGAGGACTGGTTTGTCACGGTCGATCTAAAGGACGCATACTTCCATGTATCCATCCTTCCCACTCACAGGAAGTTCCTGAGGTTTGCTTTCGGGGGCAAAGCATACCAATATCGTGTTCTTACCTTTGGCCTGTCACTCTCACCCCGCACTTTCACGAAGTGTGTGGATGTAGCCCTGGCTCCGTTGCGACTCCAGGGCATCCGCATACTAAACTATATCGACGATTGGTTGATTTTAGCTCAGTCAGAGCAGATGGTGGTTCGACATCGAGATGTCGTTCTCGCCCACATGAGAGAGCTGGGGTTGAGACTAAACGCCAAGAAGAGTGTGCTTTCTCCATTACAGAGGACCACTTATCCAGGCGTGGTGTGGGATTGGACCACGATGGGACCACGTGCCTTGGACATGTGGAGGAAACCTTGGTTCTTGGCTCAGGGCCCGGTGCTGGGAGCTCCTTGTCGCCGCGTACACTAGCGACGGATGCATCCCTCACCGGCGGAGGTGCGGTCATGAGTGGCCACCCTACCCACGGTCTGTGGAGTGGTCGCCATCTCACGTGGCACATCAACTGCCTGGAGATGCGGGCCGTGCTTCATGCACTTCCTCCCAGACATAAGAGGTCACCATGTGTTGGTGCGCACCGACAACACAGCGGTGGTTCTCTCATCACCACAGGGATGGTCTGCGCTCACGCCGTTTGTACAAACTAGCGTACCAGATCCTTGTGTGGTCCCAGGGCAAACTTCTCTCGCTGAGAGCAGTTTACATTCCTGGGCATCTCAATTGGGAGCAGACATCCTGTCGAGACAGGGGCCGAGGCCCGGGGAATGGATGCTTCACCCCAGGGTGGTGAAGCAGATATCGAGAGTTTTTGGCCAGGCAGGTGGACCTGTTTACGACTCTTATGACATCGCACTGTCCCCTCTGGTTCTCTCTGAGTCATCTAGCTCCACTGGGGCTGGATGCCATGGTTCAGATGTGGCCGAGGCTTCGTCTGTACGCATTTCCCCCGATCGCTCTGCTCCCAGGAGTTATGGAGAGAGTGCGCCGGGACGGGGCCCATCTGTTGTTAGTAGCCCCGTTCTGGCCGGGCCGAGTATGGTTCTCGGACCTGATTTCTCCGTGGGAGATTCCCGTCAGGAGAGATCTCCTCTCACAGGCGGAGGGTATGATCTTCCACCCCCGCCCGGAGTTGTGGAAGTTATGGGTGTTGGCCCTGAGGGGGCACAGCTCGTAGCTTCAGGTCTCTCAACCGAGGTTGTTGAGACCATCCTCCAATCAAGAGCTCCCTCAACGAGGAAACTGTAAACCCTAAAGTGGAGACTCTTCACTTCATGGTGCAGAGACCGCCTGCTTGACCCAGTTAACTGCCCGATTGGTACAGTGCTGGAGTTCCTGCAGGCCTGTTTATCCACAGGGTTGACCCACTCCACCCTGAAGGTCTACGTGGCGGCTATTGCGGCCTACCACGCCCCTCTTGGTGGCCAGTCAGTGGGCAGACACCCCCTAGTTACACGTTTCCTCCATGGTGCGCTGAGGCTGACGCCTCCGGTACGATCCAGACCAGCAGAAGCTTGGGGTCAGGGCTCACTCTTCTAGAAGTGTGGCGGCCTCTGAGGCCTTGCTGGCAGGTGTCGCCATGCAGGACATCTGCGACGCTGCTGGATGGTCCACGCCCCTGACCTTCGTCAGGTTCTATGACCTAGACATGCAAGCCACTCCTGGCTCTTCTGTTCTCTCGCCCTAGCTGTGCAGTCTTCCACACTAGGCAGAGACTTAGAAGTCTGGCGGCGTGGGCATTCTCGTTCCCCTATCGTTTTCGAAGCAGCTCGAGTTCCTGAAGAGGAACGTCTCAGGTTACGCATTCAACCCTGGTTCCTCGAGGGAACGAGACGCTGCGTCTCGGTGCCATACTTCCGGCATCCCTGCCAGCGCTTGCTTCATTCCTAGAAGCTGACGCTGGTCTCACCGCACGTGCTTTTATAGCTTCCTGGTCATTACGTCACCCGCCCGTGACGTCTCGCCCATCTATTGGTCTGATTACACACGAGGTTCAGAGCCGGTCACGCTGAAGGGCGTTCCCTAAGTGTCTTCCGACGCAGCGTCTCGTTCCTTCGAGGAACTAGGGTTACATACGTAACCTGAGACGTTCTCTCATTAAATTAATTGCATAATCTGATAATTATAGAATTGACAATATATTAATTCATTAAAGAGCTTTAATGTAGTTTACGGTTTTTTAGTAACTTGTAGTGTAACTACGTACTTTTTTTACTACGTTAAAAAAAGATAATTGCGACTTTTTATCTCACAAGTCAGACTTTGTTTCTCACAAAAGGGGGGGGGTGGTCAGAATTGTGAAATGTAAACTCAGAATTGTGAAAAAAAGTTTATATCTCGCAATTAGTTTTATCTCCAAAGAATGTCTGACTCAGAATTGTGAGACTGCAACTCAGAATTGTGAGAAAAAAGTCTGAATTGTGAGATAAAATGTTGTGTGGTGGAAAAGGGCTTCCATCGTTTTCTGTATTGTTTGAATAAAACAAATCATATTTATCTATTTTCAGCATGATCTATGTAAACCCACCAGACAGATTTAAACTGAGCAATGCCCAGCTGAGTTACATTAATTATGAGCCAATTTCCATTTCATACTCATACTATACACTATTTCAGTAGTTTAATTCCAATTACTTCATTTCTATCACATATTTCAATTTGTTCCTCCATTTGTTCTTAGAGACTTAAATAAATGAGTTCAACTGCCGGTCTATTGTCATAAACCAGAATTTAAAGTATATAGATGAGCCCCACCTCAGAGCTCTTCACTGTCATCTTATTCCACCATCCGCTCCAACTGTTTCATATCCCATCATTTATTCATTCATGTATTTTGGAGAATAAGGCACACGGAGAAGTGCCATCAATACAGAGATTTTATCACTTTCTTGAAACATGCCAGGCTGTCAGGAGCTTTATGAATGTTGCAGTATCTAAACGCCTAGAAGTTGATGAAAGGGCCGTATGGCTCAGTCATTGATCCCCAGACGTTGTAACTTGCTTTAGATTAATGACACTATAGCAGTGGGAGGACCTCATCTGCATGCCATTTCCATCTTGATGGGACTGCGGTATGACGCTGCAATACTACCTGCACGTGAGCTTGTAGGCAACATCCTTTACTCCGCTTACAATGGCAGTGATGCATCAAATGCGCTGGAAACCTGACAGGAGAGAGTCAAAATATATTTTTTCCAAATGCACCATTCAAAAGCTTTTACTGGGGTAATCTTTGGTAAAGTTAATTAAAAGTTTACAGATACTCATGATGAGAAACTAATGGAATGAAAGAATAAGAATGAAAGATGCAACTCTGTGTTGCATCACAGAGTCTGCTTTTACATTTTCCAGATCACGGTTGAAAACCAAGGGTGATCGAGTCTTTTCTGTGGCAGCCCTACGTCTTTGGAAGTTTTAAATTAATATTGAAAACACACCTTTACTCTGTGGCATAGAGTTGCCCCTAGCTTTTGGGACATTGATCAGTGATGGATAGTGTGTGTATTGTGTTTGCTTGAGTAATTTTTAGACATGTAAAGCACTTTGGTCAACTGGTGTTGTTTTAAATGTGCTATATAAATAAATGTTGACTGATTGATTGATTGATTGCTTGCTTGCTTGCTTGCTTGATTGATTGATTGATTGATTGATTGATTGATTGATTGATTGAATAAACCATAGGATTATGCTTTTCTTTTGAATGGAATTACATGCATAAGAGCATTAATCCATAAGAGCATTAAACAACCTCAACAAAATTTTGCAGAGCTGATTAATAATTCAACATTGTTAAAGATTAGTTTTACAACTGAGAAATACTATTGTAAAAATTGTGTATGTATTTGCATGAAGAATAAAAATAAATAAAATAATGCACAAAAATAAAAAAGCTAGATTTTTACTGTACATTTTCTGAAGAAAATAAAAGTGGTACCAAGGTGTTTTTAGCATGTTGCTAATGCTAGGGCATTTCTATGCAATCGTTAGGGCGTTCTGGATGGTTGTGGTTCATAACAGCTATATTGTCTCATATGAATTTTTTTCATTCTTCATATGGCTGCCCATGCAGATTTGCATTAGATGTTGTTTCCAACATTTATTGCACAGTCTGAATCTCAAAGCTCACATTGACATTGTTATCCTGAGGAGCTCAGCATTTTAATGGCACACCCTTCAGCCCCCAACGGGCCTCTGTCCCCTACTGCAAAATGCTTACGTCATAAGGCAGAGGAGATTGAATGGAACAGGGCAGGATCTGCTAAGAACCGGGACACAATAGATCTCGGAAACCATGAGCTCATTTGTTTTGACTGGAAGAGGAATTTGAAGATTGAAAAGGTCAACCAGATAATATACAATAGGATTTTTCACCTGTGTCCATTTGAAAAGATTGAAAAGCACTTCTATTATACACCTATATCCTATTTTGAGTCCTTTCTCAATCTTATTACTTTTCCCAAATATCTGAAATAGTGTTGCAGCAGCTCCTTGTAAAATATGACAGAAAAGAAAGAACAAAATAAAAAGGAAGATAAGATAGGAGTCTATGAGTGAAATCATGCACATATTTTAAGCTTTCTTGGACAGTGAATACATATGAGTACTCTAGTAGAGCAGAGCAGGAGTTTTCAAACAGAGGGGTGCTGAAGGTTTACAGAAAATACAGTGCGTTCAGGAAGTATTCAGACCCCCTTCACTTTTTTCAATTTTGTAATGTTGCAGCCTGATACAATTGTTGAAATTATTATTTTTTTCTCATTAATCTACACTCTGTACCTCATAATGACAATGTGAAAACTGAATTTTAGAAATGTCTGTAAATTAAAAAAATTTTAAAAACTGAAATACCACATTTACATAAATATTCAGACCCTTTACGCAGTACTTAGTTGAAGCACCTTTGGCAGCAATTACAGGCTCAAGTCTTTTTGGGTAAAACCCAACAAGCTTTGCTTGGGGAATTTTCAGCCATTCTTCTTTGCAAATCCTTTTAAACTCAGTCAGGTTGGATGGGGATCGTCAGTGGACAGCCATTTTCAAGTCAGGGCCACTCTAGGACATTCACAGAGTTGTCCCTAAGCCACTCCTGTGTTGCCTTGTCTGTGTGCTTAGGGTCATTGTCATGTTGGAAGATGAACCTTCAGCCCAGTCTGAGGTCCTGAGCACTGTGGAACAGGTTTTCATTGAGGATATCTGTACTTTGCTCCATTCAACTTTCCCTCAACCCTGACCAGTCTCTGCCACTGAAAAACACCCCCACCGCATGAGGCTGCTACCAGCACACTTTACTTTTGGGATGGTACTCAGGTGATCCTGATGAACTCAGGTGATGAGCAGAGCTGGTTTCCTTCCAACATGATGCTTAGAATTGAGGTTCATCAGACCAGATAATCTTGTTTTTAACAGAGTCTGAGGGTCCTTTAGGTGCTGTTTTGCTAATTCCAAGTGTGTTTTCATGTGTCTTCACTGAGGAGAGGATTGAGTTTGGCCACACCGCCATAAAGCCCAGATCGGTGGAGTGTTGCAGTGATGTTTGTCCTTCTGTAGGTTTCTCCCATCTGCAGATATGATCATGGAGCTCAACTAGAGTGACCATCAGGTTCTTGGCCACCAGTCTAGACAAGGCCCTTCTCCGAGTGATGTTCTGTTCTTGAACGAATCGTTCTTTTGAGCCGGTCCTCAGGACGTACGGTTGAGCCGGTGGTTACAATCGAACTGAATCGAACCTTTAGTTCCGGGTTGATGATGGCAGGACGCACAGCCGAAGAGGTGCACGTCAAATCAAAGAACCGAATGAGCCGGGTTCAACCAACCTGACAAGATTGCAGAGGATACCGAGGATCCTCAACAAGAACAGCAATGAGCGTGGAGGAAGTGTGCGAGGCATACCAATATTTAATGAGTAGTGAGTTGACGATACTGTGCAAGTCTGAGGTGCGTACTGGAAATATGCTTATTATGATTGTTATTAATTTACATTTTATTAAAACGTGAAAAAAAACTTTTTGTCGAGTGATGTAAATACATTTTACTATAGTTTATTGTGCTTGCAGATTATATTTTAAGTTATTTATGCGAAATCAAGGAGTTTATAAGACTTTTGTTTTATTCATTCTTTAAACGTAGACATGTAGAACATATCCGCGTTTGTACATCAATGTCTGTAATGTGTGCTGTATGTGTGAAACTCTTAGGAATCTTATCCAAGTTGTAGGCAAGGCAATATTGGTCAGTCAGTCGTATCTGAGTATCCACGAATGAAACTGTGACCACAAACACCATTAACTTAAGTGAATTATATGGCAATAATCAGCAATATGATTTCACAAATAACTTTATTTTTGATTGTTTCAATATGCGTCGACACAAATGACTTATTTGAATTTTTCATTGATACAACATGGCACTGAGTTGTTAGAAAAGAAAGAGTTATTGCTTGATGACATCAGGAACAGATGAATCTGCTTTTTGAACCGGTTCAATGAGCCGATCTGTCCAAAAAGAACCGGTTCACAGAAATGAATCGGACTTTGCATCACTACCTTCTCCATCAATTGCTCAGTTTGGACTGCGGCAACCAGCTCTTGGAGGTTTCTGGTGGTGCCAAACTTCTATTTGAGAGTTGAGGAAGCCACTGTGCTCTTGGGAAAATTCAGTGCAGCAGAAATTTTTTGTATGCTTCCCCATATCCGTGCCTCGACACAACCCTGTCTCTGAGCACTGCAGGCAGTTCCTTTGACCTCATGGCTTGGTTTTCACTCTGATATACATTGTCAGCTGTGAGGCCTTTTATAGAGAGGTGTGTGCCTTCGCAAATCATGTCCAATCAATTTAATTTACCACAGGTGGACTCCAATCAAGGTTTTTCAAGTGTTGTTACTTATATAAATGTGATATTTCAGTTTTTTTCTTTTTAATAAATTTACAGACATTTCTAAAATTCAGTTTTTTTACTTTGTCATTATGAAGTACGGAGTGTAGATTAATGAGAAAAAATTAATTTAAACAATCGTAGTATCAGGCTGCATCATAACAAAATTGAAAAAAGCTTTCGGAATGCACTGTATATTTTTTTTTTTAAAAGTCTCCTTTTAGTCAGAAATCATGAGATTAGCCAGAAATATATGGAAGCATATGGGTAGCAAAATTCATTTTGAAATATAATTTGCAAAATGGCAATGCAATATGTAAAATGGCAATGCATTTCTTTATTTAAATTTACATTTTCCCATGTGCAACATTTAGTGCAAAATGAAAATGAATATTAAATTATATCATTTACATTTGCCATTTCCTACACTACATTTAATATGTAAATTAAAAACATATTTTAATTCTTTATAAGTTGCTAAATTAAAATGAAATTGTATTACCCAAATTGATTAGATGTGTTTAACATGTTCAAGCAAAAACTGTAGCAAAATTATCATTTAAATGCCATTTTTCCTAAATGCATTTAGACTTACAGGTAGGACACAGGGGATTGCATTTTCATCATGATACCGCGTGATAATTGTAGTAAAATGCAGTGTGAATTTCAAAAGGGATTCTGAGCCAAATGTACAGCAAAAGGGTAGCAAAAATGATGATTTAAATGTCTTTTATTTTTCTTAAATGCATTGACACTTACACTAGAGGTTTGAACTGCATTTTCATTAAATACCCTGCGATCAGTGTAGACAAGTCAATGTGGATTTGAAAGTGCAAACAGACAGTGCAATTCTACACTTTTACCTGTTTGCCACCATACTTTATTCTTCTCTTATAATGGATTAAGTGTCCCCGAGCACCTAAGCGTTGCATGTGCGTCGCACATCTCACTGTCTGCACGCCGAGTGATCGTCTTTGGCCTGCATCTGCCATTGGCCTGTGGTTAGCTGCTCTTTGCATTTTCCTGTCCGTCCTGTGTCAATACATTTGATGCGCACATGCGCACACACACACACACACACACACACACAAATCAATAGACTCTCCTCTGCAATGCTTTGAAGCATACTAAGCTGTGATTACATTCAAACATAACATTGCTTGCAGGGCTGTTCAATGATTCATGCATATGCTACAAATGGTTAAACAGATAAACTGTCTCTGAATAAACAAGACAAAAATGCATATGCTATGATTTGCCACATGCAATTTGTAAGGGATGTGCTATACGCCTGGTGAATAATGTGCTGACACACTCTCAGCAGGTTCCTGAATGTCGGCCACTGCAGGAGCCTGACTGTCTCAGACAATGAAACGTCCTTCTGTGTTACTCAAGCTACCATATATATCTCCCCTCATATCCAATCCAAATAAAGCAGCCAGCGTCTTATTCCCACATCATCTGCTTCAATAGGAAACAGGATATAACCCTCTCAGCAAATTGGAAATTAGTCTCATCTATTCCTCTCACCCTCCATGTGGATCTACCTTTAGATATCATCATCATCATTCTGACTGGACGTTTTCCTTTCCTCCATTCTTTCTTTCCACAAACAAACAAAATGGAAACAGCAACATATGTTCCAATATTTTATTCTTGGCATGTAACCTATAAAGTTGTGTTAATAAGGTTCTGGGGGATCGCCAAAGTTTTCCAGGTTAGTGTCATCAGATCTCTGAGTTTGATTGAAGGAGCTTAAAAGTAAACTAGACGAAGTAAGTAAACTAGCTGAATTGTATAATGTGGGTGCAATAATCTGTGCATATTACTTTTGGTAATCACTTTTTAAGCTAATTGCTATTTCAGGTAAACCCACTTTCTAAACAGCTCATAAAAACAAAACGGTTCTTTTTCATGTTGGTCAAACAGATCTTTCCTGTCTAAGTGGGTGGTTCTTGGCCAGAAAGAGCTGCAAACTGAACTAGACTTTATGCCAAAAGTCTATTTAAAGACTATTCAAAGTTCCGATTCCAAGAGGTTGGAATAATAGTGTGAGTAACAAAGACTGAGTCAGCAGATCCAAAGAAAAAAAAATACAGTACACATAAAAATAAACTGTTGCACAACCTTCTCAAACAACACACAACTGTGTGCCATTAATGATGGCGAACAGGATAAGAAAATATACTGATGGTCCTTTCACGTGTGTTTCTATATATGTTCTCAAAATATTCTGATATAGATTCCCAGTGTTGTTATTTAGCATTTTAGAGTTTTTCAGACTCAAGACTTATAAAAGATGTGCGATATTATGGTGTTGTTGTTTTTTTCTGATGGCAATTGCATGTAGGATTAAAAAATAATGTTGACCTGACAACATTTGAAATTTTAGATTTTTTCTTTTGACTTTAGTTTAAAGTTCAGCTGAGTATTAATATATTAGGAAAAGCATTTCGTTCTAGGAACCCAGGTGAAATGAACAAAAAAAAGTGATGACAGCCCTCACTTCAGCATACTCGCTTTGAGCTACTGAGAGACAGTGAAAGAGACCATAAGAGCATGTGACAGGGAATAGACAGGGCAATAGAGATACGGACACTCTCACAGCCTGAGCTTTGATTCATTTGCACAGAAAGAGCTTTAAGCTTTTATTCCTGCTACAATTCCTGCCACACTCTTCACAAAAGTAGCTGCACTTTGCCAGCTTTCATCTGTCCTAAAACGAAACAAGGAGTACAGTTGTGTAAGCAATTCATGGTGATATTTGCTAACATATGAGAACTGGTGATCTTTGACTAAGGATATAAATATAGTGACTACTACAGATCATTTTTTTACTAAAGATAAAAAAATTCTGATAATTGCAGTTGTCAGTATGGTCATTTGTCTACAGTGGTGGACAGCAACGAAGTAGTTTTACTTCGTTAATGTACTTAAGTACATTTTTCAAGTATCTGTACTTTACTGGACTAGTTTTATTTTGAGTAACTTTTACTTTTACTTCACTACATTCCAAAGCATAATATTGTAATTTTTACTCTTCTACATTTCATTAAAACATATATCGTTATCTTATATATAATACGTGCTCCGAGACGCAGAAGCGTTGTCTGATTCATGAACGAACTGATTATTTTCAATGAACCCGTTAAATCGGTTCGCAAATCGCACCAAACGATTCATTCACGAATTGGAATGATCTGATTGCAGCTGTTCTCGAGTCGACAACTCACTGATTCAAATGAACCATTTAGTGCGAGTCTCCAGTGAACTGAATTCACAAGTAAGAACCGGGAGTTCTTGTGAGCGAGCGCGCGTCTGATGCTGTTAAAAGTAAGTTACTAATGTTGAATTTTAGGATTAATTATTGTAACTGAAAATCATATTTAGGTCAAAGCTGTCAGTTGTTTGTGAACTAAATCTGCTGTAAAGGGTGATCTGTTTAAGCTCACTGAAATGCTTGAATGCAGACACATTAACATCAGAGTCTCTATGTTTTAGGTCAAAAAACATTAAAATAACACAGATTAAATAAAATAACTCATGCACGTTCATTTCCCCGCTGCTGTAACGTTAGCAGTTCTACTAAAATGTGACATCTGTTTTATATTGTTTGTCAGCACACATAAACTAAGTTACTATGTGTCTGGATCAACTAGCCGAGTAGACAAACATAAATGTTTATTCATAACCATGCTGAAAATAAGTCAATAATGTTAGCTGATGAAGTAAGTTTCATGTCTAGCTAACAAGCTTGCTGGTGCTAAATTTAGGTAATTTTTTAAAAATAAAGTCCAAATATTTTTATTCAACCACCTAGATAGATTACATCTGAGGGAAAAAGAAAGGATGTGATGTTCAGAACATGGTAACTACAGTAATTATCAAAGTGGGTAGTGATGCCCTCTGGGGGCATTTGGCCAGGGGTGTTTTTACACCACAGACAAGGTTTGAGAAGAAAAAAATCTAATAATATTTTCCTTATTATATTCATTATTTCCTTATTGGTTATTTTGGGAAAATCCAAGGTATTTTGAGCTGTAGGATTATATAAAAAAATATATGCTAATATAAAATTAAATGATAAAAGTAGCCTATATAAAACTGCAAAATAAACATTCATCTATCGGTACTTTTTACTTAAGTACATAAAAAATCAAGTACTTTTGTACTTTCACTCAAGTAAAATTGAAAACTGAGTACTTTTACTTTTACTGGAGTAATATTTTACTATACGGATCTGTACTTTTACTCAAGTACTTGATTTGTGTACTTCGTCCACCACTGTTTGTCTATAACAATCATATGAGATATTATTCAGTATTTCTATCCCTTTTTGTACAATTCCTCTTTCAGGACTTCGCTAG
This sequence comes from Sinocyclocheilus anophthalmus, assembly GCA_018155175.1. Lineage (NCBI taxonomy): Eukaryota > Metazoa > Chordata > Actinopteri > Cypriniformes > Cyprinidae > Sinocyclocheilus > Sinocyclocheilus anophthalmus. Next base: position 72,435 of record JADLZN010009782.1, read on the forward strand.
CCAGCAGAAGTGGCAAATGCTCTTGAGCTGCGCTCTGGTTATGACCAATGGGTTGGCTGAGGAGATAAGAAAACAAGTGTGCAATCTCTAAGTCCTCCAGCAATGGTCTTTAAATTGTTCTTAAATCGGGAATCGGGTTATTTTGCTTCTTCCACTTGTTCAGCCAACCCAGACCAATCCTCCGGTTTAATTTTTGGAGTCTATATTGACGTTTTCTTGTAGATGGCATGAGCTAATTTCATGCTTCAATTGTTTCTTCTTCTTAAGATCTGCCTTGAAGCAGTAATAACAAGGAATATATCAGAAAAGCATTACTTTATGTTTAAAAAGTACCAAGTAGTCATAGATTGCTTAAGGTCAGGAATTGTTACCAAAAACAATAATTAAATAAATGAAAAATAGGCTTAGGCTTTCCAGATCAGATCTTATGACACAACTTTTTTTGTATTCCTTCTCATATAAAAAAAAAATCTGACAACCATGTCAGCATTCATCATCTAAACAGAATAAACACCAAAAATGTTTAGTATCTGAAATAAAAGTTTTAAAGAAAAAACTCAAACTTTGTTCATATGTCATTAATACAAGTTTTTATAACTTATAACCTAATTTCTTATAACCTAATTTTTATAACCTAATTTCTTGTTTGTTGTCAGACATAAATAGATTTTGTCTGTGTCCACAGAAGCATGTAAAGCCAGACATTTGTTTCATTCCACCTGCCACCTATAGTTATCACAAAAAGATCAGTACAGTTCAAGGCGCAGAACTTACATCTGTGCCATTTCCAAGGAAACTACTGAAGTGGGTGGACAGAATCTGATTCGTCAATGCATATATTTCTAAATATGCTCTTATTTAGAGAGATAATGAATTGTGTGCTTTTTGATATTGATCTAAGGCTATTATTTTGTGACAAGGTGAATGAATGAGCCTAATCATAAGATGTCTAGAAGCCAAAAGAAAAGGGAACTCGCATGACACAATAATACGCTAGAATTAATCATGTTTAAGCTAAACTTCAGCTTGAGACCTGGCCCCAATGCCCAGGCAAATCAGTACAAGTGAACACTGCTCTCTCAGAAATCATCCACCCACAACAAACACTAATACTGTGCACAACACAGCACACATGCTGTATCCATTCAAAGTGGTTGTTAATTAATGGAGAGCAACTCCTGTGGAACGAGGACATTAAAACTAAAGCTAATATTGGGCTATCTATAATTAGCAGAGATAAGTCAGTGAGAGGCAAAGTCATTTGTCTTATTATACATCACAGGACCCCATTAGCTCAGCCTTATCAAACAGTGGCTGTGCTGGTGTCACCTGTTCTGTGAGAGACAAGCTCTTGTCAGAGTTTGGAAACTTGTTTCCTTACTTACCGCCAATAAATAATGACAATAAAAATAATAAACTTTACTCAAAATAAAAAAAGCCTATTACATATGTGACCCTGGACCACAAAACCAGTCATAAGGGTCAATTTTTTTTAACTGAGATTTATACACCATCTGAATAAATAAGCTTTCCATTGATGTATGGTTTGTTAGGATAGGACAATATTTGGCCGAGATACAACTATTTGAACATCTGGAATCTGAGGGTGCAAAAAAATCTAAATATTGAGAAAATCACCTTTAAAGTTGTCCAAATGAAGTTTTTAGCAATGCATATTACTAATCAAAAATTAAGTTTTGATATATTTACAGTAGGAAATTTACTAAATATCTTTATGGAACATGATCTTTAGTTAATGTCCTAATGATTTTTGGCATAAAAGAAAAATCAATCATTTTGACCCATACAATGTATTTTTGGCTATTGCTACAAATATACCCCAGCGACTTAAGACTTAAGTTTTTGTGGTCCAGGGTCACATATAGTTGTTTACATGACTATTTGAGAGGTTTGTGAGGATTCTCAACAGATTTTACTACTCCAGACGCCAAGAGCCTGTTTTAGAAACACAAAAACACATGCAAACTAGCACATTTCAAGATAACAAATCTCTAATTTATGCGATTTGAGGCCTGCCACCAAAAAAAATAACAAAAAAGGCTGTGCTCATGGAAATAGATTCGATTGCTCCCATAACGTGATTTTTCAAGCATGAAAGTCATTTCAGAAACAGTAACTGTGTCTGCAAATTAAAACAACTGAAAGACAAATATTAATCTGTTTCTTGTTGTACAACATGGCTGCTGTCACAGAGAATACAAAGATGTATCCAATTCTGCTGGACTGCTGACATGCAATAATGTGCTGTGAAAATATTTCTCATGAGCATTTAGAAGATGTTGCTCTACTTAATTGGTAAACTATTTATTTCAAATCAAAGCAAAGCAAAGCAAACAAGTCCGGTCACTGTTCACAATCTACGTTGTCTCTTTCTTGCCAGAAGTAACAGAGCTAAAAACGTGGAGTGGTATGATTCCGAGTTCAAACAATCAAGCTGGCTATTTGAGAAAGAGAAATGAAGGACAAGGATTTGCCTTGATGTTTCAGCGAGCACACTGAATGCTGAGGATGAAACTTGAACTAAAGCTTTTCATCATCATCACAGGGTGACGCTAACTGATGCACACCTGGAAGGGTCTTTCTATACTTCATTTGGCTGTGCAGTTTTCGACCACGAGATCCACATCCTGTGGGCATCATCTCACCTTGAGGAAATCAAAGGATTTATAGATGGATCCTTGAGGCCCAAAACAACAAGACATGTTCATCAAACTCCTTCAAAATAATATTCACACAAGATAAAGAAGTTCTCTCTTCTGAGTGAATGCCTGTGCTCTCTGTGGTTTCTGTTATACTGATTACTATGGCTACAACTTTGAGTAAATGAAAATCTAAATAATAATTCCATCTAACCTCCAGCTCTTCACAGCTCTTTAATGAATCCAAAGAACAGGTAAGCTTTAGTTTTGAATGCAACAGACCAAAGTGGATTACCACAGGCAAAACAAAAGTGAATGGGGAAAAAAGCATTATAAGAGACATCTGAATTGAACATGCACATAATATCCTGGCTTTGGTTCAATATGCTTCAGGGAACACAAGATATGTTTCAAAATCCTATGAAACAAGAATTAAAAAACAGTGGCATAGCGCAAATTGTGTAGGCTCCTCGCAAGAGTGAAGAGGTGCGTAATTCAAATCAGTTTTCTGCTATCTGTATATGACAATGAATTTTTCTTTTACAAATGGGAATACAGCAAATTCATGACAACGTTTTACATTTGAGCTACCCATAAAAGTTTAATTGAAAAAGTTCTTAAAGTAATTTTTAAAGTTTTTTTAAAGTTATTTTTAAAACGTTTGCTCCATGGGTAAAAAAAATTCTGCTATATGCATGCATATACACAAAATTGCATTGACAGAAAAAAAAGTTGCCAGCAAATCCTTTAAATTTGATGGTATTCAGAAAAGCAAAATAAAAATCAGTAAAATAAGCAGCTATAAGATTATAGTACAAATTTATATATGAAATTATACAAATAAAACACTAATTATATTGGCATTCATTATAAACAACACATAAACCTTTAGCCAAAATAAATGTATTTACAGATACCTCTCTTTCAGCCCAAATACAAATGTTTCCAACAATAGGAGCAATCACTTGGATTTTTTCCTTATGTGAATCCTTATGTTCTGTTGTTCTGTGCAGATTTTGTCTGTAAATGGTTAACAACCACAGTGTGTGCCCTGTGTGCCCGTCGATGTTAAGAAACCATCCTATACTCAGGCTTAAGAATTGTATTATGAATATTAAAAAATATATTTATGTTTTTGCTGATAAATGGCCATTTTTTTAAAATAATACAATTGCAATGATACAATACAAATTAGACCAACTTAAATAAAAAATCAGCAGTTTTGTCAAAGACAAATCAATGCTGTGGTGCAATGAAGTGCATATACAGGTGCATCTCAATAAATTAGAATGTCGTGGAAAAGTTCATTTATTTCAGTAATTCAACTCTAATTGTGAAACTCGTGTATTAAATAAATTCAATGCACACAGACTGACATAGTTTAAGTCTTTGGTTCTTTTAATTGTGATGATTTTGGCTCACATTTAACAAAAACCCACCAATTCACTATCTCAACAAATTAGAATACTTCATAAGACCAATAAAAAAAACATCTTTAGTGAATTGTTGGTCTTCATGAAAGTATGTTAATTTACTGTACATGTACTCAATACTCGGTAGGGGCTCCTTTTGCTTTAAATTACTGCCTCAATTCGGCGTGGCATGGAGGTGATCAGTTTGTGCACTGCTGAAGTGGTCATGGAGACACAGGTTGCTTGACATTGGCCTTTCGTCAGCTGCCATTTTTGGTCTCTTGTTCTCATTTTTCGTTCTTGACAATTACACAATAGATTCTCTATGGTTCCGGTCTGTGGGTTTGCTGGCCAGTCACGACACCAACACCATGGTCTTTAACCATTTGGCAGTGTGGGCAGGTGCCAAGTCCCGCTGGAAAATGAAATCAGCATCTTCAAAGAGATGGTCAGCAGAAGGAAGCAGGAGTGCTCCAAAATTTCTTGTTAAAAGGGTGCAGTGACGTTGGTTTTCAAAAAAAAAAACAATGGACCAACACCAGCAGACGTCAAGGCACCCAAATAATCACTGACTTCGGAAACTTCACACTGGAATTCAAGCAACTTGGGCTATGAGCTTCACCCTTCCTCCAGACTCTAGGACATTGGTTTCCAAATGAAATACAAAACTGCTCTCATCTGAAAAGAGGACTTTGAACCACCAGGCAACAGTCCAGTTCTTCTTCTCCTTAGCCAAGGTAAGACACCTCTGACGTTGTCTGTGGTTCAGGCGTGGCTTAACAAAAGGAATACGACAACTGCAGCCAAATTCCTTAACACGTCTGTGTGTGGTGGCTCTTGATGACTTGACCCCAGCCTCAGTCCATTCCTTGTGAAGTTCACTCAAATTTCTTGAATCGATTTTGCTTGACAATCCTTATAAGGCTGCGTTTCTCTCGGTTGGTTGTGCATCTTTTCTTCCACACTTTTTCCTTCCATCAACTTTCTGTTAACATGCTTGGATACAGCACTATGTGAACAGCCAGCTTCTTTGGCAATTAATGTTTGTGGCTTTCCCTCCTTGTGAAGGGTGTCAATGATGGTCTTCTGGACAACTGTCAGATCAGCAGTCTTCAAAATGATGTGTAGCTAGTGAACCAATGAGGGGACCCTTTTGCGGCTCAGTAAAATCTTGCAGGTGTTTTGAGTTGATTAAGGGGGGGGGGGGGGGCTGATTGGCATGTCACCATATGCTTACTTGTTGTAGAGATAGTGAATTGGTGGGTTTTGTTAAATGTGAGCCAAAATAATCACAATTAAAAGAACCAAAGACTTAAACTACTTCAGTCTGTGTGCATTGAATTTATTTAACACACAAGTTTCACAATTTAAGTTGAATTACTGAAATAAATGAACTTTTCCATGACATTCTAATTTATTGAGATGCACCTGTAACTTTGAATATAATTAGGTTATTCATTTTGAGATTAATAGTCGAGATTGCAAATCAAGAGTTTAAAAAAAAGTCTCTAGCGTTATTATAATTACATAAATACATTCTTCAAAAAATAGTGCTCTTAATGGTTAAGTCTTTGCCACTATCGAGTGCTATCCCTTGAAGTTGGTGCTAGATGATGGCACAAGTCATCTAAAAAATGTCCAATAAAGCGATAAGTAAAAATCAGTAATATCAACCAAAAACCACTAACACTGAGTGCATCTTAAATGTATGCATATGTATTTGACTCTGAGAAAAGTTTACTGCATCTCTTGCTTACCACTGCTCAGGGGAAGGCCATCTTTCAGGCCAGACACAGAGGCACGTCAGAGTGGAGCCTTCGATTGACCGATGTCCTGACAGTGAAACTCATCTAAAATCCTAAGTGCGTTCTCCATTCTCCTTCCCCTGAATCACAGGATCAGCCATAGGATAACAGCAAAGAGAGACATAATGTACAGCGAGTGACGGGAATACTGAGCAGACTGAACTCACAGAGACACGGAGGAGGAAACATCAAAGCTTTTAGGCGAGTACTCATTCCAGTTTTTGCCTTTTATTTTCGGGGCTGATTAATTTCTCATACTTATGATTAAAACAAGTCCTTCCTGGAATGCAGTCACCAGACAAAATCCATTGATCAAAGGCTCGTTTACAATCATTTACAGTGGAGAAATCTGGGATGAAGTGCCATCTGAGAAGTGCCAAGGGTAGTGAAGCGGCTGCATGTGAAATTTACTGAAAATGATGGAATGCCTCTGACCTATTGAATCCTCAAACATTTTCTCTTCACATTCAAGTCACAACTAGGAGAAGTTACACAGCGTAATCTTGTAGCTTGCGTTACTTTGTATTCATGATTTGTAGCTGAAGCTCAATGGAGACTAACTGAGAGAAATTCAGTATCTGTATTCAGGATGAGATTACTACAACAGATAGGCAGTGGTTTATATCTCTTTAATGCCTAAATTGTACTAATGTGTTAAACTGAATATTTTTTTATTTCTTATGAATAATAAGTAAAAATAACCCAGACTTGAAGCACAGATCACATGGCTGCCCACTAAATAAACAAATGTGATATTAAATATTGATTTTGAGTTTATTTTCTAATCTTACCTCTATATTATGCTAAAGCTTCTGCCAAGAAAAAAAAACTGTCTATGTCACGATGTAAAATCTGCCTAGCAATAAGACAAACACAGCAACAATATTACAGAATTATACTGACATCTACTGAGTTCATTTTCTCTACTGATAACCATGAATATGACGCCAGTTGCAAGAAACAGTGAAACAGGTATTATGAGAAAAATATGAAAATGGCATTGAAGTTACAGTATTAGTTTCACACCTCTGGACTGTTTGTGTGTGTTTTTCTCCCCATGTGCTCCCGTGACCCAGTTTCTCCCTTGTTTGATTGTGTCCATTTGGTTCAGGTGTGTCTAGTTAATTCTCCTCGTTTCCCTGTGTACTTAAGTTCTAGTCGGTTTAGGCCCCATCCACACGGAGACGCGTTTAGCTGTATACGCTTACATTTTGTATCGTATAGGCATTTCGTCCACACGGATCCGGCGTTTTGGGAGAGTGAAACCGATATTTTTTTAAACCGGGTCCCAGAGTGGATCAATTTGAAAACGCCACCCTTGCGTTTTCGTGTGGACAGCCCACGTCTCGCCCCTAGTCAGACACCACTACGTCACGTAACAGCAACAAAAACATGAACAAACACTGAACGATTGTCTTTTTATTAACTAACATTAACACAGATTAATAAATGTATTGTTCCATGTTCGTTTGCATACCGCGCACAAGGTTTATGTGCATAGTCCAAGTCTTCTTCTCTGTTTTTAGTGTATCTTAGGGATGGGCGTATCGATCCGAAGTATCGATATATATCGATACTGATGCGAGTATCGAAAGTATCGATCCTCAACCATTAAATATTGATACTAAGGTGTGTTTTATTTACCAGTGATTTTTACTTAACAAAAAAATAATGCATTGAATTGGACGAATAACCTATGTTAGTAAATAATTGTGTAGGATAGAACTATTTTCCTGCTCATCTGAACACACGCAAATGTTGCAAGACAGAACCAATCCATCACAGAGAGCATTCACTCACTTCTGACAGTGCATTCAAACAGGGCTGCGTTTCCCAAAATTATCATAAGAAAGCATTAAAGCTTTTGGGAACGGCAGCCCTGAACAATCTGAACAATGCTTATCAGAGGACAGAAGAAAAAAAAAACACATGTTTGAGTTATTTCACAATAAACAAATTTAAATTAGCCTACATAGTTTGTGCAATTACAGTTATTAAAATTGAATGTTGAAAGATAATATTGATCATGCTCTATTCTGTAATGTTAACATAAATCATACACTGTCAGAATAAAAAAAAAGGTTGCATTTTATGCATGCAACAGCCTGTCACTGGCAGTCCCTTATGAAAATGAACCATGGTTTTAATCAAGGGACGTAGTTAGTTAACTGTAGTATTTGTAGATTCGAATCATGTATAAACAAAAAACATGTTTGAACCATGTGTAAACAAAAATATAACCTAATAAGTTACAGTTAAGACCTATTGAATGTTAACATGCGTTTTAACCAAAGTTAAGTGGTTATCATTACCCAATTTACTCTTAGTAATTTAATAAATTTCATAATTTAAAAGTTTAGTTCAGAAGTATCGTATCGGTATCGATATCGACGATACTGCCTTGAAAAATATCGGTATCGTATCGAAAACAAAATAAGTGGTATCGCATCCCTAGTGTATCTCTGTTGCAGAATTACAGCACCACATACTGGTCTGGCATGTATACTACATCGTTTTGTGTCGGTTTCGTGTGGACGCAGATATTTCTTGAGACGAGGGGAAAAAAAGATCGGATAGGGAAAGCTCTGGCTTCGTGTGGACGTAGCCACTTGTCTCTGTCGGGTCTTAAACGTTGATGTGCTACATGTGTGTTCCTGCCTGTTCTGTGTTCCACGTGAAATGGATAAATAAAGACTGTTTATTGGATTCTCCTTTGTCTCCGCGTTCCTTCACTCCTCACAGTAGGCATCCGTGACAATTAGTGGCTAATTTACAAAGTTACCATAGACGATGCAAAGTAGCCCTTTTTTCAGCGGCCTTGGTTCAAAAGTATTTTTCCCATAATAATTTTTAAAAAGTCTTTGGAAAAAAACAAGTTACAGGCTATGAATCAAACAAGCAAAACAGCTCCAAACTGAAGTATAACAGTCCCATGAAGCATGGTGAATAACAAATAAAAAAATATTTTAAAAATATTTTAAAAATAAATCAAACTATACTATACTTATTATGATTTTAAAAATAAGTTGAAATAATGCAGGCTTATGGCTTCAAAGAAAGTATTTACCATTGAATAACCTTGTAGCTCACACTAGGTCTGTCTTCAAAGGTTTATAAATTATTGTTCAAAATCAAATCCCCTATGGAGAAATTGAATGAGATTTTTACTTCCTGGAATCCCACTTGGCAGAATAAAGTATTCCAGAAAACCGTATAACAAGTTCCTATAATCCAGTTTTTAAACATGTGTCTACAGTGGTTGCCGCTGTTTATTTTTCAACAGCTTAAATGTTTAGTTTGTGTGATACAGTGTATGTTTCTGCAGCTGGAAATTCAATAAAACTCTTTACCATGCACCACCACATACTTTCATTGTACAGAACTAGCACCATTTTGTGATCTTCATTCATGGGTCCAAGTTTGACTAATTATAAGTTCTCTTAAACTGAATTATTACATGATATGGCTGAGCCACAGTGCCTGCGGTGACAAGTAGGGGGTCTCTGCCCTCCCAGAGCCCCCACTGCCTCATTTCTGCCTCTAATTATGAAGGTGGGAAGGGAGGTTATTCAGACACCCTGCTGCACTACATGCTGATGCTCACATAATAACCTTCTCTCCAAGACGTGCAGGTTTCCACACAGCAATCGGGTAAATAAGATGTCCTACTTTGGGAAGCACACTATGCCATTCGTATTGGCTATAGGCGGCTGGTGAGCCAAAATAATTGAAAATCATTTTTAACTTAGATCAACACATTTTTGACATGTTAATCACTGATTTTATCAGCTATCTAGACACAAACAGAGCCAGAATCCATGAATGCCACTAGTTTCAACATAATTCTGTTCTGCAGCACCTTGATATGACATCAAGGTGAAACCAGGTTCTGTAAAACCTTAAAGGGGTCCTATCATGAGGAATCAAATTTTCCTTTATCTTTTGAAGTAAAAAGGCCGATGCACTATGAAATATACTGTAATTCTAATAACTTAAACCTTTCTCCTCCTTAAACCTCCAAAAATAGCATTTATTGAAACTGAACAGCAAAAAAATGACTCATTGTGTACTACGTGATACATTTTGTCCTTCGTTTGGTTTCTATACCTGCACTCTCTTAACCTGTAGTGCCGTCCACATTGAAAACGCACTGGAGCAAAAGCCTGGTCTTCAAGTATGTTCAACATCAAACATAGACTGAAGAGATTGTGAACAGAAATGGACATGAAGGAAGTTGAAAAATATAGAATATTACATGACAAGAAAAAATATAAAAATGACATAGTCTGGGAAATTTCATTTAAAAATGTGGTATGTGTTTTATATGGCTGAGAAAATAATGTTCTGCACACACCCCTGGTATAATCACTAATTTTATCCCCAGAAATAAAAAAAGAGCATTAAATAAATAAATAAATACATTTAAAAAAATATTAATAAAGGCATCAGCATTTTTTCTAAGTATGGTACTTAGTAAAAAGATGCCATTATACAAATATTAAAATAGCAATATTCAAATACTGTCTTTGGTTTTTTCCAAATTAATTGGAGATAGTGAGAAAAGAAAAAAAACTTATGATTACAAATATGTTCACCTCAAACCACGGGCAGGAAGGATATGAACAAACATGAAGGAGTTGAAAATGTAGAACTTTCAAATATAAAATGGTTTATAGTTGGGAATGAATCAGAGAATATAAAAATATGGTAAGTGTTTTATACAGCTGAGAAAATACAAACTGTTGATAACACTCATTTTATTCCAGAATAAAAGATATCATAATGAAATAGAAAGGAAAAATAAAGAAATAATATAGGCATCAGTATCAGTATTTTTATCAGTATAGTACTATAAACAAATATTTAAAATAGCAAATATTCAAATTACTGTCTGTGTTTTTTACACATTCATTTGGAAATTCAGTGTGAAAATCGAATTATGATTACAAATTTCAATGTTAGCTCCAATCAATTATGATTAATTACAGAAACCTGTGCTTAAATATAACATTTTTCATAAAAAACAGGACTAACTTTATAAACTAAAAACATAAACATATATTTAAAAACAAAGTATGATATGACCTCTTTAATATTCAATGAGTAATTCAGCTCTCCCCTCATGGTTATCACTGTTTTACACACTGTTTTACACACAAGACATCAAAGGCCTGATTTGAATACACAGAAATGAATTCAAATGGACCACAATTGTTGAATACCGCATGCGATTAAGAGACTGACTACAAAATACAACCCAGAGCGAGAGAGATCAGATTAAAGGTTGCCAGATAAGTTCATTACAGCCACTTTTCATGTGAGTGGGAGTACACTCAAAATGCACATCAGCTCAACATGACGCCAGTGCAAGTAATACCGGACCATCATCCCTCATCTACAGACAGAGAGAGAGAGTCAGTGTCCTGAAGATAAAGAGGGTTCGAGAGAGAGAAATACAAGCATGCAGATGTGTGGGGGAACATTCAATTAAGTTTATTCACCACCACCAACTGGCTCGTTAATCAAGAGGAGATAAATATTACAGCACATTAGCTCCATTTATTCTACAAAATCAATTCTTCTCCAGACTATGTTTTCCTTTTCTTTCTGCTCCAAGCTAAAAGAGAAGACAAATTGCTATTTTTTAATACAAGCCCTTAATGCAGATGAATGGTAGTGTCCATCTTTACACAACTCTCCTGTCAGCCTACTCCTCCATAAACAGCTAGCTGCTCCAAAAGCTCCTATCTCTGCCAGAAATTCAATCTATCAAATACCACCGCGAAAGCACACACACATCTACATATGGACGTTTGTCTCAGTCAGTGTTGGGGGGTAACAAACCTAACGCAGCTTAGTAGCTAACTTTACCATATTTTTCAGTTGTGTTCCAAAAATGATGATTATTTTATATGCTACTTTGTTTTCACCCACAGCTTTAAAGCCAAACAATGAGGCAATAATCAAACTTGCTCTTCTAAAATGTTATTTTATCCATGTGCGATATTATGTCTGGTTCATTTTAGCAGATTGGTTCCAGAGTCTATGCAGTTTAGGGCTTATATTATTAACTGCATACTGGATAGCATGCTTGCTGTCAATGAAATCTCAAAAGCAGCAGCTTGGTTATAGTCCAAGATGGCATACAGACACACAAACCACAGCAACATTAGAGAAGATGAGAGATTCAAATGATGATGGGTGAAAAGAGAAGGCTCAGTAAATGCCTTGTCACTGAGCCTCATTTTGTCCGACATAGGTTCATTGGAAAAACTTGCCAATACCTACATTTTTGCAAATTCCAAAAGTGTACGTACATTTACTGCAGTTTAAAGCACAAATGAACACTAGAGGCAGGAAAACAGCAAAACTTGAATAGCTTTTTAAACAAATTGCCAGGACCTCAAAATTTACCATAGTGCATGATTTGTTTAAAAGCATGTGGTCAGTAAGATTTTTTTTTAATTAATGCAGAAATTAATGCAGCAAAAATGGATTACATTTAGAAAAAGTGAAAGTAAATACATTATAATGTAACAAAAGAGTTATATAAATATTAATAAATGCTGTTCTTTTCAAATTTCAATTCATCAAAGAATTTGGAAAAAAAAAGTCATGATTTCCAGAAAACATTCAGTTTTCAACTCTGATAATGCATTCACCAACTAAAGTAATGGCTGCTGAAAATTCAGCTTTGCTATCATCACAAGAATACATTACATTTTAAAATATGTTAAGAGTAGAAAAAGGGGTCCCACTTTATATTAGGTGGGCCTCAACTACTATGTACTTACATTTAAATGAATCATTTGATACAATGCATTTATTGTGTACATACATGTTTTTACATTGTACTTATATTTTAAAAAATACCTGCATGCAATTACATATGTAATTAATTTCTGTAGTTACATTTATAATTACACAGTTTACCCATCCCTTACACCTTAACCCACCCTTAAACCTACCCATACCACCAGACCTGTCCCTAACCTTTTGCAATTTAATATCAACATAAATACATTGTACTTATTTTTTTAATGTAAGTTTATAATAGTTTAGGCAATCTAATATAAAGTGGGACCGAAAATTGTTATTTTAATTTGTAATAACATTTCTCAGTATTGCTGTTTCTGTTTAAACAGTAAAATACTGCTGTTTCTGATTTAATGCAGCCTGGGTACACATAAGAGACATCTTTCAAAAACACTATATTTAGTCAAAGTTCAGTTTGTATCCACCAATACTTTTTTAATCCCACCATATTTTTTACATTTAATTATGCATAGAGGTTTCCTCAAATGGCAGCACACGGGTCATATGTTGGCTTCTCATGAAGGAAGTTGGGCAAACAGCAGAAATGGTAATGACATAATAGACTGAGAGCTGATGTCTGAGTCCAATTCCCTGCCCCATTAGCCAGGTAATGGCTGATTAAAATGAAGAGGGGTTAGATCCACTGAGTCCTCCCTAGTCATCGGGGCACTGCACTCCCAAAGGTTTGCAGCAACTATTGATGGAAAGTCATTATACTGGGATGTGGTGAAATCCATAGTCACCTGAAGGCTCATGAGATAATCTAACTGACTTAAGTGAAGTGCAATTTCATTTCTAACTGTCTAACTTGTGTTTCATGAAATATAATAAACAGTACAGATTTGAAATTATAATTTTTGGGTGAACAAACCCATGTATTTCTTATGGACTTCAGCTCAGAGCAGAGATCAGAGCTTCTCAATACCAGCAAACCCATCTTGTCTCTTTTTTCACAACATTGGTGCACCTTCTAGAAGCTTCTGTAAGAAGGTTTGAGGGTGGTCCTTGTCCCAGTGAAAACTAGAAGCTCAGTTCTAACAGTCACTCACTGTCATAGAGACAGAAAAGGTTGAAACACCTAAAACATGAAACAAACTATTAAATGAAGCCTGTTTAAAGGTGCTCAGCCTCAAAAAGAAGTTGCAGACACCCGGACAATTCCACATATTAATTTATAATATCAACATCAAAGAAATTTCAGATATTCTGCAACTCAAGCTTGTCAAAGGAAGGCTGACTGAATTGAACACAGATGGATGAAAGTGAAACGGGCATCTTCACCATTGTTCCCCCCCCAGTATACCAACCAGATCTAGAATATGGTCATGCAGAATAAGGCTTATGTAGGAGGAATATCTGCTTTATAAGACGCCTCCAACGTATCTGCTAGTCCTATGCATCATATGCACACACACACACACACACACACACACACACACCAGTGACAGTGCATTCATTTATGCTTCAGAAACTCAAGGACATCTTATGGTTTTCCCTCTGTAGAGTCCCACAAACATCCTTTCTACCATTGTACCACCCTTCCAGATGGTTTTTTATCTCAATTAAACTTACGAAATGCATCAAGTGGAGCCTTGCGAGTGATGATGTCCAATGCTGATCCCCCCAAATTATGGCCATATTTGTAATCGGCCCGCCCTCTGCTTTGGGTCCCCCGCATCAGCCGGAGCTGTCATACCTAAAGTGCCTGTGTGGCTTCGGCATAACGTCAATGATGCAGTCCCTGAACGTTGCCATGCCCGTATTTAAGTCATCACTTTACGAAACTGGTACCAACAGTTGGACTGCATTCCCTGGCTTATACTACAAACCCACATTCACACTGTGACATACCGCAAGAATTACTGTATGCCAACTGCCATTGGGGGCGCTTGGGGGGCCAACGTCAGGGTGTGTATAGCAGGTACACATATGGTCCTGGAAAACTGGCAATATCGGGGGACTCACCGAAAAAATTACTTGAAACAGATGTTGTCAGAATTTAACCATGCATGGTCAACAATTCTCGCCAGTACAGGCACGCGTCCAAAAAAAGCCACCTACCATAACCATGAAAGGAGGGTATACCCGTACTAAAAACCGGGGTCCATCTATAGGGAACCATTATATAACAGCTAATAGACTTGGCCCAATACCACTTACTGACGTCACTAGCCGATTTAGGACGTCATCGTTGACTGCTGTTAATCTTTTTACTCCTTGCATACATTCTATCGAAATTCAAACCATACCCGATACAGTCACTCTGAGCGTTAGTAGACAGTAATTGCCACACAACCATGACCCTGGAGAATTGTGAAGTTAGTTACAAATCCTTACTCTTAGTTAGATCGTCACTGTCTCTGATCTCGAATAATCTTGCTGGTAATCGATGTTATTAGCAATATAACACGCGTCACGCCCATTTGCTTTAACTGAAAAAGCGCGTCATATGTTGTGGTGGTGTTGAACAGGCGGGAATGGACTTTCTGTTGAGGAGACCCTTAGTTATGTGCACGTCACTGGATTTCGTTTAATTTTGTTAGTGGGGTTCTACAATATCCATTAATTGGGCGTTGGATGTTGGTGGTTGGGGGGTTGTTTTCTTTGTTAGTCATTGTTTTGGAGTACTTGTGTGGGATTAGTGATGTTTTTATAGTTTGTTTTGGACTTATTTCTAACCCCCCCCCCCCCGCCCCCCTGCCACAGCCATCCATTTAGGAGCCAGGGTTTGTGTTGAGCAAGTGATGTAATGCTAAATTTTAGATGTGTTCAGATATGTTCAGATGAAGAAATAGTAATATATTCATCTGATACTTTAGGATGCGTTCTGAGGGCAAGGACATTTTTTTTTCATTTGGTTCGAAATATTCGTATGTGTTTCGATGTTTGACATTCTAAAATCAGTTTGCTTGTTAGCTTAAATAGTTATGCATGAACAGGGGTGTAGCCAGAGTTTGTAATTTTAGCTTATGTGTCCTGGGTGCTTCTTAATTTCTGTGTGGGCAGATTCAGAAGGAGTGTTGTGCGCAATATAATTAGGATATTTACTGGTATTTGTTTGTTTTTGGTTTTCCTCTTCCATTACCCTGTCGTAATGAAGCATGATCCTGTAGTAGTTGTGTGTTCAGCCATGACTAACAACTGCTCAGAATTCCCTAACAGTGCTCAGCTTCCATTTGCTTGTAAGATCATCTTTATCATAGTACTAATAGATGTGATGTTGATGCTATCTATTTGAAATGCTCCACGAAATCTTACTTTGTTCATTTAAAAAAAATGTTACTAACTCAAAGATTGATTTATAATTTAAAAAAAACTTTTTAAAAGTTTTTCCTGCTTTTAGCATGTTTTAAGAACTTAAAAGCCACTGTGCATATGTGTACAACATTTTTCTGTCCATAATACAAAACTAATAGGAAACCAGTATAGTTCATGTATTGATTATGTAAAAATTACAAGGGCATGCAAATTCAAATGATATAATAGCCAATGAAAAAAAACAATTTGTCTGGAAATACTGTTTTGTGCCTGTCAAACGGAAGCCTGAAAGATTTACTTTTCTCATTTACTTTCCTATTCTGCTGGCTAAAATATCCCCCATTATTTCAGCAGGTTGTCTATTGTCTTTCAGGTAAATGGAAGGCTTGTCTGTCAGACTGTAATGTGAGCCACGTTGACCGTCTTTGAGTCCCATTATGGTCATAATCACACTGCGATGGCTTCCTCTCTGTAAGAGACATTATTAAGTGTTGTATCTAAGTGTTGCAAGTAAAAGAGTCGATGTCATCCCAATTATATTATCAGGCCTTGTCATCATTTCAATCTGTTATTCTGACTGAAACATGAGAACACAGAAAATTGCACTTGGAGCTCTCAAGCAATGAGAGGAACATCTAAACAGAAATCATGCCCAGCAGGAATTTCCAATAATGCTCTCATGCTCCAAGTGGAAATAACAACAGAGGTTTGGATCGTTTTTGCTTGTCACTGTGCTGACAATATAAGCATTAGCTTTTCGTGGAGTAAAGTTACTTTTGAGTAGCGTGATCATCCGAGTGAATATTTGTGTAAATTGATACTTTTAACTGAAGGGTCACACATCAGATAGATTCTACCTCTTTATTCTCTCAGATGGGTTCATCAATAAAATTACCGCTGACAGTCAAGATGAGAAAAGTGTCTTATGTGAGCTGAACAGTGCAAAATATGCAGACTCTTAATCACAGACGTTTGTGTCCTGTTAACATAAACATTCAACCATGCTTAATTATAATGAATTATGCATAGCTTCATCTCATTCTCCAAAATGGAGGCTCTCAAAATCTGCTATTTTACTAAATTATTGTTTTCAAATATCAAATTAAAGGTAAAACAATCATGCTTGCAACAATGTAGATAAAAAGATGCAGTGCTGGTCAGTGTGTAAATTAGCCTTCAAGAGCAATACTTTCTAGTAGTATTAGGTTTATTTGGGTAATTTGAGTAATCTCTGAATGTATGCCATTGGTTTATACACATTCCAGACATGCTTTGACTTAATGCTTTCTTCACTTCAGCTATTCCATTCATCTAACTCAAGGACAATCTACAATTATTCCTTTTGAGAAAAAAAGAAAGACTCTGAAATTGATTCTAAGAATCACACTTACACTTAACCATTAGCATTCAAAAGTTTAGGATTGACAAAAAGTGTAAATCAAAAGATTTACCATTGAAAATGAAGATCAAACTATTTGAACTCTTTCTTTACAAAAAGATAAATTAATTCTGAAAAAAGGTCAAGTATCATTTGTTTGCATTGTCATTTGGTTTGATAAGTAATTCAAGTTTGGCATAAGTGTTCAAATACCCTCAGGTTTTGTGGGCCCTCTGTATAAAATACATCATAAGAGAAAGATAGAAAAGTATCATTGGTTGCTGTATTCTTGAACATTCTGTGAGCGTTTCAAAGGATCAGGTAGCAGACTCTCTAAAGGTTATGAACAAGAGCTCTGTTTAAGGGAGCTCATATTTGTGACTTTTTCCATTAAAGTTCCCTGTGGTTCAAAACAGCAGGTTCAGACTACAGAGTTGTACAGAAAGCCAGTTCTGCCTGGGGTCTAAAACATACCTTTCTATATGGTCATGCTTCTGTCCAGCTTCTGACCGCAGTGGCACAGCTGGCACATTACTGCTGTTGGAAGAACAC
The DNA here is from genome assembly GCA_018155175.1 of Sinocyclocheilus anophthalmus. Classification (NCBI taxonomy): domain Eukaryota; kingdom Metazoa; phylum Chordata; class Actinopteri; order Cypriniformes; family Cyprinidae; genus Sinocyclocheilus; species Sinocyclocheilus anophthalmus. Next base: position 90,316 of record JADLZN010009782.1, read on the forward strand.
AGTAAACTACAGCCAAATGTCTGCCAGCCAACCTGGTGCTCATATGACTATTCTCATATTATTCTACAGTTGTGCGAATGGTTGAATGACTATTCACTTGCCACAGTCTCTAAGACTGTTGAAAAGACTGTTAAATAACTAATCGTATTTGATTGCTTTAGTCCTACAAGAAATATTAACATCTATGACAAAACCAACAGAATCAACTGCACACGCAACACAACTTTTTCAACAAAAGATTACAGAAATCACATTAAAGGAGAAGTGGCTTGGTTTGCGGTGGCAAGGGAAACTGGAGCGGATGGTACGTTTGAACAGTGAAAAAAAAAAAAAAAAAAAAAACCCTGTAATTTTATTGTGAGTTTTTTATTACATGGATTTGTAGTCGTGCATGGTGTACTGATTAACTATACTGTGACGATTGTAATCACTTAAATAGAAAAGAATTATGACTAGTGAGGATATTTTAGAGTGTGATGTCATATCCTGCTCCCTGCCCTTTTCGCAGCACCATCCGAATGAATTTCGCATGCTCAAAGTCTAGTGTGACCGCGGCTTTACACGCATGCATCGTGGTACTTACGTGAACGCACATCGAAGAGTGACACGGAAGAGAAGAAAACAGTGAATAAAGTCATGATTTTTGTTTTCTTTGCACACAAAATGTATTCTCGTAGCTTTGTAAAATTACGGTTGGACCACTGATGTCACATGGACTATTTTAACAATGTCCTTACTACTTTTCTGGGCCTTGAACATGGTAGTTGTGTTGCTCTCTATGCAGGGTCAGAAAGCTCTCAGATTTCATCAAAAATATCTTCATTTGTGTTCTGAAGATGAACGAAGGTCTTACGGTTTTGGAACGACATGAGAGTGAGTAATTAATGACAGGATTTTAATTTTTGTGTGAACTATCCCTTTAAATATTTAATTCCAGAAACCTGAGCATTAATGGGGGATGGATTTCCTTTTGTTGCTATCAAAGCTTTTATCCTCACAGGAAGGTTTTCCACAAGGTGCTGGAAAATGGATGTAGGGACTTGCTCCCATTCAGACACAAAAGCATCACTGAGGTCAGGCATTAGGTGATGGGCTCTGGCTCACAGTCACTGTTTTAATTCATCCCAAAGGGGTTCATTGGGTTCAGGCTAGTCAAGCTTCTCTGTACCATTTTACTTTGAAAATCACTAAGCTCTTTCTGATTCTCTCAATTTTGCTAAAAAAAAGTGTTTGTCTAAGGTGATGTCTGTGGCTCTATGCTTGATTTAACACACTTGTTAGTACACTTGCAAGCAGCTGAAACAGTCAAAGTTGTTCACTGGAATAGACAATTGATCAAGTATTGTACTTTTAAAGGTGGTATGTGATGTAAGTCTTCTCTGTGTTAACAAAAAAAAAATGGTTTGTTTCCATGTGGAAAAAAATGTTGTATAGCACTGTAGGAGCTCAGCTTAACAGAATTGTCCTTCTTTGTCATGTCCAAGGACTCCACCCCGAAGGACCATCTCAGGCAATTCACTGCCACTTGAACCAGAATACAGTGAGTGAAAAACAGTGTGTAAGAGAGAAAAAGAGAACACCGCCAACCGTCTGACTTGCTGCACAATGTAGCAATACATACCCTATCAAAACAGTATGCTTAGTTCTGAATTACACTGCATGTATACTGCAATTACACACTCATAAATTATAGAACAACATCACTTTTAAAACAAAAAGCATTTGAATAACATGGAACTAGCCACTAGCTGGAGTATGAACTCGCACCACTCCTGCCAAAGCAGTGAAACAGTGACCTCTGGTGACAAAACACCCTGAACTGCATAAATGACAGAACCATTTCATGGTTTAAAGTTTTATCAATCTAGACAGTGTACAGCAGGACTTGTTGACTATATTTAAATATTATTCATTTACACTATGCTGCAGCTACACAATAAAAAAAAATCTATATTTTATAATAAATAATGAAACTGCAGCTTTCCCAGGCTACATCCTTTTGTTCACTTTTTAACGCTCTATCCTAAAATATAATCTAGGATTACCAGGGATAAATAGCAAGAACTGATTTGTACCTCTTTTAAGATATAGTTGTTTTATGTCATTCAGATACTGTATTTCTGATATATTAATCACTATTTGCTGTTAATGCTGTATTTATCTTCATTTAAAAAATACTGAATCTACCAACATGACCCCAAGGTCAACACGGGAAATCTGAAAAGATTTTTGTGCCGCAATGAGCTGGATCTGTGAATGGAACGGGATAACATCCTTTCAATCTTCAATAGCTGTCTTCATTGTCGTTTTTTTTTTCCTGGTCTCAAATTTTACTTTGAATAATAGTTAAAGTTAGACGAGCGGCTGGAGATGTGCAGGCTAAATAGATTCCATTTCCGTCATCCGTCGTAGCTGCTAATTGCATGAGTCATTGTGGCTGAGAGCCTCAAAGCATCCATTCAATTTTCTGAAATGGTCTACCAAAACAAAAAGGACTCATTTATATAAAACTTTTAGCAAAATTAAACATACAGTCGAATCAGAAATGAACGCGATAAATATCTGACCTTGTTCATTTTGAAGCAGAATGTTTTCCGGATACATTCGTTGCAAAATGCAGCATTCAGCAATCTGCCATGGTGCAGTAAGTGATGCCTGAGATGTGAAGGGTAAATTTTGCCTCTCACAAAGCCACAAGAGCCCCATCCACTCATACCACATCTCCTTGAAGATGATTGCATGCATACCTCATGTGAGGTCCAATTTATGTGTGTGAGAACAGGATCAAGGATGTGTTTTGTTATTTCGATGTTAGATAAGTGAATGAAATACTCTTCCATCCGTACTATTAAGTTAATAAGGCCAGAATGTGTGTTGATGGGGATTATTAATCTGTTCTCTTACACTTAACAAAGAAAAAAACAATGTTTTTTTTACTCTGTGGGTATACAAAAGCATTTACAAAACAAAAGGGTATACAAATTTTTTTTTTAAATATCGATTTAATTTAATGTATTTTGTGAAAAGTTTATTGTCAGTACTGACACTTTTTTGCTATTTATGTAATAAATTAGGCAATTGTATTGTCTTATTTATTATATTATATTATATTATATTATATTATATTATAGTTATTATATGTCATGTCATTATGTTGAAATGTGTGCATGGAATAAAAAAAAAATAATAATAAAATGGAATAGCAATATTCATTTGATTCAAATACTTGGCTTAGATGCAGAGACACCAAACTACGCTATTCATATTTGTGACCATTCACTCATTCGCCATTAATTCTCCCTTTTAACATTGTCCAGGCAATTTCCCCACTTACAACAGTTACACAAACAGCTTTTACCCTGGGTCACAATTACCACACAAGCCTTTGGTTCCCAGCCAGAGAGTCATATGTCAAGCCCATTATGGAGCCCGTGATTGAGGTTTCTTTTTTTGCATCAAATCCAAAAGGGTGCCTTGGAGAAGCGCTGGCAATTTGAGTTGTAATTGTAGTCAAGATCCGTTTAGTCACCAGAAAACTGCAATTACCCTCGAGATGTATCCGCCTGTGTAAATCTGTCTGCTCTTTCTGAGGCATTCTGTGACCATGGGAGGCTTGTGTCAGAGCTGATACACATGCAGTTATCACTTTCAGTTTAGTTGCGAACATACAAATACTCGTAATGACTTAAACATTCTATTGACAAAAATCATCAGTCCTTCTTGTTCTTGTCCGTTTATCCAGCAGGAAAAGTAACTCTTTGTGGTAAATTTGGTTTGCTAAGCAATGTTGTAAATGCACATACTAACAGCAAGAGTCAGTCTCTTGATTCAGAAGTGCCTCTTTTTATTCTAAAAAGACAGAAAAAATTATCTGCAAAAAGAAAGTGGTAAAAAGAGGGATGTGAGAAAGAACGAAATCCATACAAGACATAATGTATCACACATCTGCCTACAGTGCCTGAAAAAAAGTTTGTAAGACTTTCTGGGACATTGTTTTGCCCTGTCTGAAAGGGTGAAAATGCAATATTCCTCCCATTGTTCCTACTCTCACAAATCAATTTCTGCCGAGGGAAGATGAAACTCATTTCTATGATCGTTCTATTCAAAAAGTAACAAACAGATGCACTCAAGGTAACAATAACAGTACTCCTTTACCTTTTTAACATTTCATAAGTTTCATCTGACCAGCATCAATTTACTTCCTCTGCTTATTTCTTTCTTTGCTACATACATAATTCACAGACGTCATAGTGTGATGTGTTGGAAATCTACTTAGCCCATTAATTAATATAGCATAACCCCATTAAAACAATAAACCATATTAAATAATTGTATACATTTACAATGTAAAGCACAAAAATAATTTAATTCATAATGAAGACATCAATGAACGCCGCCAGATGTCCACAGGAAGCTTCAGGCCTGTGTTACAAGCCAAGTACCCCTGTAATTGTACAATGTACACCATACTTCATTTAAGATTTCATCATTTGCTTCACAGAAACATAGACAACCACTAATAGACATCTCGAAAGCCTCAGAGAGAGCTGTCAGAAGAAATATACCCCTTCATTACCCTCTTCCAATAATCAGTTCTACCACCTGTTAGGTGCCAGCCATGTACATTAATATTCCTTGTCTCAGTCTTACAGTTTCAGTTACTGGCTGAATTATACACCAGACATCTCATCCAGAATGAAGTCCACCCACTGGCGGTCTGCCACACTCATGAAATCAGTGCAAGTCTGTGCAAAGTTCTTAAAAAGCACTTGAAGATGATGCTAGCTTGACCTCCTAAAACCTTAAATGGATTCAATCTGTTCCTTCACTCATTTTGGTAGGAACAGTCAAACCAACATCTCTCAATTTCACAGTGTTTCTTGAACCTAAATGGGATGCATGTCACCAAAATGATCACTTGCCATGTGTTTTGCTGAGCTGTCACTATTACAGTGATGACTTAAAGTGCTATCTCAAAGAAAGCGATCTTCTGTTCTGTTATCCTGAAAAGTATCATGGGTTCCAAATAAATAATAAGCAGCACAACCGTTTCCAGCACTGATAATAAATCAGCATATTAGAATGGTTTCTGAAGGATCATGTGAAACTGAAGGCAAGAATAATGGCTGCTAAAAAATTTGCGTTGCTTAACAGGAATAAATTACATTTTAAAATATATTATTTTAATAATATTGTGATGCAAAGCTAAATTGTCCGCAGCACTAACAGCTAATAGTAGTTTTAAAAGTATAATAATAGTAAAATCTTTCCACAAGATTGCGGGGGGGGGTCTTTGTTTTTGATCAAATAAAGCAGCCTGGGGAGCATAAGTGAGCATATTATTGTATATTATATATAATATATTATATATATATCCAATATAAAATATCTCAGAAGAAGATCAAGTAATCTGCATTACACAGTTTATGCAAATTGCAGTATGGAGCACTGATCAATGACAAAGTGAATATGCAGATGCAGGTAAGATCCAATATAAATGAGCACCATTATGAGCACATTATTAAGGTGCCTGTTGTAGTCAGGCTGAATAAGGATGAGCAGTGAATGTATTTGAAAGGACAGTGGCCCTGGGGGTGACCCTATTACAATGGCAATCATGCAGACCTGTCCTCAATTTCCTCTGCTGACTTCTCCTCTCAGAAGATACCACTTTTAGTTCATATCAGTCAAAGATTGAGCAGGGACTGCATCATATTAAATAATTATCCGTCTATAAGAATCAGTGTTATGTAATAGCTTTTTAAAAGGAGAAAGGAGTGCCTCTCTTAGTTTAAGATGGGTGGGAATTAGGATCACCATTCTGTCATTTCTAGCTCCACTTAAATTTTTTTTGATGGTTGGAAAGCTCCCTGAGGATTATGGTCAATTGCCTGTCAGAGGGGGACATATGAGGAAATATCTCTCAAATGACCAGAAACTGAGGTTTATTTGTAGTTCGGCCCACTCTCTCTCTGAGGCTGCCGATTATCGAAATATCGCAAATGTAAAAATCTCGATATGCATATGGCAACGGCGTGCGATATCTGAATCATTTTTAATAATAGGCTACTTAAATCAAATCGTTGCAAAAGGTCAAAGTTTTAGTTAGACGCATATATCAGAGAATTGCTTGACGTTAAAAAGAGTTATTAAGTGCAATAAGTTGCAGAAAACAACTCTTTGCTGTCTCGTCTTGCTGTCTGACTCACACATGAAGCGCGCGCACAAGCCGCATCTCATGCAGCGTCTCTTCAGTTCTGCCGCACACGTGCAAAGTGCGCGCACACACAGAGAGACGCGTTTCAGACCGAGTTGATTCGTCTTTCGCATCTCCTCCTTATGTTTGAAGAGACACATACACACAGAATTATGTCAATAGTACCCGTCTCGACGATCATTCTCGTAAACGCAGTCCGTTAGGTTTTAAATGAATGTAAACAGCAGAGAAAGAAATCGGATGTGTATCATTATACTGGATCCGTGCAGTCGGATTTAAAGGGACAGCAGCCTATAAATACGTGCTGCTGAATGTCACTAATGTTAACTAAACAACAAAACGGCTATAACAAAGAATAATCTAAATTTAATTCATACAGTGAAAACAATGCAGTGTTATTTTACACTTAATTAAATTTCTGTACCTGAATACTACCGTTCATTTTAGCTATGCTTGTAAATTGTGTATTTGTTCTTTTTCTTTTACTGACTGTTCACTTTCCTTTAATCATGTTTGAACTTTCTCAGACTATAGTTTTTGCTGTGGTATATGAAGAAGTACTTAAAGTGTATGGAAAGCAAAGTCACAATGATATAAAATTAGTGTCATTAATTTTTTTGTCATTCACATTGATGTTAAAATTAAATTATCTGATTTGTGACATTACTTTTTAAGTAATGCTAAAACACTGCTGGTCACTTTCAGAAGTTGTAGTGATTCGTTCTTTTCCAGGAAAGAATGTGAAACAAATTGGTTATATAATTTTCATTTTTAAATATTTTAAAATATAATTGTAATAGATTTTTCACACGTTAAGCAATATCGTATCGCATATCGCATTTTTTCAATATCGCACAGCCCTAGTTTATTTCATATAGATGTTGACGACGACTTGATCGACGACCTTCTCACACTTGAATAAGGCTGTTCGTTGACTTATATAGTACCTTTTTCATCGCTCTGCCTCTCCAGTTTGGGATTAAACTCAGGTTGACGTAAGTGAATCTTCCCACAGCCTAGATCACAGATTACCTTACTGACAGGTGGCAGTTCATGAAGCTCAAGACTTGTGTGCTTGAGATGATGTGGTGTATATCACTGGAGTTCCACAGGGTTTGGTCCTGGCCCCTTTTCCATTCCCTCACTACTTGACATCATCAACTCTTGCCATTTGCAGAAGTTCTCTGGTGAAAATGACAATATCATCAGTACAGTTTAATCGAATGTCTATCATTTCTCTCACAATAAAAATACCACAAAGACCACATTTTTCTCAATGGTAGCTCATATCAAGGACATAAAAGTGTACTAAAAATCTTTTTTTAATGTTTTTAGGCAAAGTAATAATTTGGCACAGCATAACTTCATGGAAACACAAAGATCAATTTGTATGTTCAAATGTATGGAAGAAATTGATATGTCTAGTTCCCACTTTGGCTGGCCAAAGCCTTCTTCCTAAGAGACAGGTATCTGTATTGAGCTACTGATGGTCAAGATAAACTTGTCAAGCAGAGCATCCTACACAATAATTATCCCACTGCATACTGGAGCTGCGATAACTAGTATACTTCTGACTTTGTGATACTAACTCTGTGCCCCAGATGCATAATAATAACAGCTTTATATATTAATGTTGTTTATCTTTCAGCCTTTGAAACAGAGAGAACGGAGAGTGAACTGTGCAGAGTTGCAGGCGTGGTCCTCTCCCTAGTGTCTATTTTGTTCATTGAGCCAAATGACAAGAAAGAAGACAATAGGCTTTGCCTATAACATGCCACCTCAAGGTTTAGAGAAGCCGGTAATATGGCATCCAGAGCGTTTTATGTTCAGAATTAGGGCACCTCTGTGGTTTCATTAGGGGAGGGGGCAGGATGAGCTGCTCTGGTGAGACTTCAAATAACAAAAATGAACACAAGCCCAGTCGCACCATTATGAAAGCGTGTCAAATCTCTGAAGCGTACTGCATTGCCATTTAAAGAAGGAATGTTAGTGATACAGCAATACACTAAAGCAAATATCTGTTGTCAGAAAAACAAAGAGAGCATATTTAGATCATAAGCTATAGGTTTTTAAGCCCTCATCATCTTCATAATAAATTCAAACTTTCACACATCTATTGCTCTATGTTGTTTCTATATTGTCCTTCTGATACATCAATAATTACATAAAAAAATTATTTTAAGATATATTCAATAAAAAAGCTTGCTTGCAGCATGTGTGTGTGTGCGCATATATAATTGTTTTATTTTCATATATAGTAAAATACAAAACTACATAAGAATAATAATAACAATAATAGGAAAAATACAGGACAGTCATATATTTTATAATATTCATGCAGGATTAAACTCTGTATTTTTACAAGATAAACTATTCAAGGCTCCAGTGTGTTTTATAAAGTTTATGAATTCTATTTTGAGCTGCACTGTTGCTGTACGTTTTGAGAGGTATGCGTGCCGCATGTAAACACCCACGCAAATCATGAACAGTGAAAAGTGTTCATCTCTGCACATTTCACTTTATTTCTCAGAGCAGCTTATAAAGTTGATTGATCTTTAATGTGTAGAAAAGTACTGATATGATAAAACAAACACATTTCTGGAACACAATATCAAAGACACGGATTGCCATGATTGAGGAGATGCAACCTCCAGTAACGTGGCTTCTTGTACCACATAAACAGCAGGAGGAAGATTTTTTGTGAAGGGAAATTTACTTTGACTCAAATTACAGGCACCCCTGCTGTTTGGTTTGATCGTCTGAGGCTATATTTATGAACATTAGATAAATGCTTGTGTATATACAGCATACCCCTCACAAACGCATATCATTTTATGGTGCATATGGTGTCTGCTTAGAAAGATGTTTTAGCACTTCTCCACCCAAGGCAATGCATCTCTCTGACACTCACACAAATCTTGATGTCAATCCGCATGTCTCCACACTTCCACTTAAGCTTCTATAATAGAGCTATAATGCAGCGTGGAAAAAGAGCGAGGAGGCGAGAAAGAGATCACACAACAGGGACACCTGTCATAACCCCAGCAAATCTATCTGGACCAGTAAAGAGCGACTCAAACAGTCAGATTGATTGCTGTCTTCCTCTCTCGCTGCGTGTTTGATCCAGTCCTTTAATTCCCTCTACTTGTTGTATCTGATCCATACAGCCTTCATCTCTCTGCCCAGTGCGCAACAGATGCGATCACTGAGACTCTCATTGTTGTGTTAATTTATGTGCTGCTGTGCATAGCCCAAGGCAACGTGGGCATTGCAGGTTGGCTGTGAGTATCTCTAAACACAAACGAGATTGTGTCCATGAGACTGTCTGAAGGAGGATGTATTTCTGCTGCAGTTCACCATTAAGCTTTCCCACTCATCTCTAATTCCTTAATTGCAAAAAAGCAGGGATTTTATTACCATCGGTTACATAAATTAGCACTAGAAAGGAATAAGAATAGAAACTAAAGGAGGAAGAGAGAGGTGGATGAAAATGTGGGTGGAAAGAGGTGACGAGTCACTGGAAGGAAGAAAGCAACATAAAGGAGAAAGAATAGAGCCAGGGAGACAGAGTGAGCAAGAGAGAGTGTGAATACGAGACTGGCAGACACCATTAGTCAAAGCCTGACAGCAGACTGTGACCGACAGGTAGACCAGTGCCAAGCAGGCTGCGGCAGCCTTGGCTCTGATTGGTTCTTCCCGTTTGGATGCCTTGTTCTTGATTAGAGTTGTTTTGAAAGACTAAGTAATCTCTAATGGCTCACTTAACTTTAGCTCAACACTGCCCCCTGTCTGTTATCACGTCACATAACTGTAGTGTGTGCAGGCACCGTATGCATTCTTCGAAGGCATAAAAAATAGAGCTAAGGTCCAAGAGGAATAGAGCGCTGCAGGAATGATGTATTTTTGTAGGCTAAAACCTAGGAAGAAGTTAGCACTTCCGGTTTCATTGTCCTGAAGTTAATGGGCTCTTTGCATGCGTTTTTGGTTAAATGCCTAAAATAAAGTCTGTGGTCAACACAAGCTCAAGATATTTTCATGTTTTATATGACATAAAATACATCAGTAATACCCCTTTGGGATTTTTTTTTAAAGCGTTTACTTGGAAAATCTTTTTTTTTTTACATAATGACTGAAAGAGTTGTTGGAAGTTTAATGGTGGTGGTGGTGTTTATAGCCTGTGTATAGCTTTTTACTTCTGCCGATTGTATTTATGCTTAAAATGTTGTATTTAATGGTGTAGATCATCATGACGACCAACTTTGGTAGGACACAGAAGTTTGTTTTCCGCAATAATCCAAAAGCCAATGGAAAAATCCAAATTTTTAGAAGGGTTTTTAGTAAAGGAAACCAGAGTGATGCTATCTTTCGGTTTGGCCTACAAAAATATGTCAAGTTTATAATGGGAATGTCATGAAACCTCTGAAGAAGAAACGAGAAGGTTTAGACATAAATCCCCGAGTCCAAAGGGTCTAACTTGTACTGACTAACTTGTACCCCAAAGGGTTACTTGTACTGAGAACTTCTGGTGCCAGTGGCCCACAAGTCTATAGCACTTGATCAATTTCATCCACTCACGTCTGGTGATACACACACATACACATAAAACCTACAGATGGTGTAACACACTCACCCACACATTCAGTTCTGCTATTCCATATCTCATGTGTCATTACAGCTGAGAAAGGACCTAAAACAATCTGTCTTGATGCCTGGGGCTTAAGCTTGCTGGGAGATAAATTGACTTTTTAAGAAGTAGGCCTACTGAAGAGGAGAGCGCTAGTGTGAGAGTGTAAACTTTTAGTTTTGCCCGCCGGAAAGTATCCGTATTGTTTTTAAGTTGTCTGCATTTATAACATTCATAAAAATGGAAAAAGAAAAGTAGGCAAGTAGAAATGTCATAGTATATGAATCAAAGTTTTATGACATTTATTTAACGTTTCATAGAAATATGATTGTACTATTATAAATACAAAAAAAAAAGATTATATTAAAAAATATCAGAGCTAAATACTTGCATGCACTGCTATTTAACATTCATCAAGGCTGTATGGGAAATAAAACTCAAGGATCTTTTGAAAAGGAACTATAACCTTGACACAGAAAGATAAAGGACAGAGAGAGAAAGAGAGAGAATTATGCACCACATGGTTGTTTGTGGTGCCCAGCTGAGAACATTAAAAACACTAAGACACTATTCAAATACACCAACACACTTACAGTCATTTCCCCAGATGTACAGATACAAGCTCAAAGTCACAAGGATTTACTTTGTTCAATCTGTGTTTAAGGCGATACTTTACACAGATACAAAGAAAATTTAAGGAATGAGCAACATAAAGATACAAATTAATAATTCATGCCAAACAAGTCGGCAGCATCATATTTGCTTAAATAGCTTAAAGAATAATTCAAAGTCTCTCTTGCAAAGGCATTAGCAGTGTACCGCAGGAGGACAGACTTAATGAAGACAGCAATGAGCCCAGATGAACCCTAGATAGGACAGAGGTTTCTAATTACATTAGCAGTATCTCTCTCTCTCTGGGTGTGTGTGCCTGTTTGCTTTCTGAGGTGAGAGAGCAAAAGAAAGCGAGCGAGAGAGATCCAGTTGCATTATAGGTTGACAACAGCCCTTGTCCATTCACCTGTGAGCGGGGGGTGGGGGGGGGGGGGGGGGGGGGGGGGGGGGGGGGGGGGGGGGGGGGGGGGGGGGGGGGGGGGGGGGGGGGGGGGGGGGGGGGGGGGGGGGGGGGGGGGGGGGGGGGGGGGGGGGGGGGGGGGGGGGGGGGGGGGGGGGGGGGGGGGGGGGGGGGGGGGGGGGGGGGGGGGGGGGGGGGGGGGGGGGGGGGGTGGGGGGGGGGGGGGGGGGGGGGGGGGGGGGGGGGGGGGGGGGGGGGGGGGGGGGGGGGGGGGGCGGGGGGGGGGGGGGGGGGGGGGGGGGGGGGGGGGGGTGGGGGGGGGGGGGGGGGGGGGGGGGGGGGGGGTGGGGGGGGGGGGGGGGGGGGGGGGGGGGGGGGGGTGGGGGGGGGGGGGGGGGGGGGGGGGGGGGGGGGGGGGGGGGGGGGGGGGGGGGCACTTCTGCCTTCGTACACACCAGAGGCCCGTCACAACATAGATGCAACCACACAAACATTCATCATGGATCTGATGGGACACTATACCGCACCACTGTATTCACCGGCAATCAGCTGGCTGTGTTCAACTCTTCAATGACAGCGCGAAGCTCCATGCTGGCAGGACACAGAGGGATCTGAAAGAGTCAGAGCAGGTCAGTAAGATGAATAATGCAGAAAAAGAGTGACCTAGGAACACAGACAACAGAGTGCTGACGAATGCTAGCTATTGATTTCTGTGTAGAAAACAACTGTTAAGAGTTTATGAGACATGTATTTTTTTGCATTTGTATTTTATTCTTTTTTGTATTTCTTCTATTCTTGTATTGTAAGATGTTGAGAAAATATTTGTATTCTCTAACTGAAAAATGAAAATGATACAGTGGAATGAACACTAAATACACCAGTTCACAAATCTGGAATCACTAAGACATTTATGTATTTGAAGGAAACTCATATTTCTATTCACCAATGTAACATTTAATTGTTAAAAAAAGTTTTAAAAAAGAAAAAAGAAAAAAGTGGTAACAGTACAACAACACAGTTCTCTGTTAATATTACTTTTAAGTTTCTACACATATTTACACAATTTGATCATTATTGATTTGAACAATGAAAACCCTGAAAATTGTAAAATGCTTTCATGTAATAAATGTAAGTACTTACAAGTAGATGGTAAGATTACAAAAAAAAAAAATTTTTTTTTTTATTATTATTACTGTTTGAATGAAATAACTAATTTATATTTTATTAAATCATAAAGTGAAGCTTTAGTTATAGAAAAGAAACTCTAGAAGCTAATCAGTTTCTACTATCTTAAAAGAAGAAAGAAGACTGAATCTAACCAGTATGAAGTGAGAAGTGGATGGCCCAGATGTACAACAACAAGAGTACAAGCACATCAGTCCTTAGTTTGAGAAACAGAGTCTTCACTGGAGCTCAGCTGGCAGCCTCATTGAACAGTACTCACCAAAGACCAGCTTCATCTGCTTTAGTGGAGACTCTTGAAATATTGGCCACAACTACCTAAGAAATTCTTCTAAAACCAACACATAAAAGTCAATATAAATAAAGTGGGAACTATGTTACTGTCTCAGGGCATTTGTAGTTGAAGATTCACATACGACTTATAGGTGTAAAACATTGCAGTCTGTTCCAGGCAAGCATGCTGAAATGGTACTTAACTCTTTACCTTGTTTGACTCTAAGAATTCTGCTCCAAATATATCAGGCAGTTCTCCCAGCGTGATCCTGGATAGGAGATTCTGGCAGTCCAGAATGATGCAACAGATCTTGAGAGACATGTTTGTAGATCCAGAGCTTCTGGCTGAACTAAATGAGGAGCAGAGGCAGATTCTTTTCTACAAAATACGTCAGGAGCAGGTGCGACGATGGACAGAGCGTGACAGCCAAGAAGGAACCTGGGAAAGACCCCTGACCGAGGAGAGAGATGGTCAGTCTGGCAAGGCTAACTTTACTAGGCCTTCATGTAATCAGATTAAGTCTGCCAAATCTCATTCCAAGCACTCTATTACTGTAGATCCCAAGAGCAAACAACAAGAGGTGCTAATATACACTCATGGTGTGCTATTGTACTATTGAAAACATTTGAAAACTTTTATATCTAAACCAAAATCTCAGTTGGCCAGACGCCGATTCACTTAATGAATCGTTAAAATATTGGTGTCCAAAACAGCATAAGAAAGCTTTTAAAAGCTTGGCTTAAACGTGTGCTATAAATAAATGGCTCATAAATGACTGTTGAAATAGTATTCTCAATTGAACAGAGTAGAGGTTTGGACGCAGAAACAGTATTTAGTGCATTACAACTTAACTGTTCACCAAACAGTTGCTGGACCCCACTGATTTCCTATTTTTTTTCCCCCATACCATGGAAGTCAATGGGGACCAGCAACTGCTGAGGTATTGAGGAAACCCACCATTCTGCAAAAATATTTCTGTTGTGTCAAGATAAGAATAAATGTAAGTACAAGTTGGAACAAAGCCACGCTAGATCAAACATTGTAGCAACAATTACCGTAATTGTTTTGTGCAACGTAAATCCTTAGGGAGGAATGCAATCCCAGCATGCATTGTGACGAGCTCAGTGATAAAATAAGTTCAAGATGGTAGACACTGTGATAGAAAATACATTAAAATACATAGAAATATATTCTTTTAATATTTGTCTGCACAATGTATTTTTAACCTTATTAGGGTATTAGCTTAACAACATGCTAACAGCACATGCTAACAGCAAACTCTACTGACACTGTCAAATCTTCTTTCAAATCTGTTACTTCTGAAGTTTCATGATGGTTAGGACAGTCTCTTTGTAGTCAGTAATCAGCTCAAAATTACAGTTTAAATACTCTTTAGTTAAAGAGTTAGTTCACTCTAAAATCAGAATCCTGTTGTCAATTACTCACCCTCATGTTATTTCAAAATCGATAAGGCTTTCTTACATCTTCAGAACACAAATGAAATTTTATTATTTTATCATCATTTTGTCATCTATGAAGTAAGTATTCCCAAAACAAATTTGACACAAAGACGCAAAAAAACTACAATTAGAACACCTTGTAAATGTATCAAATAGTGTAATCCAAGTATCTAAAAGAAAACATGATCACTTTATATGATAAACAGATTTAATTTAGGCTTTTATTTAGATATAAACACTGATCAACACACGAAGTGAGTTCTCAAATACGGAAACAGGGATGAGTCAACGTTTGGTTGCATGCACGATAATGAATGGACAAAAATTATATTAAAGATATATTCATTTGGGTTTCAAAAATGAACTAGGACTGGAGTCTAAGGGTTTGGAATGACATGAGGGTGATAAACGAGTGAATGATGACCATTTTCATTTTTGGGTGAACTATAACTTTAAAAATATAATCTAGTCTGGTTTTCACATCTGCCTTTATCACCATCTCCAGAAAACAGAAAGAGTATTCAGTGGTTGCAGGGCAGAGATGGCGAGGTGTGGGTCTGGGTAATGGGGGACGCCCCTGGAGACAAACCATACCAGATGATTGTCAAAGAGCTGATGGAGGAGAGAGCCAGGCGACAGGCTCAGCTAGAAGCCCAGGAGCTGTGGTGAGGATTGTGAGCTGAACACCAAATCCATGATGTTTATCTGTATCAACTGACAAGATTGGAAACTTGTTTCATTTCTAAAATAAAAACATAAAATACGAAATCTTTTCCTGAAGAGATTTATCATCATGCTTCAGTGTGCCACATAGAAATATAAGATTTATTTTGTTTATACAGAAAAATCATTTAATTCTTCCAAATATGCCTATAAGGAAGCAAAACAATACACAGGTGTGAAAGTTAAATCAGGTTGTTTCAGGAATTTTCTAATCCTATTTTATTAAAAGATTTTCCACCTTATTTTCTGGCATTTTCCAAGGCGGAAGAAAGAAGAAGAGATAAAGCAAAAGTTCAGAGATGCCATCACAAAGGAAAAAGCACGCTTAGTTGCAGGAAAGTGGAAGGAAGAAGCTGAGGACAGGAAGGCAGCCAAACAGGAGGAGGAACGGATACGGGAGAAACTAAAGGTAATTGATCAACAAAACCCTCAAACTTCTAAATGTGCTGCAAAATGAGAATATGCACTAATTGGCCTCAGCAAGATAAAAACGGTTGCCAGCATTCCACAAGAATCCAAACCATCTGCTAGAAAGTTTAGCAGGGGGAGTCACAAAACAATCCAAGTGATCAATTACTTGTAGGAGACCTGCAATGATGTCCACCTTTAGGGCCTAACATTCGTTTGGTGGATGTTGTTTAACACAGAAGTCTCTGTAAATTATTTAGGTAAGTGTGTGGAACGGCTGCAGTATGTGGAGGTGAGCCCTCAGTACTTCTATTCTCTCTACCTCCCTTTGAAAGACAGAGAACAATGAGGAAAACAACCAGGCAATCAATACTCAATCTGAAACCAACAGGAGGGCAACTTGCTGCATCAACGACAAAAACCAGGGCAGAGTGCTTTTTTTAGTTCCCCAAAACAGTCTATGTACTTTTGTTTTGTCATGTTAGTCTTAGTTGCTTCCCAGTTTGAGGCTAAATGAAACGGAAAATGTATTACACAAAGCTGAAGCTGCTTTTGGTTGATGTTGAGAAAAGTAGAAGTCATGTTAACATGTGAAAGGGTTAATGACAAATAAGAGCGCACAGAAAAATTAATAGGAGTAATCTATTAAAAACCTATTATTACATTTTAAGTGCTTGAAATTAGTTTAAAAATAGCCAATATCCAAGTAATATTCATGCTAATAACCAAGTTAATAGTGAGAATTGGACACTAAAGTGTTACCAATATTCTTATTAACTCACCAAAGTATTTAAAGTGAGAAGGGTACATAAAAACCATGCATTTTACAGTTAGATTTTGATGTTAAATCCACTATTGCATTGTATAAAAATGTTCTACAGTCTATACACAGTATTAAGTTCAATTACATAAGAAGTAACTGTAATTAAATTACAGAAAAAATAAGAGTAATCCGTTACTTTACTTTTTCATGGGAAAATGAATTAAATTACACTAACTAATTACTTAGTAACTAATTACACCCAACACTGGTTCCTACACTGCTCCAACACACAAACCATGTCGTTTTTAAATAAGCCTGAAGGACTTGATTAGCTGGATCAGGTGTGATTAATTAGGGTTGCATCTAAACTCTGCAGGGCTCCGGCCCTCCAGGACCGGAGTTTGACACCCCTGCTGTAGACAGAGCTGGTTTTGACGGTGATTGTTTTACACTACCATTGAGAAATTTTAACCGAACTATGTTACAGACTTTTCATTAAGACCCTAAAGAATATTATCAACTTGTGGAAAATGGGCATCCAATGACCCCTTTAAATATCATACGTTTTTGAGGAGTCACATGACATTTTACAAACTGAACTAAGTTGCCTTGTCATAATAAATGTCAAATTCCCCGACATGTCATGGGTCTTATCTTACTTCCTGCTGACCGCATTACAAAAAAAGATATTCAAACATCAATAGGCAGTGAAGTAGTTTTGTTGAATCACACTTTTTAAATGTATGCCTTCCAAAAGATATCAAACTTTACTTCGGGGGGAAAAAAACAAGCCATTGTATACGTGAATTTGTATTTTAATGTATTTTTAAAATGATGTCATTGACCTAAAATTTACATGCATGGTATTGTGGCCAGTCAAAAACCTGTCAACTTTATAAGAATGAATAAGAATGTTTGGCTGTAGGAAAGTGAGGGCAGAGTCAATTAATCTTAAAGAGGAGATAAGATCCTAAAGGCATCTCCAATGCTGCAGGATTAGTTATTCAGAAGTTGCACTGATGGCATTATCTTTTCAAAGAGGAAGAAAAAGAAAATGGCAGAACGTAGGAGGAGTCGGGGCAGACAAGTGTGGCGGCACGACCGTTTTTCAATATTCACACTGCAGATTCCCAAAGAGGCCTTGATGGTTAGCGGCCTGTTAATGAGACCTTCTAAAGAAACTTGTAAAAAAATTAAAGAGCTCACTTATAACAGCCCACATATCATCCCTGATAGGAAAGTTAAAGTCATTACACTTTGAAGTGTTTCTCTCACAATACTCCTTAAGAAATCTTTTAAAAAGACTGTCGAGGCACAACGTAAAGAGAAGAGTGAAAAGAAAATGGGTGAACCTCTCAAAAGTTGTTTTAGGCCCTGTCCACGCAAACGCGGTTATTTTTAAAACCGCAGCTTTTCGACGCAGTTTGGCCGTTCGTCCACACGCAAACACAGCACCAGTTCACTGAAACCGAACATTTTTGAAAACGCCTGCCAGGGTGAAGGTTTTCAAAAACTCCGGTTGCAGTGTTATCATGTAGACAGCGAAACCGGAGTTTTTGGCTTGTGACATCGGCGCCTGCACTGTTATCTCCGCCTACTAGAGACTTTTTCAGGCTTCTGATTGGCCAACATGGCTTTACGGTTGAGATTATATCACCACCTGTTGGTTTGGCATGCTCTTGACAGTGCTTCATAGCATGCGTTTGCGTTTTCATGTGGACGGAGATTTTTTTTTAAACGGAAGAAGAAAAACTCCGTTTATAAAAATACCCGTGTACGTGTGGACATGGCCTTAGTTAGACGTTCTTCAGTTTATGAGAAGACACTTCAATAAAGAGCAACTATGTCAGCAAACTCAAAGACAAACATCTCCATACTAAATGAACCAAGAATGAACAATATTTTCCATAGCAACTGTCATGGCCTAAACTGCAGTCATCTTTTTTGACTCTACTGGTCTATACAAGGAGTGTCTGTTTTCAGATAACGCCTCATTGGTAATTACCTTATGCCAATAATTACACGGCTTAAGTATCTTAAACAACCATGTTAGTGTCCTAGAGGATTAATTATTCAACCAAATGATTTCCATTTCAACACAGCTAATGAGCCACTGGTGCTAATTCATTAGTGCTGCAAGAGTTAGAACAACATCCTGAGCCTAAGTAAGGACTGAGGTGCATTTGATTTGTCAACACTCTCTCTGTCACAAAAAAAAGTGTTACTCTCACACAGAAACAAGAGGAAGAGGAGAGGCAGAGGGAAGAGGAGGAGATACGACGTGCAGAGGAAAAAAGGGCCAAGGAGCTATATATGTCTCTTGAACAAGAACAAAAAAGAAGTGAACAAGGTGACAAAGAGTGGGAGGAACAATGTGAGTGAAGATGTTATTTCTTCATATACATTTTCATCTGTCAAACCCCTTCTGTTTATTATGTCTCTTCTTAACATCTACAAAAATCTCTTTAGCCTGTTGTGTGGATGTTAAAAAAAGGTTTAAAAATGAATCATAAAACCTGGTAACCTAATAAATACCAGTTTACCATGTTTATATACATATATATATAGAGAGAGAGAGAGAGAGAGAGAGAGAGAGAGAGAGGGTTATAAGTTAGTCAAGTTGTTTTTAAACATGGTAACTAGTCAATCTAGTCAATGTTTAATCAATTTACCTAGTCAATGTTCTACCTGGTATACAACTGTATAGCAGCTAGATAGTTGCTACAAAGACAGTCTAGCTTAGACCAGCTAGAAACCAGCATGTTCCAAAACACATTTTCCACAGCTTTTGTAAGCATTATATAAATTATATAAGCTGGATTTTCCAGCAAAGTTGCATGCAATCTATTCTTTCTTATAAATTTTTCTCCATCTGACCATCTATTCTTTCTACTTCTTCCTCTTTAGTACGTCGCTCCAAAGAAGCTGATGAGGAGATGACAAGAAAGGCTCGCTGGGCGAGAGATGAGCATAAGCGCCAGTCACTACGGGCCATAGAGAAAGGCCACGTTGCTAGTCTGAGTGGCCATTTCCAGAAACAATCCCACCGGAGACACAGTACTTTCACTGAACCATCTGCTAATCCAGTTTCTAGCAATGAAGTCCGTCCCAGGCCCGGCCTTCAGCGTGCAGAACCCCCTCTGTCCCGGCGCAGACAAAGCCGCAGACATAGTACAACAGCAACACAACCACTAATGGACAGGTAGCCATTCTGTAGAGAAATAACAGTATGTGATACTGAATATAGATTATACTATATTCAAGCACTTTAAGCAAATATTTATTTATTTGGAACACACAAACATTAGAATTCTGGCTGATATGGAGAATTATTTTCATGTTATCACCAAAATCTATACTATTTTATTTTGTATTCAGCAGACATTTTAATTCCAAGTTAATTTAGGCATCTTAAATTTATATCTTAGACTTAGAGCATTAAAATTGATATGTTTTTAATTTCCCAAAGATTACATTTACCAGTGACCCTTACATATGTGTGCATAAAAAATTCCCTACAGAATAAACGCTTTAGACCACCCTAAGCTGGTTCGTAGGTCTTAGCTGGTTTAAGCTGGTCTAGCTTGCCTCCCAGACTGTCCAAGCCCATGTTCAGTTGGTTCAGCTGCTCTCCCAGCCTTAAATGCTCTAATATAGGCAAACCAGGCCTTGTTGACCAGATTGAGAGACCATCTAAAATCACCAAACCATCTTATGCTGGTCCTATTAAAAAAATTATGCATTAGATCAAGAGCTGTGTAATTCTGTAAAGTAGCGCTTTCCTTTCCCATTAGCCCTGCATGGGTGCGAACACCACGGCCCAGTTCCAGGGAAATGGTTACTCTCTGGTTCACTGAAGAGCAGAAACCAAAACAAGCGGGATACGAACGGAATGGCAATGCTATCGCACCGTGGTTCCACGGTAAGATTTCTTAATGACCTCTCTGGTGTCTCCCGTTATCTGATACGATGCATTAAAATCCATGACCAACTGTTAAATTGTGTGCAACACGAATAGCTTGCCACTGCCAGCATTAATTGCAGAATGTAGTTGACGACTACCATCCCGTAAGCAAGTGGAAAACATGAGTAGTTTTAGCGAAGCAGACATATGCTAGCACCTCTCAAGCAGATAACAGATCTCTGCCCATTTGTATACACACTGTCACCCAGATCCACAAGGAGAGAGAAATGGAGTGTGGAATATGCAGCCCTTGTTTTGAAACCAGAAACTAGCCGACCAACAGATGGAGAGTGGTGGTGTGTGTGTCTGCATCTACTTGTACACGGACAGACAGTAGAGAGAAATTGAGAGGGAGTGCTCAATAATTCAAAGGCTTTGCTAGGCTAATTACTGGCATGAGTCCTGCAGCTTTGTCATGTTAGAATGGGTTACAGTGTGTGACTCCTGGTTAAATGACAAGAGAGCAGATTAATAGGCTTGTGAGTGTCGGAAATTCCAATGGAATGTGGGCCACACATCAGTCTGTGTGATTCTGAATAGATGCGTCTAGATAAGAGGACAGACACACACTCATTCATACCCTTACTGACACACACATACACAAGCCACGGTGTCGATTTACACCAACACTGCTGGTAGAGATACATGGAAAAAACATACTATGCCACTTTCTATCTGGCACTTGATGACTCCATTACAGAGATAACAAGATTACAATGGAAACTAAGCTGAAATACACTCTTAAAAATAAAGGTGCTTCACGATGCCATAGAAGAACCTTTTTGTCTAAATGGTTCCATTAAGAACTTTTAACATCTGAAGAACCTTTCTGTTTCACAAAAGGTTCTTTGTGGTGAAAAAAGGTTCTTCAGATTACAAAAAGGTAAGAAAGAGATGGTTCTTTAAAGAACCTTTGACTGAATGGTTCTTTGTGGAACCAAAAATGGTTCTTCTATGGCATCGCTGTGAAGAACCTTTTGAAGCACCTTTATTTTTAAGAGTGTACCTACACAACTACTCTTAAGTAGAAGTCGTGGCCTAATGGTTAGAGTCGGACTCATAACCCAAAGGCTTTTGGATGGGTAAATGCAGAGCACTAATTCCGAGTATGGGTCACCATACTTGGCCACATGTCACGTCACTTAATTTGTTAACCTTGTGGAAAAAAAAACTGTATTGAATGTGCACTTGTAGTGTACTTCAAATCAAAAGTACAAAAAGCTACTTGCAGTTAATATAATATTAGCATGAACTCATGACTATAATTATTACAAAGTGCACTTTTCAAAAGTATACTTAATGTCAAATAAAAGTTGCTTCAAAGAAGTAGACTTATTTTGATGTGTTGACTAACATAGTAAACACCATTTAAAGGGAAGATTAGAAATTTTAATCGTGTGATCAGTATTACATTTAAAGGAAATATATTTTAAACATACTAAATTACAGCTGTATTTTCCAGATGAGATGTGTATATGCAAACATATTTAAACACATGACATACAAGTTTCAATAGAACTAACATTACATTTTAGTTTACCATAAATGTTTGTCAGTACATTCAACTGTAACCATATTTAAAAAAATGAAATTGCATACATTTTAATTTAATCGCAAATAGCATACAATTAATTGTCTGCCCTGTTTACCCTTTTCACAAGGGTAAACAGGCCAGTGTTTGTGAGGTGCCTCAGTTAATATCCACAAAAATTGTTTTGAATTAGTGTACACATAATTAATAGCATTATAAATAAAAGTTTATAATGCTGCTCCACTGACAGTTTACTGTGATGTCTATGCTGAAGGTATCATCTCCCGAGAGGACTCAGAGACACTGCTTATGAATGCTGCTGAGGGCTCTTTCTTGGTACGGGTCAGTGAGAGGATATGGGGCTACACACTGTCCTATCGCACAGCCAGCGGTTTCAAGCATTTCCTTATCGATGCTTCTGGGGACTATTACAGCTTTCTGGGTGTGGACCAGAACCGTCATGCCACCCTTGCTGACCTCATCGACTTCCACAAGGTAAAAGAGCAGTAATAGTGTGTGACATATGGGTAAATGGATTTTTACCTCAAGAATGCAAAAGATTTTAAAAATTCTCTATACCAACCAAAATACATTTAAAATAGTTGATATGAATCGTTCACAGTAAGGCCAGTAAATTTAGTAAATAGAAAATAACGTAATTTCCTGTACTTTTTGAGAACAAAAGCTTAAAGTTCTGTTATCATTTAACTTACTCGCCATCATGTTGTTCTAAGGCAGTGCATGTCCAGACTGCTCTTTTCCATTCAATGAAACTGGACTGATGAGGCTCAAGGAATTAAGCTTCAAAAAAAGTCAAAGCACAACAAAAGCATGATTAAAGTACTCCATACAAGGCTGTTAAACCCATTAGTCAAAATTAATAGTGCGCTTCATAGTCTTTTGGACAGAGTCGATTTATCAAATCGAACATTTTAGTGAAGAACAATCTGGGGCTCGGGCCGTGTCAAGGTCAGAAGGGACAGTTTGTTCGACAAACTAACCAATCTTTTTCTAACGATACTGTCGTATACCGACCTGAGAAACATTCTCTTCATAATATTGCAGGAATCAAGCAGTGCGCCCAATTTTTCCTGTCGTTTATTTAGAATCACAACTTGCGATGATTCTTGAATTATTTTGAGTCGGTTCTTTTTTTTGCATGAATTGGTCAGGCTAACTCTGAATCAATTGAACCATTTGCTTCGCAAAATGATTCACTTTTTCGAAGCTATAGCGACTCCTGCTGGTCAAAAGAGTAAAACCAGTTACAATCCAATCCACAGTCCTATTACATGTAATATAGTAGCCTAATTACAGTTAAATATGAAGTGTCTGTATAATTTGTTTTCTTTTAATAATGTGTAGTGTTTGTTTTACATTATTTAGATTTAGCTTATGCCAATTATAAAAACAATAAACTATCATTCTGCCTTTTTATTATTTTTTTATTATTATTATTAATTACAATTGAACCTACATTAGGATCTGACGAGATGACTTAAAGCCATTTGTTAGTTAATAATTTCAGTATTTTTGTAGATTTTTCTTATCGTCTGACTTTAGAGTATGTCGATTCATCCACTGGGGCATTATGGATCCCGTTGTGTTCATTTTGTGTGTGTTTTTAAGCGTCAATTTTGGGAGTCCCTAATATATAGACTCACAGAGACGGAATATTTTAGATTTAAAGTCTTCGTTTATGTTCATCTGAAGAAATAAAGCATAGGCTATACATCTAGGGCGACATGAGGGTGGTTAAATGATGAGAGAATTTACATTTTTTGGATGGAGTAGTGGTAGGTAGCCTTTACTTTTAAGGTATGAATCGGTTCACAGTTCAGTAAGAAACATTTTAAAAAGTCCAGTCACGCACTCAGTCGTTTGCAGCTGGTTGTTATTAAACTGAGTTACAATCGAATGAAACAACCGTCCTATCATTTGCCATGAAAACTTATGTTTTGGACACGTATTGTGAAGTAAATAAATGATGGCAGAATGTGCCTTTGCCAATAAACTGCCTTCAGTTTGGAAATTAATTACTTTCTTGTGCAGCCATTCAGTGCTTGTAGCAGTGCTTGTTCAGATGTAAGTTTTCATCATTCTCCAGAACAATGTTTTTACTGTGGAGAAGCTCTTATGTCCAGATACATGACAGCATGTGCAGGATTAAAGTTTGGTCCATCTTAAAGTCTCTGGATCTCTAAAAGTGCTGTAACATCTCAACATGTGAGGAATGGATTAGGAGTCAGGGCTGATTCCTGAGTCAAACAATGTAATGTAATCTGTACTAAAGCAACTTTCAATAACTGAGAGCTTGCCTGGCATCTCCACAAACCTTCAGCATAGCCTGTGTAACCATGGATATGTATTTCACTTTCTGGAATGCTGTCACAAGCTGTGAAATCTCTGACATTAGTTACATGCAGATGCAGGCAACGTTGTACAACTGTCAACAAGCGTTCCCGCTTCACGCCTCTGCAATATGGTAAAAATAAATAAAAAGCACTGTAGAACCTGTCTACATATATATGAAAATTACAGCGGGTTTAGCTCAGATAGAGACAATCACCGAATGAATAAAAAAGCAAGTCAGATTTACACAGCACATAGCAGTGCTGGAAACAAGACTGCCCTCACTATTTCAGGACACATTTGACATATGTTTGAATATGTAAAATAGATTGAATGACACATAGCATGCTCCTTTTTAGCATAAGATGATTTCCAGTCATTGTGTATCAGAAAACAGACTTTAAATCTTGTACTAATTCTATTAGAATGCACAGTGCACTGAAAAATGGCAACATCTGTCTACTCTCAGGAGGAAATCATCACAACTACAGGGAAAGAGCTGCTGCTGGAGGCCTGCAAGCGGACTGGACCCTCTGCGGATTTCGGAGGGCTTTTCCCGTGACTCCTTGTACACTAAAGACTTCAAAGGCAACTCTCTGTATAGGGCAGCTAATGTAGCAGGGTGTTCGCTGCATTTCAAAGAACATGGTCAAAAATAAACAAGATTTCTGGTCCTCATGTTCTGCCTCTGAGTTACAGTGCCTTATGATCAGGCCTCAACGGAAAGACTTTTTTTCCTGTGCTAATTTTTAAGGAAAATAGGTCGAATTCTGGGTTTAAACATTGTGAATGTGTTAAAGGATGCAGATTATACTAATTACGTAGAAATGTGTAGACCTTTGTGACACTGTATATTCTGTGCTGATTTTTTAATGAAAATATGAAGAATTCTCGGTTTATACATGGTAAAAATGAGTTAAATGAAGCAAATTATACAGAAATGCGTACAACTTTAAAAACTTCTTTTTTTTGCTTTTTATGTGCTGACTTTTAAGGAAAATATGAAGAATTCTGGTTTTAAAGAAGGTAAATTGTGTTAAATGAAGCAGATTATACAAATTATACACAGCTGCATGAAACTTTTAAAGAATTTTTTGCATTTTCTGTGCTGATTTTTAAGAAAAATATGTTGAATTCTGATTTCAAACTTGGTTAAAATGTTAAGTGAAGTAGATTATACAAATTATGCAGTGATATGTACAACTTTGAGGCTTTTTTGCATTTCCTGGACTGATTTTTTTTTTTTTATGAAAAAAAAACATGTTAAATGAAGCAGATTATACTAATTATGTGCAAATGTGTAGACACAAACTAGCCTGATGTAAAGGAACTGTGCACGGATCCGGGTATGAAAAGCCATAAGCGATCAATTTTCTGCTCTTTTATTATTTATTTAGTCAAATGTATTCATGTAGTGCAAGCATAAATGTATCTGAAATAGAATTATTAATTTCTGTTCTTTATAATAGGATGTGATGCAAAAAGCTATGTAAATAAGAACCAGTGTGGACACTGAAACAATGCATCCAAAGAAAGTGTGTCTAAGGAAGGACGGATTTAACAACAACAGGAAAAGACTGTTTCCTCAGTCCATCCTTTAGTTGTACTGAAGCTTTTTCCATGAGAGAGATAGTGGTTCTGTATCTTCCACTGAGATAAATCAGATCTTCTATACTTCTGACCCAGCAAAATATGTGCAAATCATCCTACAGAGGGTCGATGGTCTTTTTTATTTGTTCGCAATATGTTTCCCACTCCATCTGCCCTGCCAGAAAGGCCATAATGGGACTTTTTATTAGGACGGATTTTCAAAGGTCTTCAATCTAATATAGAGGGGACCATGAAATGGCGAAGTTACCAAGATCCCAGTTCTGCTTTATCACCATTGAGCAGGACACTCCAGGTTTCTCCAGCATGATTGTGCTTGTAATTAGTGTGTCCAAGTCACTTTGAACTGGAAAATGCCACTACTAAATAATAAGAGAGATGCTTTAGTAGTTTTATGGGCTGAAAAGACACAAGGTTTGTGGCAAATGTACTGCACTGCAGGTTTTCTCAAGAAGTGGACCTTTCAGACCTGAAAGTCTGATGCTCGGATGTCATAACCCAGAGCAAAGTTTGAATTTTAAAGGTTGGTTTAATGTTACATTGTTTAGGTTGTTTTATGTCCCTGCTCCAGGCAATGTTTTAATAGAGCCCTGGGGAAACGTTCCTACTTTTAATTGCTCCAGTCATTCTCCCATACTTCTACAACACTCGATTATTTTAATGAATTGTTTTTTTATGAAGAAAATGAATCTATATACGTTCGTAAATATCAGTGCGAAAAGATATTCACTACACATTTTACTTCCATAATATGATGCATTTCTAAAATGAAATTTTTTTTTTTGTCACTGATTATTTGTGCACAAACAGAACAGGAATGTGGCATTTAAAAGTATAGTTACATAAAAAGTCAGGATCATTAAGATTTTTTTTTATATATATATATATATATATAATACTTTGATTCAGCAAGGACACATTTTAGAATTTTGGGGTGGACTCCATAGCTGGACTATTTATGTCCACTATTTATTAAGAATAGAAATGTTTTTGAGCAACAAATCAGCATATTAGAATGATTTCTGAAGGATCATGTTCCACTGAAGACTGCAGTAATGGCTGCTAAAAATTCAGCTTTGCCATCACAGGAAAAAGTTACATTTGAATATATATTCATTAAATATCAATAGTTTTAGTTATTTTACATAGTAATAATGTTTCTATATAATAATATTACTGTGTTACTGTATATTTTGATCAAATCAATGCAGTCTTGGTGAGCTTAAGACATTGTTGATATAAACTCAAGAACTCTATTGCTTTTTACTGATACGTTTTTACTAAGTTGTCTGTATGTGTATTGTGTTGTGCAAAGGGATGAACTGCTTTAAAAGAAAGATGGCAACATGTTTTACATAATTACATTTAAATATGAATGGGATATGGATTTTAAATGCAATGTCAAAATTTTCAGCATAATTCATATCAGCTCAAAGCTGGTATGAGCTTCATCAACCAGCATATTTCATTTAGAAGACAAATGACAGTGTGGCTGATAATGTCAAACTCTTTTTTTTTATTGAATATAAAAACGCTGAAAAGAATTCAGAAAATATTTACAAAGATAACAAATATCCAACAACAAATAACATCTAAATCCAACACAAAAAAACATCCCTTCATGAAAAAGGAGGCTCTTGCAGCAAGGTCAGGGAAACTGACTGTACTGCATTTTAGTAAATACTCTATCAAGCTTTAACACTACACAGTGGCACAGACAAGACACTCCAAAAAGGGACAAAATAGTGCACTCTGAATTAAAACGATTAACTAAATGCTTTCTTTCTTTTTGCATTGAAGAGAATTTCAGAGGTCATATTATAAAGTATACTACGATAGAACTTCAAAAAGATAAGTCTTTGGGCTATAGAAAGAGTGAAGACAGGCAGGTGTTTGCATTTATGTAAGAATGCATATTGCGTTTTGGCTAATTCAAGTGTGAAGACATGTTAATATTGTTAATGTTATGTATTTTAAGTAGTTTGTGCTGTAATGGCAGTTAAATTTTCAATTGGAAACACAAAAAAGTAAATATTCTTTGAACACCCGTAAAAAAGGCTAAGCATGGGTATGATTCTGTCCAGCTTAAACATGGTATACAACACATTTTATGAAATCTTCAATGCCAGAGAAAAGGCACAATCTGCATTTTTGTACAAAGTCACCAAGTAAGAGCAGAAAAAAAGGAGGTAAATGTTGGCATCTCAAGGCAATGTTGACATCAGTATAAACCATATGGTGACTACCATCAAACTTCAGTGACTCTTTAAAGTTTTGCACAGGTCCAGTAGAAAGTGACCATTTACAAATGTGAGATATTCCGTTATAATGATCATTAACAGAATGACCAAAAAAAAGTGCATGCGAGTCGCTTACTGTAAAATAAAAGGATACATACTGATGCATCTTACCTCCATTATGTAGGACCAAATGGATCGGCTCACGTCACTTTTTATTCACTGACATTTGATTTCTACCCAGCTGCATTCTCAACATGTTCCGTTTAAATGTGAGTACTTCTGGTCAGATCCTGATAGTTTTCTGCTGCACTCTTTGCAGTTGACATTAAATGCAGAACTTCTGTCTGCAGAAAGATTAAGTTACAAACTCAACAAATGTTAAAAATGTATTTACTGCAGTTAAAACTGCGTAAAAATTGTTCTCTTTCATTACACTTTTTACTATGAGAGGATCATTTTTTTATCTTAATTTATGCATGTTTTTATCTAAGGGAAAAATAAGCTTGCTTCTTAAAAACATCCTAAATTTGTTCCAGTTTGTGCTTTTGTACTAATTCCTAATTTAGTTCCCCAAAACAAAAAAGTACACAATATTTTGGTGTGTATGCAACATGACCATATAGATACATTTCAGTAATCAAAACTTCTTCACATCATTACAATTACATTTCAGGTTAGTTTACAGGTTACGGTCCCATTATGTTGCCACTATGTATACCCAGCTTGGTTAATAGTGGTCCCAAAAATACAAATGTTTGGTTAATGGTAGTCCTATAAAAAAAAAAAATGATTCAAATAAAAATCAGGAAAGGGCTGGAGGTAAACTTGAAGAAGAGACAAGGCACACATGTGACAGTATCCAAGTGAACTTAGGCAGCTGCGTATTCAATATGCGGTCTATAGAAATGCTGAAAAGGTGGTCCAGTGAATGGTCCAGAGTCCTCTTCTCCACAAAAAAAGACGCAGAAAAATAAAAGTAGGTCCACGACTTTTTCGATACATTGCCCTTAGCTCCCTTTCAGTTACGTCAGAGCTCAGTAACAATTCAACTCGACTTTTTCAATGTCTCCAATCAGCGTCCTTGCCAAGAAGATTCCCACCATCTAGAAGCAAAAATCACAAGACACAACATTACATTGAGATTAACCTCAAAACTAAGTTTTAAAGACACATACTGTAGAAATGCAGACAGGTACTTTCCTTCCTGGACCTACAACTTCATTCTAATGTTTATATCATAATTAGTGTGATTTAAAATACTTTAAACCAGCCCTTCTCAAAGTCCAGACTCCGGTACGGATCTGGACCAGGAGGGAATTCAATCCGGACATGCCTCCACTTCCACTTCGTATTTCAAGTGCACTCGTATCACTCAGACTTCCATGGCATACACACACACACACACACACACACACACAGGGGCGCACGAACCAGTGTTGCAGTGTTTACCAACCTTTTTGTAAGACAAAGCGCATAGCAACTAGCAACATTTTGGATAAACCTTAGCTTTCATTCAGTAGAATAATGTCACCGGTTTCACCTCGGAAGTGCGAGGTTTCGCCTTCCCGACACAACTCGTCTCTCTCGACCGGCAGAGTTAGTAGCACATTCAACGGACCGGACCACAGCAGACTTTGAATGAATGAGTACAAAATAGTGTTTCCAAAAACCTATCAGTAAATATGCACATAGTTTGTAACACAGACGCACGTTTGTGCTGCATGATATATAAAATAAAGTAATATAATTCACTGCTGTATAACAGCGTATTGCAGTTATAATTAAAGATTTTAGGAATTCAGTTGAAGTGACTTTAGGTTACACTGAAGTACTATTTCAGAAACAGAAAATATGTAAATGAGAACTGCTTTATTGGGCATTTAGTTGTATAAAAATGCAATACTGTATGTAACAGTTAAGAGAGTAAACGCAAGTACGACTTGACGTCATTAATATGATAATTAGCATACATAAAGTTGAATTGTTATATAAAGTTATACGTTTTGTAATAATTATTTCGGACCTTTTGACGTTGATGAGAATTCAGATTCGGACCTTTGAATGTAAACTTTGAGAGCCCCTGCTTTAACCATTTGAATAGTGGTTTTGCTATTTTTAAGCTTTTGGTCGCTCTGTGAAAATAAAAGTGCTGAGAGTGACATCTAGCTGTAAAATATATTTTCCATGCAGTATTTTTTTCTTTAGTACATCCCATACCTGTAGCAATGATATGACTATGAAGACTCCAGCCACAATGTAGAGATTGCGTGGAAGCCACTCCTCTAAAGCCATCATGCATCCTTTGACATAAATGGTGTTGCCCCATTGAGACTTAAAAATAAATACAGTGTGTTATGTTTCACAAAATAAGTGACAGAAAATGTTATGCAATTAATGAAAGAGCATTTTATTGTGCTGTGCAACACATTAAAATGTACAAGTTTATTCTCTGCAGGTATTCTGCTCTCCCAATTGCAATTTCCCTACTACCAACAGAGCACAAAAAAAGAATGATTATGAGGAGAGCGGAACAACAACAAAACTTTAACATGCCCCATTCGTGAAAATGCCATTTTCATACTGACAGATATTAGTGCTCCCATCAGAGAAACTAAACCTTGGAAACTTGACTTTAATTTCAAAAACTACATTTTCTGGTGCGCAGAAGCTGACAAGTGTTTTAATTTATTCCACTTTCTGAAGCATGAACTCGCTCTACAGCTTTCACATT
Source organism: Sinocyclocheilus anophthalmus (assembly GCA_018155175.1). Classification (NCBI taxonomy): domain Eukaryota; kingdom Metazoa; phylum Chordata; class Actinopteri; order Cypriniformes; family Cyprinidae; genus Sinocyclocheilus; species Sinocyclocheilus anophthalmus. The sequence goes on from JADLZN010009782.1 coordinate 121,405, forward strand.
TGGAAGGGAACGTGTACTGAAGCAGAACTTTTGCCAACAATGGCAAAGAATGAAATACCTGTCTGTCTAGTACAAATGTTCAAAATGCACTCACCGGTGTGCCAGATATTCTAACATCATATCCACACTGCGTGTTCACCACTGTATCCTGTAAAGAAAAGTCATAGGTTCATTCAAATTAGGCCTATATTCACTGTAAAGTGATTTATAATGGGGGGGGGGGGAATCCATGCATTAATAAACTTAAACCAAAACAAGTCATAACCTGTGCACCAGAGACAAAGTTTTATGGTCAAAATGAACTATTTTAGTTTCCAGAAAAAAAACTGTATCAGCATGTTAAAAGGGATTCACAGGAAAATCTCAATTCTGTCATCACTTCCTCACTCTCGTGTTGTTACAAAACCATCCTCCGTGGAAGACAAAAAAAGAAATTTTTAATAATATATTGGCTGATTAATAGTATAATGTCAGTTAACTTCTTAATTGAAAATACAAGTTAAAATTCTTTGAACATCTGTAAATACACCCGTCATACAGGTTTGGAATGCCATAAGGGTGAATTATTCCACCACAAGCAGAGGGAGTCTTCCACATACATGGCCTTCGAGTTTAAAGCACAATGGGTTCTTTTAAACAGTACTTTTATGAGAGTGCCGCATGCTGAAACAATCTCTTTATTCTGTGGAAGGCTGCTGTGAATAAGAGAAGAACCTACAGCAGGGTCGCTGATGCAGCAGGAAAAGGGCACTCCACATTTCTCTCTGCTGGGGTTATCCTTTGTGCAGTTAAAATACACATTTAGATTCCAGTCGTTGGGGTCTTTAGCTCCACAGCAATGATTCTGCGGGGGGAAAAAAATATGTACATTCAGAACCCGCAACAATTTAGCCACAATTGTGCACATGTATTAGTGATGGAATTTCTTATGGCCACCTTTTACCAGACTTTCAAAAGCATTAAGCCATATGCTTCATCAAAATCCCCCAAATTACACCAATAATACATTTACAGTTTGGAAAATGTAAAACATTTATTTGAGAAAACATAAAAGCGATGTGTCCACTACTAGCTATCTATGGCGTTTTCATTCTCTTTATGGTTTTGTTCAGGTTAAATAATACTTGTTAATTAAACATTAATTATTTAAGCAAGTACTTGTGAAAAGACATGTAAAAAGCGAGTAGTGAAGCATACAGGTTTTTTTTTATGAAACCGTTTCACGTATAATATGTATGTGGTGGTTGGCAAGTTGAGTAAATAGAAAGCATTAATTTTATTTAATGAAAATTTGCTTATACTTAAAAACTCTCTCAGACTTACCAGTTTCTGGAGAGAGTCAATCAGATTCTGCAGGTCAATGTCTTCCCTGTAGGCCTTTACATTGGCCAAGAAGAAATCATTGATCCACTCCCTAACTTGGCCCTGGAACACAAACGCCAACACCGCAGCCGTCAACTCCAGGAAGAAGATGAAGCCAATGACTCCAGAGAACTGCAAGACAAGGTCAAGAAGCAAGGCGAGAAATCAAAAAGCAGCATTTGACAGTATTACAGAATTTGTTTATTTTTATGTCTGGAAACTGTCTTGTACAGATCTGGCACTGCAAGGCATGTAAACATTTTCTTTGGAGACTTCTTTATTTAGAATTGACCAGCATATGTGATGGCTTCAGTATCACATCGAAAGTATGAGTACTTACAAACTTAAGAAGGCAGATGTTTTCCCTGAGAGCTCCAACACACCCAGCAAATCCCAAAATGAAAGTGACTGTGCCCACAACAAGCACCCCCCAAACTGGGTCAAAACCATGCAGACGTGTAACTTGCGTCAGATCTGATAAAACACCCTGTGGGCAAATCAAGGAACAAACAGTTTACATTGGTTGTTTTTCCCTGAGCCACTAAAACACATTCACAGCTACATAACCAGCAGTGTTTTTTTGCAGATTAATTGCGGACTACCATTCAAAAGTTTGAAGTTGATTATTTCTCTTTTTTTTATGATTTTGAATGAAATCTCTTATGCTCAGCAAGGCTGCATTAAAATACAGTTAAAACAGTAATATTGTAAAATATAATATAAATTTTTACTGACCCAAACTTTTAACAGTGGTGTATGTGGGTAGTTATGCAGTTTAGTTCACTGCAATTTTTTTTTTCATAATATCAAATAACTGATATAGGAAGTTTCACAAGTGTCTACTTACCTTTTCACTCCAGGCCCAGAAGCCAATTGCAATGAACGCTGTTCCAGCTAGCTGAGAACCAGAAGGGGTTTAGGAGAAATTAAATGATTAAATGGTGCATCAGAATAGTCAAGTTTAGACAAAACAACTTAGTGTGTGGTTAAAGCAGACGATGCAGATGTGACTAATGTCTAGAACACCAAGAAATTAGACAAAAGCAACACTGTTTGCAATAATAAAGTTTAAATACACTACCACTGAAAAGTTTGAGGTTTCTTTCTTTTTTGTTGTTAGATTAATATTGCGTACAAAAACAAATCCTAAACAACCCAAACTTTTGAAACAGTAGTGTATACAATTTTTGAACATACTAAAGATAAAAAGCTTTAAAAGCATGGAAAATAAAATGTTAGACTTATTATTCATTTCCAGTGTTGGGGAAAGTTACTTTTAAAAGTAATGCATTACAATATTGCGTTACTCCCTAAAAAAGTAACTAATTACGTTACTTAGTTACTTTTTATGGAAAGTAATGTGTTATTTTACTTTTGCGTTACTTTTTAAATATTAGCAGGGCTTGATTGTTTTTAATATATTAAGAAGTTCTATTTATAGCAAATATATAATATATAAAAGCCCTTTCACACCAAAAAAGTGTAATGAATAAACCTCAGGCTGAAAAGAAAAAGTAAATTCACGTCTGTACAGTAGAACGCAGGAGAAACACACTTCAGCAACAACAAAAAAAAAAAAGCACAATTGTTAGTTTATCTAAAGTCAATTTGCTTATTAGTATGGTTGAACTGGATCATCAAAGGTCAGCAGCAAAGATATTGGTTAATAAAATGGGATTAGATACATTTGTGTTATTTAATATTTAATTATTGCAGGTTTGCGTCATATTCTGAGTTTGCATTTCACGGTTTTAATTCATTTTGATTAATACTAAATCTGTTTTTTGTGAGTGGGATGAATTAATGCACATTCACATTTAGTCTAGAACTACAGTAACATCATGTTCACACAGCACACACAACACGTCTGCACTCACTCCTGATTTCTCTCAATATGGGGACAGGAGAGCTTTCAATCAATAAATGGGGAAAAAGTAACTTGTGTTACTTTTTTGAAAAAGTAACTCAGATATTTTCTTGTAAATTAAAAAAGCAATGCGTTACTTTACTAGTTACTTGAAAAAACTAATCTGATTACGTAACTCGCATTACTTGTAATGAGTTACCCCCAACACTGTTCATATCTAAAACAGGTCATGAAATATTCTTAACACACTGTGCAGTAATAACAATGCTCGTTTCACAGGAGGAGCCATGTTCAGTATTGAAAACAGGAAAATAGGTTAGAAGCTGTTATCTCAGAAACCTCCCATGCTTCTCACAGAAGACACCACAAACTACTGCAGCAATACGCTAGCGTTAATCTGTTTCCTGTTGACGTACATATGAAAACCTGAATGTCATCAGGCTGACTTTTTCCTCTTGATATATAAAGTATCAGCTGTGGGTGTTCACTTGCTGTGAAATGACCCACCCAGTAATGAAAACACAGAAAGAAATGAAACCTCTGTGCACACAGCGTGAAACTAAGTGGAACAAATAATCATGAAATGTTGGGCCGGTTTACAGATCATGTCATCTGAGCAAGAGTGGCAGAAAATACCTTATCTAATGTTAGAACTGGAAGGGTGGCCATTTAAACATGATTTGCAGTGAAAAACGTATCAAACGTCAACTTACCCAAAAGATAATGTTGTAGCTGAACATGAGGTATTTGTAGCAACAGCTGACCTCTGCATTTTCATATCTGTAATAGTGCATCTCTTTTTCTGTAACATAAAGAGAAAGAACACTTGAGATTACCACAGTAAAACATCTAGAGACCTTTATCACATATCGTAACTTAAAATGGTACTAACAGAAGTTGAAATGCATTTAGATGTGCAGATGTTACGTCAACCAAATTACGTCACATCCTCGGGATTAGTCAATTGCACAAGTGTTTAATTACAAAATTCACAGTTCACCACGTCAAGTCGATGCCAGTAATACAGGCCAAAGCCTGTAGTTCACTTCCTGTGTGCATTTATAGAAAGAAAAAACTTCCCTAAAATTTGTTAAAGGTTTTTTTAAGCAAACACTCCCTCCTTGCTGACTTAAACATACATATGTTTTTTAAGATAAAATTGACTTTTCATACAAGCAGAAGTTTACATACTTTTATGTAGACCCCAAACTGGGGATTCATGACTAGGGGGGGCAACACTGCAGGTAGTTCATAAATGTATGTACAGAATTAATGTAAAATAATGGGTATAAATGTAAGATAATTAAATAATTAAAATAAAATGTGTAAAAAAAAAATATATATATATCCTCTCTATATATTGTCTGTTTTACTGGGTATGTGAACCATGAACGGACACTAGAGAACCTCAACTATGTGTTCACTTATTAAAATAAAAATCTCAGGGAGTACCAGCAAACACTCAGGTCAAAGCGGTTTTGCTGCCAAAAAGGTTTGGGAATGCCTGCTTTACTTCATGTACAACAACTACTGTACTTATACATTCACAACCTAAAATTTTGATGATTAAAAAAGTGCTACAAAATAATTAATAACTCTGCTTTTTAATTATATTAAATGCCCTATCACTAACCTGCAGCATACAGAAAACTATATGGGTTTATCGCGATTCTGCTTCAGTCATTTGTATGTCTCGCATTAAAAAAAAAAACAGCAGGACTTTCTAAAATTACCAATAAAAACTGCTGGTTAAATATCCCGGTTTAGTGTTATGTAATCATAATAATTCCTATTTGCATTACCTGCCAAGCGGTACCAACAGCTGCAAACCACCGAAGATGTTTCAGTTCTGTTATTCTGGGGCAGAACTTCCGTGTGTTCGATTGTCTTCTTTTTATTACCACATCAGGTATGGCCTCGAAATATTTTAGTGCCCCACAGACTTACAATGAAATATATCCATCCAGTAATGAAAAAACGTAAGCGAAATAACACATACACACCACCACACACACACACACACACACACACACACACCACACACACAAGATGGCTCACAAGCTCTGCCCACACTTCTTCCTCCTCCTCTTACTAGTTAGCTAAGTAAGTGGCTAGTTGTTAGCTCACTTTGTAAAACCAGCTGCCAAGGCAACTCTCAGTCTTCCACAACATTTAAAATTCTCGTTTAGGAGATTTAAGAAAGTTAATGCAGGAACACCGTCAGTACAGGATTTACATAAAGGATTTTTCTTCGATTAAAACGCATCAAAAAGCAACATGCAAAAACAGCTAGATATCACAATATGGCTAACCAACAAACTTTACCACATCACGACTTTTCAAAACATATCATTTAGTCACAATTACCACTTATTACAAATATACAACATACTAATATATAAAATCTTTACAACAACAAGTTAAACTAATCCTCAGGTTAAAGTATTTACGAGGGAGGAGAGTGCGCCGTATCTCTGCGTGAAACGCAACGCTCGACAATCCACGTCCGTTTACGTATTTACAATTCAAAAGCACAAAGTAGTCTATTAGCGATTTTGGCAAAAGATTTTATTCCGTGTTAGGACATATAAATAAATAAGCAGTTATAATATGCAATCTAAAAAGGCTTACCTCTGTTTTCATGTCACACAATGCCTCAGCCAAGTACTTACAGTTTGAAAAAACTCTAAACACCACCCACCCACACACCACACACACATGAATTTAAGACTTGGCGTGTGAGTGTGAGAAAGCATCGGGGAAGCACACACCCGCTGCTCCCTGCATTCATCTTATGAGAGTAATGGTCACTCACTTCAAAACACAACCGAGTCTCTTTCACGATTATTCACTGGGGAATCGCTTATATCAATCATTTTATTAGACAAGCAAATATTGAGTACTGAAGACAAGCAGTATTTTATAAATATCTAGTGTTTTATTTGAATCACTTAGGCCTACTTTTTTATTTTATTACTATATTTTATTTTTAATCTACAGTTTAAACAATAAATTAAACAGAAACAACAACAACAATAATAGGCTAATAGTAATAATAATAATTCAATTCAAGTTCATTTGTACAGCGCTTTTCACGATACAAATCATTGCAAAGCAACTTTACAGCAAATTACATTTCTACAATATTTAGTGGTAGCTTAGTGGTGACTGTCAGTTAATGTAGGCATACAGATGGCGATAAGGTCGGGAAATCAATAGACGTAATCAAACAGACGATGAACACTATTAACAGCAATTATTATATGAAGCAATCAAACTTATAGCAAAATGTATATAAGTTACATTTAGGTCCTCTGAGGGGTTGGCATCATCTCTTCTCAGGTGTTCTGGATCCAGACTGAAGCTTGAGTAAATCCTAGTTACCACGGGATTCACATCCCAAAAACAGAGAAACAAATAGAGACATAATTAGCGTAGCTGCTGTTCCAACCAAGCAAAATTGATTTGTTTAACCCAAACTAAAGAATAATAATGTGCATTTGATCAATAATAGGTCTAATAATAATAACAAATTATGTAATATCTCCTATAAATATATAACTACTTTATGCATGCAATTCAGGTTCAGGTTAATCCTGCCACATCAGCTGCTGTGCTATAAATTAGGATGTATAAATAGGAAAAGACATAAGATTATTTGCTACTGCTCCTCCTGCTCTCTATTTATCACCTTGTATCTCTTTCCATAACACACACGTCTTTCCTTGCTGTAATACACAGAGTAACTGTACTTGGAAGCAGTATGAGACACTTCAAATGTAGTCTGTCCAAGAGGAAAATAAGACCCACAAGAACCATTTCCTCCTTCCTGTTTATTGCTTTGAAGTGTTGTTTGAATGGATATGTTGAAAAAAAGACAAGCATCCCCAAAATCACACATCCTGCTGTAGGAAACCAAAGCACTGTGACACAAAATAGCAACAAAACTGGGATCACAGAACACACAATGGAAGAAAAACAGATCAGTACATCTTTTATTCAGTTCTAAGACACTTTACACTTTTTTCTGTAAATTATTACGGGTTTAATATGTACACACACACATTTTAAAAACAGAGAATGTGCAATAGTGCATATACTACTCCCTACCAGTCCATTCTTACATCTAACTTGTGTAAATTACAACCATATTTATTGTGTAAGGAGTGGGGACGTGAAGTTTCTGGTTTGTTGACCATGCTTTTGGTGAATATTTCTACTGTGCAAAAGCTCCACCTGGCTTTCAGATGGTTGCACCATGACTTATTTTGTTCTGAGATAGACGGGAATGTTTTTAAAGTAGGGAGTAGAGACATGAAAGCCTATGGGGAGAGAAAGTGCTGTTGGCAGGTGTACAAGGGCTGTAGATGGAAAAAAAAAAAGTGTGGAGACATCTCCAGCAGATAATGGAGACATATTTCAGTTACCAGGGAATTGCGAAACCACATCAAAAGCCCTTGTTCATACTCCTAAAATCCAGATGTGAAACCATAGAGATCACTGTGCACCATTTGACCTTATATTGTTATTGGGTTCATTCTGGTGTTGTTTTTTATAATTCCAGAGGTTTTTTATTTGTACATTAACAATCCAAACGTACAATAAATATATCTTAATCATGCAAGTCTTTATAGTGCTTGTTCCACCCTTCTTCAAACCAATCGCCCCTGTTGGTTGATCAAAGAGCTACTAGCAGGTCTTGCTCATTTTATGCAAATCACTTATGTCCTCTTCCTGTTACATTTTTCTTTCTATAAACACCCCCCACCGCACACATACAAATAAAAAATTCATAATGTAAAAGCAGCCAGCACATGTAGATTACCAGAGCTATTGATAAGAAATCAGTATTTATTAGTTTATTATGTATCTTTTGAATGCTTTCTTCTATAACGACTTTCGACATTTGTACAATGTTATTTGCGTTTTGTGTTTAAACATACATTTAAAGTGACAAATAAAAAGTATTTAAAAGTAATACAGAGTTATTGTTTAGAAACAATTTTTATTGTCTCAAATCTAAAACCAAATAGAAGTGGAGAAAACCGCTTGTTTTGAGTTTGTATGTTGCTTGAACATACTTTCTGATTTACGTCAGAAAAGTGATAGTATTGATTATCAACAGCTGTGAAGAGTCTGCCTGAAGAGATTAATATCTCACATTTTTTATGGATGACAGGTCCATTTCACCCCCATTAATCAAACACACCCACTTTGATAGTTGAGTCTGAGTATCATTCTGCTGTAGTCTGAAATTAATACTTGTATTTTGCAGGAAAACATTAAATCGATTAAAAGTAACAGTAAAGACATTTATGATGTTATAAACGATTTCTAATTTTAAAAAATGCTAAACGTATTAATAAAAAAATCTTGAGAAAAAAATTTAACAGTTTCCAGAAAAATATAAGTAGAACAATTGTTTCTTGAGCAGCATATCAGCATATTAAAATGAGTTCTGAAGGATCGTGTGACACTGAAGAATGGAATAATAACTGCTGAAAATTCTCAGCTTTGCCATCACAGGAATAAATTGCATTAAAATATAAACAATAAAAAAAAAAAATAATATGTGTAATAATATTTCACAACATTACTATTTTTACAGTATTTTTAATCAATAAATAAATAAAAATGAAGCCATCTTACACCTCAATCTCTTGAATGGTAGTGTACACATTTGATTCAGAACAGAAAAGCGATAGTATCAAGCATATATATTTCACCTCATGGAAACTTAGAGTTGTGCAACATTACTCAGAATCTAGTTTGATGATTATCAATGTTTTCATTTAATGCACTGAGGTCATTTAAAGTAATAAAAACTAAAACAAAAATAGAATAGAACAGAAATAACAATAGCAACATATGCAGAACAATTGCATACAAATCTGACATTTGAAAGAACGTATAAGGAAAAGCATCTTTATTTAAATGCAAGTGCAGCAATTAAATGAAGTCAATAAAGATGTCTGTAAACAACATACACACAGCTGCATAATCATACTTTTACAATGATCATTAAATAAATAGCAAGATCAAAGCCCATTTAATTTAGTCTGAAAACATCTGAAATCTCTCATGTTGTTACTTTCAGATCAGATAATACATAATTGTTCATGTCCTTAGTCAATAAATACATTGAATAAATAGCCATAAATAGATTGTACACAGCAAAATTCAGCCGTACACATGGTTGTCCTCAGACGAGTGGCTGTTTAGTCCTTCACCCTGCCACCAGTCTCCTTGCAGCTCTCCCAGGATCTCCTGTAGGGACAAGGCCGGCAGCTCAGGCAGAGGCCTGTGGTGAATCCTGCTTTCCTGTTGACTCTCCATCCTCTGAACTTTTAGGTTATCTACACAGAAAGAGCTGGAAGCTGGAGGAGTGCCCTCCAAACCACCCTTCCAGCAGCCCGAGTCTGGGGTAACAGGGGTCAGCGGCTGAAGACTGTTGTGTTTTTCAGATGGAGAGTAAAAAAAGCCTTGGAGTGAGTTGGGATTGCAGCCATAGGCATCAAGATGATATGGACTCCACATGGAGCTCATAGGTGACCTCCTGTCATGCCTCGCAGCCCAGTTTGGAGGCATCTGATGCTCTGGGCTTAGCAGAGGAGGGCTGCAGTGAGCACTCATGGTTCTGGCCTGATGCTGGTGTCCGTATGAAGGGGTGCAGTAGCCGGAATCATCATCGATCGACATGGAAGATGGAGTGTCACATCCATAAAGTCCATCCCTTTCCATTTCTTCCTTAATATGATTGGGGTACGCTGGTGGTGGAGTGCATAAAGGCCCAGTACCTGCACCAGACTCACTGTTGTTGCTGTTAGAAGAGTGTAGCTGAACTGGTGAATTCTGCATTGCACTAAACGGTGATTCGGACTGCCACAGCGGCTTCTTTCCTCCCTTGCATTTCAACGTACGAGCTCTCCTATTTTGGAACCATACCTATTGCGAGCCGGAGACATCAAGATAAAGAGGGTCAGACTCATAAGAATACAGTTGATAGATTAGACTCAACCATCTACTGCATACAGATAAGAGCTTCCCTGTCTAAAGATTCAGGTTAATCATTGTGAGATGACATCCAGCTATGGTGGCATAGTCAGGATTGTTATCTATGCCTGGTATGTCTATTGTTTACAGGCTGTACGGTTTCTAAACTAAACAACAGATAAACACAAAAACGCTTACGTCATCTCAGATATTGACAGTGGTATCAGTGACAGCAAACAGTATGTTTTCACATAAGGCCTTATTAGCATATCACTTCACCTGTTTTATGTGTATCTGCTGATTTTGTAAATGCATAAGAGATACAAACAAGGAGAAAAAGGGGTTGTTTCCTTATGTACATAGTTTTAAAAAACTACTGTCAAACCTGTATGATTTTTTTTCCTCTGGAACACAAAAGATAATTTTTTTTTTTTTTAAAGGTCTTCTTCTTTTTTCTCCTTTGTAGAATAAAAGCTAGCCACGTCCAAATTTGTTTTAGACCCCACTGACTTTCATTATAATTGGTAAAAAATAACTTAAACATTCTTCAATATACACAATTCTTCAAAAATACTTTATATCCCTTTAAATTCTAGTAAATTGAGCGTGTTTTTATACATAACGTAACCCACCTGTATGCGAGACTCTGGCAGGCCTGTAGTTTGGGAGAGATTCTCTCTGAGGCTGATTCCTGGGTAAGGGTCTGTCTCAAATGTGGCTCGAAGAAGCTCAACATGTTCCTTTGAGAAACTTGTTCTCTTCCTACGACTTGCACTTCTTGCTACAGTACCGCTTCCAGATGTTTTAACAGATGCATCTGAAAAAGAAGATAAATTAAGCGTTAGCGTTAGTTCTGGCAGGTCACGTGATTCAAGCTTGCATCAGCTGATTCTCAGCTGATCACATATACCTATAGGAATATGACACCTATCGCGGCATTCCTATATAGCTCTATTCAGTATATTAAGCAGGCTTTTCAGATCAGCAGTTTTCGCATTGATCAATAGCTAATTACCCTCCTTCATCCCCAGCTCCTCCTTTTGCCACAGGCAGGACTTGGCTTTCTGATATTCCTTGCTAATCAGACTCCTTTATCTTGAATAAAGTGTTACACTTAAATATCATTGTGCATTAATGATATCTGCCTTGTTCTGTTCTGTTAACCCTAGGGGGGTTATTATTGCTGCTCTCCCTGCTCATTCAGGACAGGCTGCATGGATGGGCAGGGAGTTTTTTGCCCAGAACAGAACCATACCGCCAAACCAAACTTTAGGCTAAGTATCAATCATTTTGACGATAGTGGTCCTAACAGAACATATGAGTGAAGCTAAAACTAGTGTCACATATTTCTAATCCTTCAGTTAGTGAAAACTAAACTGCACAAACTTAAAATATATTAGAAACACAACATCAATTCAATGTATGAATACTTCTTCAAAATAATAATATATGCAGCAGAAAAACTGCAACAGTGCCTGATGTTTGGTTTGAGATTGAGAAGCTTGGAAAAACAAGCTTTTTCTTATGAGATCTTGCATATTAAGTCCATCAAAATTATCACCATTCAGTAATGCTTACCAATACTGTTGTCTTTCCACATCCTGGAGGCCAAAGGGCTTATAGGATTCTCAGGCTGCCAGTGAAGGTCTGTTGTGTTTGATGCTCCTCAGGGATATGATTTCTGACCCCTTCAGCTCTGTTTTATACCTGTGCCCTCTTGTCCCTATCCCATGACCCCCTTTTCACCCCCACCTCCTCCATTTAGAAGTGCTTATTATGTATGAAATGGAAATGACATGAGGGACACTCTTTGAAGGCCAGCACAAGACATTAAGCATTCGAACACATCTTTGTCAAAAAAGTAATATTTTTGTCTTTCTAAGCACTATAGAACATTTAAAAGCTTTCTTTTCAAATATCTTTTCAAAATCAAAAACCTTGAGAAAAAAATGTAGTGAGCTTTATTAGTTACTAACATGCTATTTATATATCTTACTGTAAAAAAACTATCTATTTCAACTTAAAAACTTAAAAGTTCAGTTGCTGCCTTAAATTGTTAAGTATAACCAGCTTGGTTGTACAAGTCGATTCAACTTAAATTACATTACACCAACTTAAAAGTCAAGTTGAATTTCATATAACTTTATGTTTAAATTTAACATAAGTTGCCATCATATCACTCATCGTTTCATATCACATCATCATATCATAGTTTACAGTGTATTTATTTTATTGTTTGGTTGGTTATGCATTGCATTTACCATTTTAAACATAATATGAATAATACATTTATATTACTCTTACATAAAAAAGTAATAAAGACTTCAACTTTATTATTTTTTTATAAAAGTGATTGAAAATAATCAAAAATGTCAAAAGTTAAAAATAATTTGAAAATGAAATGTTAATTAGTTTGTTTCAAAACTATATATTTTATTTTATATTTTCCTATACTAAGGCTAAAAATAAACAGACTGTACGCTAATACAGAAATATTGTTTTGGCACATTAATCAAACATATTGTGTAGAATAACACTTATTGGAAAAGTGTGTAAATGGATGGTGTCTTTTCCTGTACTTGCTCTCACCATTCAAGCATTGTAATCAATAAAACACTCAATTCAGACTCAAGAAAATATTAACTAACAGAGACATTAACAACATGCTTAACATAAGTTCAAGCGAAAGGCTGTGAATGGATATCTCTTTGTGTCATCTGATCTCTTTTCAGAAGGAACATAAAAGTAACATGTTTGGAGGCCAAGGAAAGCAAGGAGAGCGATCTGTGGAATGATTAATAGGACCGTTTGCACATGTGAGTATTGTCACTCCCTCTCTCTGCTCCAGAGGATCCGGAGGGGATGGCAGTCATTTCAAAGTCAAGGTGGCTGACAAACTTGTCAATGCAGATGAGCTGTTTAGATGTGCTGTTGAATTAAACCAGACTAAAGCAAACTGAACCCATACAATCCCAAAGGGACCTTTCAGTCCAACATGAAATATAACAGATGACTAGTTCATTTAGATGGTTTACCAGAATGAATCAATACATAATGTCCATATCTGACAAGATAAATATATCCATCAATACATAATGGCATCTGGTTAGCTACCAGAATTTAAGTGAAGTCCAGGTTCATCTTATCTTTTTTGTATTCTTAGATCATTTAATTATGGTTACTGAATGTAAAAGATGCAAGATCACAAAGGTTTAGGCAAGATTGCATTGAATGTATATAATCTCTGAAGTTCTTTGCAGTTGTCGTGTTTTTTTTTTCATTATCAGAAAACAAAAAGTAGCATTACAACCCCCTATTAATCAAACACGCCCTCTTAGCTGATACTGCATTCTGCTGCGGTCTAAATCCAATCAACCTTTGTTATTTTAAGATTGTGCAAATCTTAGAGTTTTCGTTTACTTGTTTTGTATACAATTACATGGTAACTTTACTTTTGTACACACTACTCTGTTTAAAGGTTCTTCATTGGCATCTAGAACCTTTAACATTGCATCCTTCAATCCTTCCATTGTACAAAAGGTTCTTTATAGAGGAAAAATCGTTTTTAAAAAAAGACCATTGAAAAAATAAATCGGGGGAAAACGATTATTTTAAGAACTTTTCAACAAAAGGTTCTCTGTGGAGCCCAGAGTGGTTTTTCTGTGGCATTGCTGCTAAAACACTCTTTTGGAACCTTTATTTTAATAGAAGTGCATAAGCAAATATATCTCCATATTTGAGACTTTACCTTTTTGTTCTTATATAAACTCCCTTGTCTAGCTGTTCTATAGGTAGAACAGTAGGTAGCAGCATTGAGCTTTAATAGCATTATAATACTGTGGCATGATTTTTCACTGATACTGAGTTCTCAAATCAGATGCATTCAAACATTACAGATGACATTTTCATTTTATAGCAGTTGATTTTTAGGGAATAAAATAATTGCTGACTTTTTACCTGTAGAATGTGGATGTCTCTCGGGAAAATAAAAATTTGAACTCTGATGTAACTAAATAGCCTAAATAACTCAAGGGAACATGTAGGGTGAATTCGGGTAATCTGGGACACCTAAACTCCAGTGTGTTTATTTCCTCTTCTAACAAAATTTAGTAAACAGGACTTTTACTATAATTTTAGCATAGATGTCATGTGCCTGAAATCACATGACTTCATTGGGGCGATACCACAGAAAGGGGCGGGGTACTTGTCAATCAAGAAGCTCCCCTGGGAATTGCATGACAAGGTCAGTGACAGGATTCTGACTAGATTAATTTTAAGGACATAAATCTGTCATAAATAATACAATGTTCCTAATTGTTGTCAAATTATGTTTGTGATCTATTCAAAATATGTATTAAAGTGTTGAAAATGCGTTTTAGGTTTTTTTTTTTTTCAAACACTTTTTTGTTGTCCCACATTATCAAATATGATAAGTAAATACTCCGATATGAGTATGTGGGACAGCATGCTTTGGGTAATCTGGGACAGTCTTCAAATGGAGGAAATATGTATTTAGGGACTTTATAAGTCTAATGACAAGGGATAATATATGCTATAATGAGAAATTGGTGTTAATGTGGAGTACTGGAGGTTATAACATTAGCATAAGTTCACAGTAGCTAGCAGCTAGCTAAACCAGCTAGCTAGAGAGATGCTACAGAGATGGAATCTGGGAAACGTATTCCAGTTGCAAGCAAAGGTATCAGGATGAAGTAAACAGTTCATTTCATTTCCCAAATTCCCAGTTAGTTTAGTATATGCAACGGTTCAAATCACTGAGCAGGAGGGGGATCTGCGCCCAGGCCAGCTGACAATAGTATTCAGTACACAGACCACACACACACACAACACACACACACACGCATGCAGGCACGCAGGCACGCACCCCCCCTTCCTCCACACAAACCACACACGCTGCAGGCACGCCACCCCCCCTTATCCACACACCACACACGCAGCAGGCACGCACCCCCCTTCATCACACACACACACACACACAGTCATTAGTCAGCTAAAATATGAAAATATTCATGGCCTTTAATTAACTCAGTGAAATGTATTACAGAATAGTACAGTGGTTCTCAAACCTGTCCTGGAGTACCCCCAGCCCGGCACATTTTGTATGTCTCCCTCATCTACCACACCTGATTCAACTCATCAGCTCATTAGTGGAGACTGCAAGACTGAAGTGGGTGTGTCAGATATAGGGAGGCATACAAAATGTGCAGTGCTGGGGATACTTCATGGAGAGGTTTGAGAACCACTGGAATAGTAGATTGGCTAATAGGTATATTAATACAATGTTAAACAAATGTGAAACAATTTTAATAGTTTTAAATGAATTAAAATTAACACAGTAGATTGTTCATCCTGTGTACAGAAAGAAATAATTTTCCTGATATTGAAATATACATTTCCTTATTGAGATTTCTATACTTGTAATTTTTTTCATAATGCTTTTTAAAAAATGGGTGATTATTGTGTTAGGCAAGCATAAAGTATGGTGAATACAGGCTTTTTCTTTTTTAGGCCTAATACATATGTCCCATGTTACAAAGTGATCTGTCGCAGATTATCAAATTCAGGCACAAATTTTTTTTTTGGCACAAAAAACGCTAATAGGTGTGGGATGTCTCCTCTGGGTATAATATCAACATTCTTTCTTCTGGTGTGGTTAGAAAACATCTTAGGGATTTCAGAAAAGTCTAATGTGTTGATCTAATGTGTTAGATAGATATCGAAATAAATAGCAGAAGTCAAAATTGCAAAAAAAAAATGTCCCAGATTACCCAAATTCACCCTACATTGAGTCCATAGAGTACTTGCAGGGATTTCGTGTTTTGTAGTCCAAAACTTGGAAATGAGATGGCATTTTAGCACTTCTGGTTTCATCGTCCAATTCAATGGGCTTTTTAAAGGGTTTTGGTTAAATGCCTGAAATAAGGTCTGTGGATAAAAACAAGCGCTCAAGATATTTTCATGTTTTACTCTGACATAAAATCGCTACATCAGTGATACTTGGGTATTAGAAGCTTTTATAATGGTGGTGACGGTAAAGTCATTTATAGTTATGTTTAGATATTTACTTCCCTTATGAAAATTAACCGTTTTTTTTTTTAGTAAAACCATGGTCAATTTTCGTAAAGGGTTCTGATTGTATTAAGTCTTCAAAAGATGTTTTAATTTGTGTATATTGTCATAATGAACAAAACATGCAAGAATCATAAACTTTGGTTTGTCACAGAGCTTATTTTCTGCAATAATCCAAAATCAATTAAATCCTGGGGTTTCTGTCAAGTGAACCAGGGTAATGCTAACGTCCTGGTTGGTCTACAAAAATATGTCATCACTACAGCACTCCGTTCTCTCATCACACTGGGTGAGTCTGTAGGTGCCAAAAGAAACAAAACATTTCTGGCCATACATGTGTGTGGTGTGTTAGGGAACAACCAGGCACTAAAGAGTTAATAAAATTTCAATTTCACAGCATCTCCGCTGCTGTACCCTCGAGCAAGTCAATTAACCTATGATTCCAGCAGGGCGATGAGAAGTGTCGCCTAATGGCAAGTTACTGACTGGCTAGTCATGAAGAACACTGGGGTCAATGTACGGCTGTTTAGTGCCAAACCACATTTTTGTCTGCTAGTGGAAAAATGGGCCCAGAATACTTCCAGTTCCAGAGAGTGTTTTTGTCACATGTTATTTAATATTAAAACATCAGAGACTAAAGAATGTGATGAAATAATTTCTGAAGAGGCTTCCAGAGTCATTCAACTAGGGCAGCTCTTTCTTCTACTGGCCCAATTGAAATGAAAATGTTACCGAACTGCATCTAAGTTTACATCCATCACAGAGCTGGAAATATGTGAACTTCCTGTTAACAACAAAAGTATGTATGTGTTAATGCATAAAATATGTCAGCTTAGCTCAGAAAACCGGTCAGCTGAAAAAAAAAAATTTAACAGAATGACACACACTTATTTAATGACAAAAATAAATACACAATCATAATTTCTTCATATCAGCTAAGAACTTGTACAGGAGATAAATATTTACATTCGGCTCCTTTAATTACATTACATTCTTCTTTTTTAAAATACAGAAGTTGTATACTATGCCTTGTAATGTAGGCTAGTACCACTACATTCAACTTTGCGGTTAATACAACAAAGTAATTATTTGGCTTCCATCTCCAACATACTTTAAGACAAAGTCATAAAATCTCTTAATCAAAATATCCTTTAAACTGAAATACACAAAAAGGTAGACAATCTTTCACAGGAACAGACAGGAGAGACAACAACAAAAATCTTGGATGGTAGCAGCAACATTTCAGATTATACCAATTTAGAGCGCATAATTCCACTGAATATTCTCAAAAGGTTTGTTCTCTACTATCACATAGGCTAATACAACATTTTTTTAAAAGATCAAGATGGAAACCTTAGTCATTTCAGTGGAAAAATAAATCCCCACAACCATAAAAATGAATTATGTAAATATATAAATACAACTGTGCATTTTACTAATGACTCAAGTAACAACTCAAGTAGCACCAATATAGGGACAGGTAAAGGTTAACTGTTCTATCAAGCACCAATCCAGTACAGCCACAAAACCAGGAATGAACCATTTCAATCCGACTCTACCCATATGTTATTCAAAGGTGAATGAGAGAATATCAATCGTTCCTCAGCTGGTTTTATATAATGTAACTTCAGTGAATGAGAGCTGCAGTGAACTCATGACAGAAACCGAATGAGAGCGAGAACATGGGTGTCGTCTTTCTAGAGAATTCCAGCCAAAAATGGCCAATTTAAACGTCTGAGAACCTGTCCAACCAGCCAGCACAGATAATTCAAGTTTCTATGACATCATGAGGTGGAAACACTGAACTAGTATGCAGCAATAAAAACACACCCAGAAGAGCATGTTCAGAATGGATGAATTTTAGAAATTTTAGACAAATTGATCACTTGTTCTTTGACTACCAGCACAGATTACAATGGATCTTGGCTCTCGCTACAACATACACCATATGTTTTCAAGTTCTTCAAAATCATTTAAATTCTCAACAGCAAAATCAAGAGTTGCATTTGATGCGCTTTGCTCAGCCAATACCATCTAGAAAATAATATACAATAACTGCCCTAATCTATTGTTCTTTTCATATAGCTTTTACAGTCTGGCTGTTGTTTGAAAATATATACACACATCTTCATTGTTCACCTTGCTTTAAAACATGAAATAAATATGTATTTTACCAAGGTAAACCATCAGAAATAAAATCTCATATTCAAACCTCAGGGCTGCATATCACTCAGTTTTGATGCTTGTGGGTTTTAAACCCTTCACGTAAGACTGATAAAAGAAAAAAGAGAAGAGGAGCAGATAGCTGAGATACATGAGTGAAGCCCACACTATGTTATCTATGTAAGAAAAATAAAAAAAAAAAAAAAAAAAAAAATTAAAAAAAAAAAAAAAGAAAAAAAAAAAGAAAAAAAAAAAAAAAAAAACAAAAAATAAAAAAAAAAAAAAAAAAAACAGGAAAAGGGCAATCCCCATCCTGCATCCATTGGTACACTAGCGCACTTACTGCCAGTCCCATGACCATCTGAGCAATCTGGGAGGAAGTGAGGATGATGGCACAGGGTTTCGGCACACGGAGTCCAGCAGCTCTTTTTTTGAGCTGTGTGTAGCGTACATGAGCGCGTTTGCACGGTGTAAGCATGGTCATGAAACAGCCACCACCAGCGACCTCATTTTGTCGGAATACAGGAGTACCCCAGCACAGTAAAGGTGATGATACAGTGCAGAAGATCAGCCGCTGCTTGCGCAAGACGATGAACATGGTGTCCCCTGAAAAAGTGAGGATGTGTGTAAAAATGGTTAAAATATGAGTGCAAAAATATTTGGCAAAATTACAAACAATTAAAGAGATAATGATCCTAAAAACGAAAATTGTCTAAATTTAGCACCCAAAATTGGGTCCAATTTTTTTTTTGGTCCTTACATTAGAAGTCAGTGAGGTCCAATGTTGTTTTGAACCCCACTGACTTTCATTATAACATTCAAAGTATCTTTTCCATTCTATAAAAGAATGTCATGCAGGTTTGGTACAACATGAGAGTGAGTAAATGATGACAGAATGGTCATTTATGGTGATTTATCCCAAAATAAATGAATACGAAAAGGCTCACCTAGCTCTGGGGCCTTGCTCAGCACAAAAGCACAAGCCCAAAACTTGCTTATCGGCCCATAGTAGAAGCTCTGATCACAAACAGACTGCTTAAAACCACTGGTTCTGAGCATGTACAACATGAAGCACCCAGTTCTCACCGCTCCAATGATACTGAAAGAGAAAAAGCAAGATTTGTATGTGAAGATTGTCCGTCACGGCTGTAAAACCATGGTATTCATGATAAACAATTCAGAGCTCTAGTGAACTCTGGGGAGGGGGAGAAAGAAAAAAAAAAAAAAGACTTGTATGTTGGGCATGTCAAATAGAAACTTTGCTATGGTAGCAGCCAGGCAGTTTCTGTGTTAAACAAATCAATATCAAAACATTCACTAAGTGGCGAAAGTCCAGTTGCTGTGGGAGATCTAAAGAACATGTGACCAGAGGTCACTGCTGCCATCCAATCACAGTATTCTATTGTTCTTTTCACAAGCATGCAAAGTTACTTTGTGCTTGCTGTCATCTCTGTCCTCTTTTGAGATGGGACTAAGACACCTTCCCCCACCCAAATTAAACCAAACCCAACTTGAAACAATAACCACTGAAGAATTAAAAACCACATGAAGTGGTAAATCTCACAAACGTGTCATTGGTATGCATTTTGGCATGCTCATGTTTCAAACAGCATTTTTGCAGTTAACAATAAATAGTTTCCTATTGGTACAACCATATGTTATGTAACCTAATATCCAACAGCAAAGTAAAACTACAAGGTGGTGTGAAACCTCCATGACACCACAAGATGCAAAGGAGCATCTTGAGATTTAAGAATTTAAAGGACAAATTTGTATCCAGAAGTGGGCTAAATCTGACAAAAACTCCTTTTGTGAGCATCTTTAGGTTGCAACTATAAAATGCAGTTTTCTGTCAGGGTTAGGTCATAATATTTAATTATATACACAAAGAAGTCTATGGAATGTCCCCATTTAGGTTGTAAATGCTTGTGTATACAAATAAAACAGGGGTGAGCCTGATGCTCTATAACCCGAACACTAGATTTTACTTACCTAAAGATGGCCAAACTGAGGGACCACAGCAGTAACACCCTACGTAGATCAAACTTTTGTCTTTCCTTCATGAAGTGCTGCCCACCAAACACCAGCACTACATACACAGCACCAAACAAAAACGACTTTTTCCTGAAAGAGACAAAACATAACACCAGAAAAATAATTTTTTATGCTGGACTTCCAAGCACTAGTGGCAGGTGTATTGATACAGATGAATTTCCAGTTCAATCAATTACAGTTCTTACCAGTTGTCCTGCATCCATTCAATAGCAAACCTCTCATCAAAGTGACGCTCGAAATCATACTCAGTCAGAGGCAGCTGAAATTCAGTCGCATTCATTTTGGAAACACCTACAACAAACTGTATATAAAAGTAAAGGTGATTTAGTAAAAAAAAAAGTGCTGTCCGCTCGGCAGGGTGGCCACCAGTTAACTAGTCAACCTCAAACACACACCTGTGCACACACCTGTCGTATTTAAATCAGGGTGGAGTTTATAGTGAAGTTAAGGGAGTGACTCTCAGCCAAAAACTAGTTTTGTATTTCCTGAAAGAAATACCAGTTTTCGCGATGCAGACAAAACAGCGGTCTTTATGTTAAAATGGCGATTTGATTAGTTGTATACAAATATAGATGGAGCGAGGAAGAAGCTGATTGAGATTGTCTTTCGTTTTTTAAGCCGTGTAACCCAGAGCTGTGATAAAGACCAATTACAATTCAGTATGCAAATAATAAATAATAGTGACACTATGGCTATAATGAAAGAATATTCTTCTGAAATTGATCTGAAATTATTTTCTTTAATTCCGAATTCCAACATAATATAATATAGAGAAAATACACTGTACCAAATTTCTGTTTATATTTCTCAAGTCCCTGCACGTGAGGTAGGCTATATACTGTTGTAGCCATTGTTGGGAAGGTTATTGGAAATGTAATAGCTTACAGATAACCCTACTTAAAATGTAATAAGTAGTGTAACTTTCAATTGCTTTATTAAAGTAATGTAACTGATTACATTTGATGACATTTCTGAATTTCTAATGTTTTCAACTGTTAATCATTTTCAAACATGTAAACCAGGCAGGGTTAGTAGTAGTATTGAACACTGATAACTGTCAGACTTTTGAAATAAATTAAGATTATAATATTTTAATTTTAAAGGAGACATTGGATGCAAAATATCTTCATATGCAAAGTATCGTCTTAGCAGTGTGTGGACACAACCACCCTACAATGATAAAAATCCATTCACTCCTTTTGTATCCCCCAAAAACCTAGTCTCAATTATCAAGCCATTTTGATTTTCTTTTTGATTTTGATCAGGCCCCGCCCACGACCGCTGACGTACTGTCCTGTATTAGCATATTTCCGCACTCAGCCAGTTGTACGAAGTCTGTCACTTTCTCAGCAGGGTAGCTGTAGCGACAACAATGTCTTGTAAGCAATGCAGGTATTTTGTAGTTAGGTGTAAAAGTGAACATAAGAGTCTTCATTATCCCCGAACATCTGAGGATGCAGTGGATTAGTTTTTGATTTTCATGGTAATGTGCCACCAAATACACCTGTCCGCATAAATCAATTTACTCCTGACTGCTTTCTGATCGAGGGACAAATTCAAGGCAGGTTTTGTTAAAAAGTTGAAACTCAAGGATGGATCAGTACCCATTGTTCGTGATCCAGCTGCACCTCCAGAAGAAGTAAGTCTCACACTTTAAATATTTTATGATTATTTGCAAATCACCTCTTCCACGGAACAGAGGGGAGGGGTGAGCAGAGCTCATTAGCATTTAAAGAGATATGCACCGAAACTAGTCGCTGTGAACAGAGCTGTTTTTGACAAGGTAAAAAGGGTGGTTATACACGACCACTGAGACCATTTCAAGAAGGCCCTAAAGAATCATACCAACTTGTAGAAAAAGGGCATCTGATGTCCCCTTTGAAGCACAGCCACCACAAAATCAGACTTACTATAAGATCTTTCTGAAGTTAAATATAGATTTAAATCACTCCCCCCCCCCCATAACAAGATATAGTTTAATAGCTATGTTGTTTTTGAAATCAAATCTTTGCATAGACAGGAAACATTGGAATCTAACAATGCCTTAGAAAAAAAAAATTTAATCTTAAAAAAAATCGAGCATAAAACATATGGAAACAAAGAGTATCGAATAAGCTTGTTCTAAACTCCTGAAACATTGGAGTTTCATATTTTAGAGCAGTCACTCCAATTTATAAAAGAAGTCAATTAAATCTGTATGTGGGAGTGTCAGATGTAACCCCCCTTTGTAATCCTTAACATCTAGGCTATAAATTAATATATATTATAGATGCATTATATACAGTAGCTCATATCTAATATTCGCTACTTACTCTAAATGTAATAAAATCTGAATAATACTTGCGTTTTGGTGTTTACCTAGTTATTTTTGGTTACTGATGTTTTAATCATGTTATTTATCTGGCATTAATGAAGTGTTTATGTCGAGCCCTGGAGTCTATGTGCCAGGGCTCAGCCCCGGACGGCCCCTATGGAAGCATATAGTCAAGTCAAGTCAAGTCTGCTTTATTGTCAATTCTTCCACATGTACAGCACATACACACAGAGAATTGAATTTGCGTTACTCTCAGACCCTTGGTGCATACAGATAACATAAATAAAGATTAAATACAAAATACAACTATACAAATATACAAATAAGGTACAAATGTAAAAAAATATATATATAAAAGCCAAGGGATAGGGCAGATAGAGTGCAAACCAGTAAGTAAACAACAGTGCAGATATAGTGATTGTAGTGCAAAAAATGATTTGTAGTGCAAAAGAGTTTATTCAGACTGATTAAAGTGACAGTATGTGTATGTATTTGGGAGGGGGGGAGTGGGAGAGTCCATCAGAAGGTCATTGAGTTCAGTGGGGCGTGGGGAAAAAGAGGGGAGGGGGGCAAGGTCGGGAGGGAGTTCAACTTCCTGACAGCCTGATGGATGAAGCAGTCCTTCAGTCTGCTGGTCCTGGCCTGGAGACTCCGCAGTCTCCTCCCTGATGGCAGCAGACTAAAGAAGCTGTGTGTCGTGTGGGTGGGATCACCTGCAATGCAGAGGGATTTGCGGGTGAGACGGGTGTTGTAAACGTCCTGGAGGGAGGGGAGAGAGGCACCAACGATTCTCAAGCTGCATTCACATATAGGTAGCGAAAATCCAACCCCCATTTAATATGTAAAATGGCAATGTATTTCTGTATTTATATTTACATTTTCCATTACCCATACGTGCAAAGTTTGGTGCAAAAGTAAAATGAAAATTAAATTATATAATTTACATTTGCCATTTCCAACAGTAGGAGCTGTACATATTGGTTTATTTCGGGAACTTTTTGCCCCACATACACAACAAGCTTTTTCAATGTATTACTAAGAACGACTTATTAGCCTACAACACCTTTAAATAGCCGACTTATTCAGGGAAGTACAGCAGGATGCAGGAAATGGTTGAGTATTATTTTAGGTATAAAATATAATTATTGTAATGCTTGTAATGTCCATTTATAGTCTTTACACAGCAGCTTGGCTCCTTAAATGTTTAAACACCAGCTAATTTCAAGACGCTGGCGTCACGTGGGTCACCCGCAGTGTAAGACGCTCAAAAGCTCAAGACGTTCGATCGGTCGGTCAGTCGTTCGAACGTTTGCTTTTCTGGAGTCTATGTGCCAGGGCTCAGCCCCGGACGGCCCCGGCCCAATTTAAACCCTGCTTGCAATACTGGTATAACATAATCTGTCTATGCGGTTTTGCTCGCTCAGCTGTCATTAGTTCCCCTGCCGATCCTGTAGGTGGCGATGATTGAGTTCCTTCCTGTACAGTCAGAGCACAGAAGAAGTATGGCATCTGTAGGAGAGTGATATTTGCTAGTTTGTAAGGTCTCTGTTTAGACGATTTTGTTAGCAAGTAGCGGTCTTGATTGAGCAAATTCATTCTGTATTCAGACCGGCCGAGCGGCTACGATGAGGATTTATCATTCTTTACTCAATGCTGCCAAGTTTAGGAAAGTGTTTGACTTTGGTGAGCGAGAGGTGGCGCATTGGTTCCCTGGACATATGGCTAAAGGTGCGTAACAAACACTAAAAACCACTAAATCTGTACAATTTCGTGTTCTTTGAGTGTGTTTTAATCTTTCAGCATTCTTTAGTTGTTTATCTAATTTGGGTCAATCTAAACATGTACTGTAGGTGTCTAAATCTATTTCCACGTGTCTTTAGAATCTAAGTTTAATACTTAATTTTGTCCTACAGAAATATTTTTCTTTTTTTAGGACTCAAGCAGATGAGAGACAGTCTAAGGAAGGTTGATTGCATTATAGAGATCCATGATGCTAGAATATCCTTTTTATTGCAGAGAATGGACATTTTGAGTGATTAAACCACATTCTTTTTCTAAGACCTTCTTTAACTTGCCAACATACCCTTTTCTGGAAGAAATCCCTCATTTCAAGAGAGTCTTGATGTCCGGCCACACATACTTCTACTGAACAAGCTGGATCTGGCAGACACGTCAAAAAAGCAGGTCTTATAATCTTAAGCATTTCATTATTGCTTTCAATTTAAACTGTCTTCGTAAATGCAAAAACCGAAAGTACTTAAATGATGTGCTAATAAAAACAGGATTTAACAGGTTTTAGTTTTTTTTCCACCAGAGTATTCTGAAGCAGCTTGACCGAGAAGGTGTGAGGAATGTTTTATTTACAGACTGTTTAAGACAACGAGATGAGAATGTGAAAAGGGTGAGCAGTGTCAGACGTTACATCAGATCTTTCTAAATAAAAGACTGGAAAACCTAGCACATTATTGTTTTAAACATTCTGTCTTTCAATGTCTGATGTTCCAGATTGTTCCTCTTGTGACAGAGTTGATAGGAAGTGGGTCACGTTTTCATAGAGAAGAGGTAAGTTTCAACTATTTCAGTAGCTTATATTTTGCTATAAAGTTTTCTGACTTTCTTATTCATCTGTGTAGGACAGAAGTTACTGCCTGATGGTCGTTGGTGTGCCAAATGTGGGGAAATCATCACTGATTAATGCTGTAAGAAGAACATATTTGAAAAAAGGTATTTATTTTAGGCCTTTTGCTTCTTGCAGTAAGTTGATTTTAACAAACAAATAAATATAAGGCCTAAAGGTTAGATATTCTTCTTGCTGTCAGGCAAAGCTTCAAAAGTAGGAGGTGAACCAGGAATTACAAAAGCTGTCCTGACAAAAATTCAGGTATTAATTATAATCATTTGGTGGATTCAAGTGGATTGATTTGTTCAAACATAGGTTTAGATGAAATTTTGTTTTACTAGGTTTGTGAGAGACCCATAATTTATTTACTGGACACCCCAGGGGTCCTGCCACCTAGAATAGAGAACATAGAGACAGGAATGAAACTTGCTTTATGCGGTAAGTCCTCAAATTTCTGGGAAATAATCTTAATGTATAGTTGTTGTCATGTTGTTTTTATTGTAAGGTGATGAAGTTGTCTCCTTTACAAACAGGTACCATTTTGGACCATTTAGTTGGTGAGGATGTCATTGCAGATTATCTGCTATTTTCACTGAACAGACGGGAAAGATTTAGGTAGGTTTTGCAATGGAGTTCTTAGCGAGTTTTGCGACAGTCTACAAGCACTAAGCAATGATTTGTTGTGTGTTTTATGAAGCTGAATGTACAGTAGAATAATCAATAACGGTTGTGACAATTTGTAATGTAGTTACGTTGAAAAGTACAATCTTGAAGAGCCTAGCGATGATATTCAGCATGTGTTGAAGTGTATAGCGGTGAAGCTCGGCAAGACCAAGCGTGTGAAGGCCATCACTGGAGTTGGTGAGTTCATTCATTCAAGCCACTCTGTTTTCATTTTAGTGATTTCACACAAATCAACCTTAAACTTTTTTAAATATGATATCTAATAAATCATTGACCATATTTAACCAATAACACATCAACTGTTTAGGCAACATCACTGTCCAGTTACCAGACTACAGTGCAGCAGCCTATGATTTCATCAGAGCATTTCGCAAAGGAGAACTTGGGAAAGTTATGCTTGATTAATAGCTGATTTGCAGTTATTGCAAAAAAAAGCTTGACCTTACTGTATGTATGTCCAAGACTGGACACTGAGCACATAAAAAAAACACTTATTACTTGTAATGTTTTATTTAAAAGGTGGTGACCAGGGTGTTTGGTGCACGTTTAGTTTTTATTGTGTACTTATCAGAAAAGATGCATTGAATGTATTTTTTTTTTCTTTACTGCAATTGAAGATACAATAAACTATTGATTTTTATTTAAACAGCATTGGTATCTTGTATGTGAAAAGCAAATATTTCAACCCAACAATCAAATGGCAGCACAAAACTACTTAGAACAAGTTGATTATCTACTTTCACGAAACTACATCATCTGTTTTTTCCTAAATATATTAATTTTATGTAATTGCTTGCTGTTTAAGATGAAAATCTGTTAAATATATCTATCTAACACACGCTGCAAAGAAGCTTGTGTACCATTATATATTATATATATTATATATATATATATTATAAAAAACATCTTTAATTTCTTGGCGTTTTTAAACACACGTGCACTTAATATATACTGCATTCACATTTTTTGTGGGTTATCAAAAATCTCTACTAGAGATACAAAATTGTTTAAATCCATCAAGTTATTTCTAAATAATTTAAAAAGAGGACGTTTTCACACCCGAAGCAATGGAAGACAGTACAGTAGAAACTGTTTTCTTATTTAAATGTGTTACCAAAGGGCAAATTTTACCTCTTCAATCTACGTACAATTAAATGTGAACATAAAGATTATTAAACAGACAAAGGTTCATATAAAAAGTTTCACGTAAATCTCAAGAACAGTGGAGTTTCACCAACAGTGCAGCAGCACAACATTAACACAGTATTTTTGCCATCCAGTACCAGCATAATAATGATGTAACCAGCATAATTTAAGTAGTCTATAGTTGTATAGATACTAATGCTTCTGTTGAAGCAAACTAACCTTTCAGATCCTATATGTCTACTAAACTAAATAGAGAGGTTTTAAATCTTTCTTTCGTCTTTATATCTGCTTTGTTGTACATTAAAGTACACATTATTGAACATCGGTGTTGCACAGTAACATACATAAGCAGTTTATTAAGCTGTGCCAAACTGTGTCTTAAACTGCCTCAAGGGGCAAAGTACATCACAAAGTTTATTGGTAAGAGCAAAGCAGAAAATCTAGTGGTAGTGAAGTCGTGCACTATTGCGTTTGATGTCCTGGCGAGGTAAAGCTCCCAGTCTGTTCTGTTACTGTAGTAATCATCTCCATGCTCTGAGCTGTCATCCGGTCGACGCTGGGCCGACGCGTACCATCCTCCAGCTCCCAGCGCCACCACAGCCCCGGCCGCCGCTGCCCCTGCCACCCTCACAGCGGGAGAGCCTCGGGTGCGGGACGTCCGGCCTCCTCGGGTGCTGCCCCGCGCTGAACCCCTGGCTCCTCCCCTGCCACCTTTGGATATCACCTGATCGCACAGGAATGCTGAAAGCAAGAGAAATATCCAGCAGGTGGCCACAGCCCTGTTCATTCTGGATCACCCTGAGAATGGAAGAAAAGCATGGAGATGATTCAGACGAAAATAAACCCTCAGAATATATGTACAAGCTCTGCTGAACTTCTTTGTATCTACTTATTTGACACAATATTACAGCAGCTCCTAACTGCACTCGGACACTTTAAGGTGTTTTAAGTCGCTCTTAAAATGTACGAATGCCACTGCATTATCAGTGGTTTTCAACCAGAGGTCTGGGACCCACTAGGGGGCCTCAAAATGACTTCAAAGGATTTAAAATGGGCCAAACATAAATTTTAATTTTCACACAAAAACATTTTAATTTTTTAAACAATCGTAAAATCCTTATCCAATAATCTAAAAATAACAGAAAAAGTCATGGGACATTTGAATGATGTTTTGGACAATAGGGGGCCATGGAGAAAAAAGGTTCAGAAACACTGTAGTAGATAAAATATTTAAAACTCCCAAAAGTATTTGGAGACTTTGTTGTTTGTCATACTTTGTGGAACTGGTGCATAGTTCATGTGATTAATTACACCTCTAAACTTGAGGGGAATGTTGCAGTGTAAAGAATGCTACTTATTTCAGCTGGGGGAAAGAATGTAAAATGCTACAGAAAAAAACTTTCTTTTGCTTACCATTATTACACTGCATTTCATTTTACTGTAAAATATTATTTACTTCTTGTTTTCTTATCTGGCTATTACCAGAATTTCTTATGCAATGTATCACATGTATTTTATACTTGATTTAAAATTTACTTTCTAATTTTTGTTAACAGTTATATGTATTACATGCCAATTTTTATTTATTTATTCATTCATTCATTCATATCGAATTATTTGTCGTGTTTTACCCTATAGTATTTTGTGTGGGTAACCTCGTTTTTATATTTCATTGTCAGAGCATTTATTATGGTAAAATAATAAATTAAATAATAGGCCTACATTAAAAAAATAATAACATTTATAACTTCCCATTTCATTTACAGATCGCACTTGGATTGATTTTTTTTCTCAAATATAAGGACATCCATTAATGAATCAACAGTTGACACAAGTTAGGCTACTTAAGTGTCAAATTGCAAAGTAGGGTAAGTGTTTAACAAAGATTGGTATTTTGTTATGTGTGTTAAGGTTCAATAAGTTTGCTCAAAGATTACTGTGTGTCTCCATCCGTGTATAGATATAATACTAACAGACACCAAAGGAAAACATACTGATGATGGCTGATGAGCTCATATTTTTAATAAATAGATTAAACTGGTTTAGTTTTAATCATGCTTTAAAATGTGCTATTTACTGTCGTGTGTTTAATGAAGCGATGAAATGGTAAATCAGGCTATTCTCCAACTAGGTCACTAGAAATACAGCCATTTACGGCTCACAATATCTGCTAGAGGTCAGAAGACTATATTTCCTTCATCTTGTGTTATTCTTACTTTACGAGAGACGCTTAATACAATATATGAGGAGAAAAATACGATTTACACAGCGTTTGCCTGGTCATAAATTCAAAATGGTCACAATATCAATCATTCATTTTGTTTTTTTAGAACACGTAAATTCAACCCATTATTGTCATTTGCAGCCTCTATGAGACACAGATATGTAATAATATGACAGTATTCACGCGACGTCGACTGATGTTCGCACAAACACAAGGCGTTTCTGTGGATTCTCGCGAATGTGTCCATGTAGTAGTATGTGTATTATTGGGTTTATGGATGCTACTGCAACAACCCGTCATTATGCATGTTCAAATTCATGTTCTTTAGCCATATCGAGGTACTTACCTCCGATTGTGCCCGTGTCCACAGAATATTCCTCTATATCTCACTATCATGTGTGAGATCAAATAAAATGCAAGCGTTATGTAAGGCAGCACTGCTCGTAGTGTGTGTGCTTCTGCTGAAGATGAATTCAAACATGGCAGGTGTAGTCATCAGGTTTGCTGCTGTAGTAAAAGAAAAGAAAGAAAAGCAGCTGAATGCATTTAGATGAATCTTATGTTGTTTAAAGGCTTTTCAAAAAGATGAACTATAAGATTTTAAAATACAGCCTAATTTATAAATGCTTGAAGACACACAATGTGGAAATCCAGTCTATGGACATGAGCAAATTTATGAACTGTGGCAATAAATTGAATGTTTATTCATTTATGGATATGTCATGGAATGGTCTCATTCGGAATAGAGTCTAGAACGTGTCGCAGACCAGGTAGTCTTGAACACAAGTACAGGTCTGGGTATCTGTCAATATTTTATACTCGATCCAAATCCATCTTTCGATCTTGTTTTGTAAATGTTCAGGTGATTCTGCATGCTTTAAATGTTCAGTCATTTTGCCTGTAAATGTATTGCTGATCATGAACATGGGTGATGAGAGCACAAACATATCCTCCTGAGAACCAGAAATAAAAAGCTTTGTGAATTTAGTATTTTTTTCATGTCATTACATTGTTTAGAGCATAAGAACAAAATGGTCAAATAAAATTTTTGAAAAATGATATCTGATTCATATGTTATGCTTTGTCCTCTGTAGAGGACACCAGGACTCAGTTTTTCTAAAAATAAAATGACAAGAATCGACTTGAAAAGGCAAAAACAATGGGAATTTTAAAAAATCAATACATTTTTATGTTTCAGGATTTAATTTTTTTGTGTATATCAAACCTTTGTTTAAGGATGGTTCTCAACTATGTTATAAAATATATAACAAAATGATTTGATATGCCATTTTGCTTTATGCAATATGTGTTTAAAAATTCCATAAACTGGTTTTCCCATTAAGCACAATACACTGCATCTAATTTGCATATTAAAGTGCTGTTGGGACAGCATGTTGAAAAAATAAGTGTTATAATGGGAGTAATAATTGACCAGATTTTCAAAATAATATCTAATATTTCATAAGAATATTGCTATATAATTTGTTTTCCTATTCAGTTATTTTGTCTCCCAAAATGTATAATAAACATGCTTTTAGTCCTGTGTCCTCTGCAGTGGACATGTATGAAATCAATGTCCTGTTTCGTAACAGGAAGTCATATTTTGATTTGAAGCCTCATAACATTTTCCTGAGATGTTGATTTGTGACAAACAATTTGAAAATTTATCAGATTTAAATTATAATTACAAAATATTATCATATTTATATAAGGATGTACAATTTTATCACTAAATTAATGTTAGCCATTTTTAAAAACCAAGGAGAGGGAGTGGCCATGCTGAAATATCCAATCATTTGGTATCTCTGGAAAGCCCTGAATGTGCTCTTAAAACTGTGACATGTGAGGTCTCAGAGAAATTCACTCAAATATAATGCCCACCACAGAGGCAAAAACTCCATAGCTGGTTCTCAGAGATGGATGGTATGGTTGTTCTTTTTTCATAGCTGTATCTAGAATCCCTAGACATTGCTAAATTGTGGTACTAAACAAGACTCAGTAAGGAAAGCCATGTTGTAGTTAATATAAAGCAATATAGATAGCTTTCATGCATGGTAACTCATGATGTGGTCACAAAAACATCAAAACACAAAAGGTGTTTTCAATTAAGTGCCGTATTGCTTTTATTTGTTGCAGAATACAAAGACGAAAACGATGCTGCTGGTGAGACATTTAATTTGCTTTGACAAATAACTGAACAAACCATATTCTACTTCCAAGTGTCAACATGCGTTACTCTGAATACAGTATAATCCGTCTTCTTTGATATTTTCCAATAACCAGTTGTCATGCTGTATAAATCCAGTGCTAATTTCATCATTAGATGTTAAATTGATTGGCAATTATATTATTCAGAAATATATATATTTATTTTTGGAAATGTACTGACAAATAAGGTCTAAAATAATTAGCTCACCTGCTACATCTAATATCTTACTATTGACATTTTATTAATATTATTATTCAATATTAATATATACTACTATTTAAATGTTTGGGGTCATATATGTTGAAAGAAATGGATGCTTTTATTTAGTTAGGATGTCAAAAGCGACAGTAAAGACATTTAATGTTACAAAAGATTTCTATTTCAAATAAATGCTGTTCTTTTGACCTTTCCATTCACGAAAGAAGCCTGACAACGATTAAACAGCACAACCATTTTTTTTAAACATAGATATTTATAAGAAATATTTCTTGAGCACCAAATCACATATTAAAATAAGTTCTGAAAACCCCAAACCTTTTGAAAGGTAGTGTATTGTAAATAGTGTTTTACTTTTGAAAGCATTTACACATATGATTTGATACCCTCTTTCTTACTATCATGCTTTGACCAGCAGGTAGCGCCACAGTTACTGTATTCTCTTTCCTCCATCACAGTGCTTCCACAGATTTAAACAATACAAGTTTTTCATTTAATGGACATTTCCACATAGAATAATGCAAGG
The DNA here is from genome assembly GCA_018155175.1 of Sinocyclocheilus anophthalmus. Taxonomy (NCBI): domain Eukaryota; kingdom Metazoa; phylum Chordata; class Actinopteri; order Cypriniformes; family Cyprinidae; genus Sinocyclocheilus; species Sinocyclocheilus anophthalmus. The sequence continues at coordinate 153,874 of JADLZN010009782.1, forward strand.
CAGGAACTTAGTCATAATCATTATGCTTTGCTGATGGGAAAACAAAAACCAAAGAGCAGTTAACTATTATAAAATATCCCACAATCTTTCTCTATATTATAAAAAGTTCTTAAATCTACTGAGCAAACTACTACAGCATTTAAGTGAGGTGTTAAAAATTAAAGGAAGACATGATTTTTCTGAAATGTGTTACCCAGTTCTGATATACAAGGGCAAAAAGAAAATACTGCTGCTAAAAAATTCCCTATTTTTAATCTTTACTTGGCTGTCGAACTTATACCCAAGAGTATTTAAAATGTCTGTTTGGGGTCCTTTAGTCCACTGCACCGGTGGTGCGAGAACAACAGCCCGGGTGGCGCAGAAACCCCAACAACCCCTTTTTTCTCCTCTGGGTCGATCCTGAGCTGTGCTGGGATGTTGTGGTGTTCTGGCGCGAGAGCTTTGATGCTATTCCCTTAGTTTCTTTGATCTGTATCTCTAGATGTTTCTGAATTGCAAGGCCGAGTTCCTCAGGATCGACCGAGGCTCCATACACCTCCCAGGTCATGCCCTCCGCATCCCATTTCACCTCCCTCACAGGAGACTTTTGACTCTTTGACGCCGCTTTGCCACTCGCATTCGTCTTCTCCTCAACCATGCACACTTCTGGGAACACGTGCTGGGGCTGTTCCTCAGAGTCCTGACCTACTTGCACTCCTACATCTCTCAGTTCTTTTTCTGTGGTCATGGTCCCCGCTTCCCTCTTGGACGTTTCATCCACCTGCTGTTGGGCGCCAACTGGACACAGCGGAGCAGGCCAAGAGCAGTCTGGATTGCAGCAGCGGAGGAGTCGCTTACCGTCCAATCCGGTCTCGCTGACAGAAGAGATGAGCCGAGGGAGAGCGAGCAGGTTGCCTGCTGATACTTGGCTCTTGTAGTTCTCCATTCCTATCAAGTGTGGAAGCAGCTGGGCCGGGGCAGGAATTGGTTGCGGGTGGCAGTATGCCGCAAAAGTGTCCTCGACGGCTCCATGGTGGAAGTGTGAGTTACAACAAACAGATTCTTTGAATTTGGAGCAGGTGGCTTCTGGAATGACTTCACAGATCTGAATGAAGCCATGTTTGGCTGGTTGAGTTGGGCTGCCCGATCCGCTACTTCCTGCTCTAGTGGACGTGGTCATCGTATTGTTCTGCTGAAGTGGCATGGCCTGTTTACACACTAAAGAAGGAAACGACTGCGCACAAACATCCTGGTCTCGTCCTTGGCAAAATGACGCACCCGTTTCACAGTAGAGAGGAGAAGCTGCGGCCTCTTTAAAAATCTGCAAGCTGTCTGAGTGGCTTCTTTGTATTGATAAGAGACTGTGGTCTTGTAGGACCTTGTGAGGAGATAAGACATGTTCCCTGTGCACTGTCAGCGAACCCCTACATGTGTGTTTATTCTGATGGCTCACTGGCTGTAAACACACACCGTCAGACACGTGGGTCTCAGAAATATAGTGACCACTTGTATCGTGTTGATCAATCTGGCTGCTGTTGAGGTCTTTTGGGGAGTATGATGCTTCATTGGAGCTCTTCAGGGGTACATCTTCAGGCTTCACCTCTGCTGAACTGTACTCAACTGTGACAACAGGGTCTGAGGGGATTGTGCCCCCTGGTGGGAGTGACACAGTGTGCCCAGCCTCTGCCATTGGATATCTGCTGGATTTAAATGGGAAAAAAGTGTTGGTTACACTTTATTTTGATTATCCACTTTAGAAATTCTATTGACTATTAGTAAATTTGCCACTACATGTCAACTAACTCTCATTAGAGTATTACGTTATAATCCTAGTTTATAGTTTAGGGGTAGTAGAAGTAATTATCGACCATATACACCGCAAAGTCATAGCCAGTAGAATGGCTGTTGGATGACAAAATGTGTTAGCAAATATTAAGCAGACAGTCTAAAACTCTATGACTGGTAGTTGACATGTAATTGCAAAGTTATTTACAGTCCGCGCATTTTCTCCCGGGGACATCTAAAATAAAGTGTTTACTCAAGTTCTCTTGTTAAAATGAAAAGCTTTCAAAAAAAAAAACAGGTTTAGACTTTTTTTATTAAATATATATATAAAATAATAAATTGTTGCAGTGAGTAAACAGTATTGATCAAAATTGACAGTAAAGGCATTTATGTTACAAAAGATTTATATTTCAAGTAAATGCTGATCTTTTGAACTTTCTAAAAAAATGTATCACCGTTTCCACAAAAATATTAAGCAATACAGCTGTTTTCACCATTGAGAATAATAAGAAATGTTTCTTGAGCAGCAAATCGGCATATTAGAATGCTTTCTGAAGAATCATGTAACACTGAATACTTTGAGTAATGATGCTGAAAATTCATCACAAGAATATATTGCACTTTAAAATATATTAAAATAGACAACATTTGTTTAATTTTTTTTTTTTATTACTGTATATATTTTGTGAGCAAGAAGTCTTCTTTTAAAAACAAAATTTTACAGCCCCCAAAACTTTAACCTTTGATAAGGCTAAACCGATACTGTGAGTTTGTGGCAAAACTACCTGTTCGTCTTAACTATTTGCAGCTGAGGGGCGGGGTGGGTGGAAATGTCTGGTAAACCAGCTATATCTACCAACAAGGGTCTCAATCCCACAGGAGTCGATCTCTCACTCTACAGTCCCTATATGCATCCATTACAGTATGTTGTTGTTATTCTGAGAGACACCAGCATAAACATCATGAAAAACCTTTTGGTTCTTTTCGTACATCTTTCTTAAAGTGGATCAAAGGCTGTTTTTCCACATTATTCCAGCCTTTGCTTTGGTTTTAGATGATATATATTGTCAACAGGTGAGAAAATAATCTACTAGCAAAAAAATGTTCTCCATCAAACATTGAAAATAACATTAATATATCTGTTCAGCATTTAAATTAGAATTCTAAATGTTTGTATTAATATGTTTGTTTATAGTTAAAATCTCTTTCATGAATTATATTAAGTTATATTTCACACATGAAAGGAATGTGCTACTTAGACACAGTGGGATGAAACAGCCTCTCATTATTAATTCATTAAAGGCCCGAGTGCATTTTTCGTCCATTAAATCCAAAAAAACCTGTCAAGGTGAGAACTCCATCCTGTGCATCTAAACCCATCCACACACACAACAAAAATAACGGCAGACCATTTTTTCAAAAGAAATGCTTACCTTGTGTCCCTGTCACAGATGAAGCTCTCTTTGATGTCCTCTCCCGTCTTTACCCGTCCACTCGCTCTTCAATGATCTCTGCGGTCATCCCAGGCTCCTAAGAGTGCAGCCTCAGTCCAGGTCCTTATAAAGGCAGGATCCGTCTGCACAGATCTCTCCGTCACACGTCACCCATCCTGGCCCTTGTCCTCTCCTTCAGCATCCCCACTCCAGCAGTGAAAAAGATGGAGGGAGCTTCGGGATTATACTCGTCTTTCATCTGATTACAAACCAGCCTCAGTCACATCTTCAAATCCCCAGGCAGGAGGGCGTGTGTGTGTGTGTGTGTGTGTGTGTGTGTGTGTGTACGAGAGAGAGAATAAAGAAGGAATGTGTGTGCCTGTGTTTGTGTGGGTGTTGTGGGGAAAGACTACATGTGTGATGTGGTGGAGGGCTGAAGGAGATTGGATGCTGAGAGGAGGAGGAGAATATGAAGATGAGGAGGTGCAGCAGTGGTTAAGCCGCCGGCGTTGATGCCACTTCATGCATCTGACAGAAAATAAAGGGGAAACACTTGAATGAATGTGAAGGAAATCAATGGATGGACGGCCAAATTACCTCTCCCTCCCTTACTTGCTCCCTTGAAAGGCCTTGAAATACCCTCACAATCACAGTGGAAATGTGTTTCTGTCTTTCACCTCTTTCTTTAGAAAGAAGTGCCACTCCCTCTCGAGGTCTGTCTGGCTTAACCATCATTCTCCCCCTGTTGCTATGGAAACAACATTTCTCAATGGGTATGAGATGACTCTTCTTTTATTGTGATACCATGATATTATGTATCGTCTCTCTATATGTACACACACTAGCATGGGATCACAACAGTGAAGTGTGAATGAACACTGGTCCCTCTGAGAGTCATTTGCAGGCAGACAGTTCATTCAGCTGTTCATTCACCAGTTTATCACTGGTTTTCTGGGTGCTCTAGTTAACAGAGGAAATATAATTTAGCACCCTCTTTGAAATATTTTTAGAGCTTTCTATGTAAATGTTACCCTACAATAAAACATCACCTTCATAACAATGCAATAGTGTAGATTAGAAACAGTGTTAACAGTTTGTCAGGCTCTGTAATCTGTACTAGCTATAACAAAAATTATCTATCTATCTATCTATCTATCTATCTATCTATCTATCTATCTATCTATCTATCTATCTATCTATCTATCTATGTCTGTCTGTCTGTCTTATCTATCTATCTATCTATCTACCTATCTCTCTATCTATCTATCTATCTATCTATCTATCTATGCCTGCCTGCCTGCCTGCCTGTCTATCTATCTAACTATCTATCTATCTATGTCCTGTCCTTTGTCTGTCTGTCTGTCTGTCTGTCTGTCTGTCTGTCTGTCTGTCTGTCTTTTCTGTCCTGTCTGTTCTACTCTATCTATCTATCCTACTCATACCTCGATGGCTGTCTGTTCTGTCTGTCCTGTCTGTCTATCTATCTATCCTACTCAGCTATCTATCGATCTATCTATCTACGCTATCTTCTAGCTATCTATCTAGTCTTTCTGTCTTTCTGTCTGTCTGTCTGTATGTCTGTCTATATGTCTGTCTGTCTGTCTGTCTGTCTGTCTGTCTGTGTATCTATCTCTGTCTGTCTGTCTGTCTGTCTGTCTGTCTATCTATCTATCTATGTCCTGATGTCTTTCTGTCCTGTCTATCTAATCTATGTCTGTCTTATTCTGTCTACCTATTCCTGTCTGTCCTGTCTGTCATGCTGTCTATCTCTGTCCTGTCTGTCTGTTCTGTCTGTCTAGCTATCTCTCCCTATCTATCTATTCTATACTATCTATCGATGATGTCTGTCATGTCTGTCTGTCTTCTATCTCTGTCTGTCTGTCTGTCTGTCTGTCTATCTAACTATCTATCTATTCTATCTATCTATCTATCTATCTATCTATCTATCTATCGAGTCTATGTCTGTCTGTCTGTCTGTCCTGTCTATCTCTGTTTCTGTCTGTCTGTCTGCCTGTCTATCTATCTATCTATCTATCTATCTATCTATCTACTCTATCTATCTATCTATCCTATCTATGTCTGTCTGTCTGTCCCTGTCTGTCTGTCATCGCTGTCTGTCTGTCTGTCTGTCTGTCGTCTGTCTGTCTATCTATCATCTGTCTATCTATCATCTAAGCCTACTAGTCTGTCCTGTCTGTCTGTCTGTCTGTCTGTCTGTCTGTCTATCTATCTATCTATCTATCTATCCTCATCTATCTATCTATCTATCTATCATCTATCATCTATCCTGCCTGCGTCTGCCTGCCGTCTATCTATCTAACTAGCTATCTATCTAGGTCTGTCTTGTCTGTCTGTCTGTCTGTCTATCTATCTATCTATCTATCTATCTATCTATCTATCTATGTCTGTCTGTCTGTCTGTCTGTCTATCTTATCTATCTATCTACTATCTATCTATCTATCTATCTATCTATTCTATCTATCTATCATCTGACTATCCCTAGGTCTTCTGTCTTTCTTTCTTTCTTTTTGTCTGTCTGTCTGTCTGTCTATCTGGCTGTCTGTCTGTCTATCTATCTTCTATGTCTGTTTGTCTGTCTGTCTTTCTGTCTGTCTATCTATCTATCTATTCTGTCTGTCTGTCTGTCTGTCTGTCTATCTTCTATCTATCTATCTATGTCTGCTGTCGGTTCTATCTATGTCTGTCTGTCCTGTCTGTCTATCTATCTCATCCTAGCTATCATCTATCTATTCTTTATCTATCATCTCTCATATATGTCTGTCTGTCTGTCTGTCTGTCCTGTAGTTTACTTAACGCTCTGTCTACTGTCTATTCTGTCTGTCTATCTATCTATCTATCTATCTATGCCTGTCTGTCTGTCTATCTATGTCTGTCTGTCTGTCTATCTATCTATCTATCTATCTATCTATCTATCTATCGTCTATCTATCTATCTATCTATCTATCTATCTATCTATCTATCTGTGCAGAGGGAGAGAATCCCTAAGACTCAACATCTGGACAAGGGTGTGGCCATAAGCACACAGATTAAATACACAAATGGACCAAGAGAAAGAACAAGCCACAAAGCAGTGGACACCAATCATCAGTGTTGTATGATGATTGATGCTTCCTTTTGTCAGAGTGTTAAAGATGGATGTGGCTACTATTAATGTGTCCATTTGTCAAAATGAAATTGGGCTTTGCTTGTGCTGCTGACACAATTTTGAAGGTTTATTGACAACTCACATTATAGAACAACATCACAATAGCAAGCTGTGCTGTGGCAAAATGGGTGATCTGACCTTATTTACAGAGAGTTTCAAATTCTGCTCTGTAAGACATAGAAAAAAAGCCAGAGAGGGCATTCTGAGCTGCATTGTTGATAAGAAAACACTGCTGGCCCGGCAATGAAGGGCAAAAGATAGGAACAAGGTTAAGCAATGTAGCTGTGTCTAATAAACAAAGAAACTGCTGACAGTCATTCAGTGACTCAGTATGAGAAAATGTACTTTTTACAAGAGAAAGAGTCCCAAAAAATGCTCAAAATAATAGGCATGTTTACAAAATGTGTAACAATTATACAGATGTATTCAAAAGGAAGTTGATTATACACCTTTATCATTCAATATATTTATGTATAAATATATATTTTGTGCACAAGAATTCTATAGGCAAGCAGGAGAAAACACATTAAAACACACTTGACCCATAATTTGCACAATAAAATGTTCCATTGTTGATCTTTGTACCTAAGTGCACAAACTTAAGTGCAGCTATATGTAAATGAACAGAAGGTGTGTAGCACTTAAATTCATTTTTAAGTATCAACATAATCATCACATTTATACGGAATCTATATTATTCAGAATGGAGCGCCAAAATTAATACTTAAATCAGGCCCAGTGGTAAAACACAGCTAAATATTATACGGACTGTCACTTAATTTTCTCCTTTTGATAAGTAATCATTTACATTGATCATGATCATTTTGTACTGACCTGGCATAGCTGAGATCAGTGCTTTGGTGGTCCTGGGTGAGTTTTTTGTGCCTGTCTCTGGTGTCCTTTAATGGGACTCCGAACTTTCTCTTATGAAAGATAGTCCTTCAAGCATGAGTTATGGCTGTTCCAAAGGGCACTATTGTTCCCTGTGTCTTCCCCGGAGCACTTGTTCCTGTCTACTGTACACACACCTACCTGAACTCCAGTCACACCCACACCGGCATATTTACATTCTCACCTTTGGATGTTAAAGTGTCAATACCGACCCTTAGATCAATTGAGTCAGTGCCAATGCTCCCTAATGATTCGGTTTCAGAAACATTGTAGACGTGTGCTTCTGGTTTTGTGAAGTCAAACTAATTTAAAATTGAGTAGTTCACCATTTAAGCAAAGGATAAATTTAGCAATAGCTAAACTGCAGTTTATTCAATCAGACACTGAAACAGCAGAAAAAAATGTTAAGCATTTGTACTGCAGTACATATGAAGAAGTCTGATGCAATCGTACATAACTGTCCGTTTGCAGGAGATTATGAAAGCCATAAATCTGACTTTTTTTTTTTTACAAACCCAGTAGAGATTAGATGTGCAGATCCAATGTATTGATCCACAACCACAGATCAAAGTGTAATTTTTTGTTTTTCTCTCTCCTTCATGACTTTTGCTTTCTTGTTGAGGTTGGTAACGCTGAAGGATCAGCAGATTAACTTCTACATCTGTAATCTGTAAAGTTCATGCTGTAATGTTCCACAACAGCAAGCATCGATTAAATTGTAGATTAAAGACATATAATGATCTTGCTGAGATACATAGATTCTGACATTATAGTCTTTGCAGCATTCCTGGAATGAGCTGTGGAGTATTCATCCAGACCTGTTCTGTGTGGTTTTGGGTGTTTGTAATGCTTCAGATACAGCAATGACCGATTACAACCGTGACATTACAACCGTGTCACAGCTGCGGTTCTCTAATGAACCACAAGGATAGGAAAACCAGCCCAGCTGCCTTCATTCAATAAATATAAATCAGCATGTTCATACCTCACTTTTGATGTTAAGAATCAATATTTGGTCTCCACTTATATTACCTGGTAATTCCTGTTAAGCTGTACCCGGTACCAGCTCTGTAAATTTTAAAACTGTGTTGCAATTTAAAGTATGTCTATAAAATGTTTATTACTGCGGGATTGCAGTGTAACCTGTTATAACAAACTGTTTGAGGTTTTAATATTATAATTTTTATAATTTATCAGAATGTAATAGTTTAAAATGACACAAACCAACCAATAGGTGCAGTTGCAGCATAATGTTGTGGCCATAATGGCATCAATTGTCAACAGCATAGTGATGTATCTTCACACAGAGGTCACTCACAAACCATGCAGCTTTCTAATGGTCAGTGTGGCAAATCTGTATGACCTGCTTGAACATAAGTGACATCTGAGAATGCTTAACTACATGCATTCAATGCAGCAACTGAACCTTGTATTGATGTGTATGTGTGTGTGCCACCAGTCATAACATTCTCCTAATGCCTCTGATTATTCATACGCACATACAAGACAATGTCATAAAACTTTACTGTTAATAGATACATCCAGAAATGTTGGATAATGCTGTTTTGCACATTATAATATATATTTTTTTTTATTTGTCATATGGCACACCGTGTTCCGTTTTGATTTGTTTGGAATGATTGTGCTTTGGATAGTTTAAAAATGATTAAAATTATAAATGTTAGTATAATTTAATTGAATAACTGAAGTGTGTGTACTCATACCAGTTGTAGGTCAAATTTAGCTCAAATATAAAAGAAAGAGCCGGATCTTATTAATAAACTGAGCCAAATGATATGGCTCACTAAAAAAGAGCTGGAATTCCCATCATGCGGATTCCTATTGCTATGACTGGATTTCACCTGTGAAATCATTATCATTTACTCATCTTGTTTCATACCGATTTGAAACAAGATGAGTAAATCGGTATGAAACAAGATGAGTAAATCGGTATGAGTTTCTTCTTTCTGTTGAGCACAAAAGAAGATATTTTGATGAATGCTAGTAACCAAACAGTTTCTGGTAGCCATTGACTTCCATAGTATTTTTTTCATACTATGGTGCGGTTTTTTATTGTTGTGATGTAGGAGGTGGATGTCCACTCAGTGGATGATGGAGGGACACACTGATTAGGCTCAGCTGGGTGCTGTGGCTTGTGTAATGTGGACAGATGAGAGTGGATGAACTCTGGGCATGTGGCCTGTTTTACCAATCTCCTACGGAGACTACCCATATGTTTCACTCGGCACAGCTTCTGCAGAACATGCCCACCTTTTGTTTAATGCAAACATGTACACAGAAAAACATTCGTCAAATGAGAGTAAAGAAATGGCCGTCTGAATATTACGCAGTTTATACATCAAACAAAGTGCTTTAACAATGGAAAAAGAAATAGAAACACTGTAACTGGTACTCTTGACTTCATTGCACAAGTTAATTAAAATATTAGGCTACCATGAATGGCAAATAATCAGATTGTAGATAGTAATTGGCATGAAATTAAACAGCAAAGTGATAATTACTGAACTCATTTCCCATCTTTTTCTTTATTAAGGTAATGAAAGTTTGCTCCCTAGGGCCAATGAAAAGAGCTGTGCTGCAAACAAGTGTTAATACACTCTATTTTCAGTGACAGCCTGCCTTCTGGTCTAAGTAGTGTTTCTGTTGTCTTCATCTAGTGGTCATGTAGAAGAATTCTGCTTAAATGACTGGTTCACTAACAAGAAAGTGGAAAGAATGGAGAGTGATGGCATTTTTGTTTTTAAACTTTCTACATCATCCATGTATAACTCACATATCATGTTATTTCATACAGTAATATAATTGAAGGAAGAAAATATTTTTCTAATCTAAAGTGTGCGTGTGTGTGTGTGTGTGTGTGTACAGGTTGCTGGGTTGCAGGTTTATATATCCTGGTGGGGACATATACCTGACTACACACAGACTCATGGGAACTCGTGTCACGGTGGGGACCTAAATTGTGGTCCCCACGGTTACAAAAGCTTATAAATCATACAGAATTAAGTTTTTTGAAAATCTAAAAATGCAGAAAGTTTCCTGTGAGGGGTAGGTTTAGGTGTAGGGTTGGTGTAGGGCAATAGAAAATACGGTTTGTAGAGTAGAAAAACCATTACGCCTATGGAGAGTCCCCACAAGGATAGCTGACCAGACTGTGTTGTGTGTGTGTGTGTGTTCAACCATCATTCAACCATTTGGGGGTTGGTACGTGATGGTGGAAGAACGATTTTTAATGCTGTCTATGCTCACTAGATCAATCATGTTCAAAAAAGTAATATTGTGCTTAATACCAGTCTTCAGAATAATTGATGCTGATTTGCGTTTCAGTTTTAAGGACAAACTATGTGTGTAATGCTATCTGTATACATGAATAATATGTCTTTACTATCAATGAATACTTTTATTTAGTGAGCTGTGTAGCTAATCAACTCATGGGGAAATATGAATAATTAACCATAACTATTTATAATTAACTATTCATATTTTAGATCCACTGTAGATATTTAGTTGACCTCTCAGGGTCAGCTGTCTTGTCAATTCTAAGAACGTTGGTTTCCTGGTTAAGGGAAATAACTTTTTTACTGTACAATTCTATAAGTTTGTAATGTAAATCTGCATGATTATTGACTCCGTTTATGAGTAAACAATGAACACGTCAATTGTGATACAAGTAAGGTTTTATTAACTACATAAACACTTAAACTAGTCTAACATACTACATAAACACATTAAGCCGGTCTAACATACACATACACACACACACACACATACAGTTGGTATAGGAAAGGGTTAAAGTTTAGCACTAAAGAAAGAGACATAAGGAATGACATTTTTGGAACCATTTTGCATATTCAGCAGATCTACACCTGATGGAAACGTCAGATTCTTAGTTCAAACAACCCTTGTAAAAAGGTGTAACTGATACTTAATGCATCATTTAAATCGACTAAGTTTGATACTTGCTTATGTCTGAAAAAGATTCCTGATGCAATCTTAAGGCCCAAGATCTTGGTGAAGTTGGTTGATGAGAAAGAGCTAGTTTGAGTCAGAATCACTTGATGAATGAAAAGGACTAGGCCGGAGCCTGGCACGAGCTTTGGTATCCTGGAGCGTTTCTCACATCTTCATTTTAGCATCTCCCTGGACCACCGACAGGGGCGGGTCACATGGAGTGTGGTCTTTTAAAGCCTGCAGAGATTCACGCCTCTCAGGATGGGCTTGTCTAATGAGAAAGGCTGAAATTCTAAGCGGGAGTTTGGAAATACTGGGGATTTTTATGACTCGTTGTCTGTAAGCATGGTATTTTGCATATATAATTCGCTGGAGTGTTGAGGCACAAATTAGTACCGATTCTTCGAACATCAATATGTTGCATAGGTATCAGCATATAATATACTCGCTTGTTTCGATCATAAGAAGGCGATTTCATAGATACTAGACATGAAATAGTTAATTATATGAATGAGTGGTTTATCGTAAACATGAATAAAAATAGTCTATAATACAAAAGATTAAATACAACACAGCAATAATACACACAATGGCCTGAAGAAAATGTTTGTTCATTCAAAGGAAGGTTTTCCTATGAATTAATTAGTAGAAAATTCAATTTCTACTGTGCATTTGTACCCTTTGTTTCTGGAGAATGCAGCTGAGAGTTGGCTCGCATTCCACAAGGTTGTAAATTTATCGGGTTACCATGAAACCAGGGTCTTGTTCTGGTGTCCTGGGGTGTTACAAAGTATTTGTGAAATCTAGCTAACAAAATATATATTGTGTGTTGGAGTGGTCCAGACGCTACAGCTGTTAAATTGATAAAAAGTGATAGTACAGACATATTATTTTTTATTCATCAGTTTCCTGAAAAAAGTATACAAGTGAGCCGCACAACTATCTCCAACACTGATAATAACATTAGAATGATTTCTGAAGGATCATGCGACACTGAAGACTGGGGTAATGGATGATGAAAATTCAGCTTTGCCTTCACTTGAATAATTTATATTATTAAGTGTAAATAATATTGCACAATATTGATGGGGGGTTTTTTCGCAGCCTTAACATCACAGTATAAAAACAGGCAATCTGACTTTATTTTCACTTTATTGCCAGAAACAAGCTGTTCTGGTAAACCGTACACTTTACACACAAAAATAGTCTATTTATTTAAAAATGTAATCAACACCCATTTGCGCAGCTATGGAGGCCGGACAGAGATTGTGCTATTTGTCAAGCTGTGAAGAGCCTGGTGATCTTCAGTGCTGCATGAAGCCTTCTAAATTGGCCACGGCCGAGCCACCTCGCACATTCAGCTTGTTAACTCTGAAAAGTCTGTCGTTGCCCTCAGGTCATTTGTCTCTGGAAATATACAAGCCACACACTCACAGACATGGTTCAAAACATTACTTCCGCTGACACAGTATTTACCAAAATTGCTCTGTTTTGTCGATCGTCTGGAGTCTGACCTTGACAGAAACGGAGCAAACAATTTTTAAGACATGGATACAAAGATGCAAACACAACAACAGCATTTACACAACACTGCTAGAGTTATCAATGATGATTGCTTTTTTATTTAGACTTAGGAAGCTCAAGAACTCTTCTTGATATGTTTCTGGCTATTGCTTTCATGATATGGAGATTCAGTTTTGTGCTCATGGCTAGCTAGAAATAAATGATCAACATGATCAAATTATCTGCATTAAAAAGCCCTACACCAGAAAACTAAAGTAGTAAGGCCAGCTATGATATGAAAATAGACAACCCAAGACATACTTTCCTAACAATATATATTTTACATTCAACATTATATAACTTTAAGATGAAATATCACTTCAGCAGTGTTAATGTACTCTGATAAAAGAAACCACAAGACAAATATAACAATACTCATATTAAGAGCAGTGCAGTACATTGGTATGCAACATTTGTTATTATTTTTATTTCCATGGATAGACAGCAAGCTCATAGATAGATACAGCGGCTTCGTTAGATCTAGTGCTCTAATAATGGAAGTCCATGGAGAGTATAATTGCATGTTTGTATGCAGATATTTACTAAGTTATTTTCCACCGAACACTTGTTTCGGAGGGTAGCAGGTTCATTACTGATGCCTGATGGATAGTCTGTCTCCCAAAAGTTCCTGTTCCTGGGACAGCTGACAACAAATTACATCTATTATGGACAAACTGACTTCCTCCTACTTTAGATGATGAAATCGCACCACATGTCTCCGAAGTGAGCAGGGTAAATTTGTATTGCTTTGGTCTGACTACATGCCAAGCTAGATGGAGTAACTGTGTGTGTGTGTGTGTGTGTGTGTGTGTTTCACTATCCTTATGGGGATGAAATGTCAGAAAATATCTCCACAAGGATATCTGTAAGTGTGTCTGGAAGATGACTATGCAAGTCTAAGCGGTCTCAGAAAGAACAGCCATCACCGTGTCGGCTTGCTTAGCCAGCTTTGTGCTGGTGTGAGCGGACAGTTTGGACAGGGTGTCCCTCAGGTTTAGAGACGTTATCTGCTCCCGTAACATGCCTGTAGGAGAAGAAGAAGAGGGTATAGAGTAATACATAATTTAGTTCAAAACTAGGGCTCTCAGAATCTTGTCATTTCAATCTTCACAGAGAGTTTGATTAGTTAGTAAGTAAGTACTAATCTAATACAGGACTGTCAGAGAACAATCTTTGGCAGTTTCACAGTGTGTCATTTAGTGGTACTGACTAGAGTTGGCAAGGCTGCAGATGAGGCCTAAAGCACTGAATTTGACCTCCACGGCCACAACAGGGTCATCTAGCATCTTCTGCAAGGTCGGAAGGAGATCTGCATCCCGAAATGGTTCTTGCACTGCCTCTGCCCAGAAGAAACGGATATACCAAGATTAGACATGGTATGTACTGTATGTGGGGACCACATAACACAAGGAGTTCAGTGAGCAACCCACATGCAAAAGACTGTTAATCTCATAAATGATACCTTGCATTAATAAGAGAAAATTAGCTTTTGAAAGGAAACACACAATTTATTGTGTCAAAATAAGAAAATTATTTTAACTCATTAGTTAACAAATCTTGGTTACAGTAGATGCAACTGCAAGTGTGATATTGCCTTAGCACTTAGAATATAACCGATTTTTAAAGCAGAAATATGAAACTGTTTTTTTATCACTTAAAAGAAGATATTTTCAGTAAAAGTCCATTTAGGATTTGAGCTGTAAAACTGTCAAAATAAAATGTGTGACAGTTTTCATTTTGAATCTATTAATCATTCCTGCACTGTTTTGTTGATAAATGATTGTTGTAGATTGATTTTCCAAGGCCTTGGAAAATTAAGTTCAGTTGCTTTAAGAATGTTCTGTAATCATACACAAAACTCTGCTTTCTCATTCAGCTGTCCTGATTGTGAATGTTTATACAAAAGTTCAATAAACAAAAGTTTATTATAACTTACGTTTAGACACAATATTGTCAGTTACTTAATTACTCTTTTTTTTGCCCCACCAACAAAAATAGTTCCAAACAAAACCACAACAGAATGAACTTGCGTTCCCAAAGCCACCAGACCATCTGCTCCACAAATACATACTCCATTATATCGCAGGCGAAATGATGAGAAAGGTTGTGCTGTATTCCAAATCCCATGAAGCAACTGGAGGGGATGGCAGGAAAGCAACGCAACTGATTCTGTAGTTCACATGACAATGACAAAAATTCGTGATTTTGAATGCAGCCACAGGATGGGTATTTCTGTCTTGAATAGCTGGTTGTTGAATTATGGTTTAATGAATGACGCAATGACCACATTACACAGTAACCTGCCAACACCTACTGGTGTAACAATGTAACCTGCAGAAAGTTGTTGGATGACAAAATAACCTTAAAAATACCTAAAATTCCCTAGACAGGAAAGTACATGTATAGTATGTCATTTGAATGGAGACACAGAAAAATTATTACCGATGTCTATTGCAGAAGCATGCCAGGCGACTAAGCCCCTCATTTCTGCATGAGGACGGCTCACTGGTGCCTTGAAGATAGATGTTGGACTCCTCTGCTAATGACAGTGTGGCTGACTTCCTTAAAGACACCAGAAAAAGGGGGGGGGGGGGGGGAAAAAATTTTTTTTTTAGATAAACAGTTTATCTGACTATAGTTACACATACCGTGTTTGTCTGAAACTCACAGGGTTTCGGCTGTGTCTTATGAGAGCTGCTAAAAGACGGTTGGCCTCGCCTCTGACACCAGCGTGATCTTTAGCCTCGCACCACTCCATCACCCGTGCTAACAGAACCTCATCCTTCCCTAAAACTGAAGCTGCTTCCTCTACGAGAGGAGGGGGGAGGAAGAGTACAGTAGAAATGAAAAGAGAAAATATGCTAATAATAACTGTTGATACATTAATACACAAATCATAAAGATATAGGTTACAATGGGGCTAAAGGCCCACCTTAAGAAAACAATGCGCATTCACTGCGCCTAAAATTATATACTTTGTATTGAACATTAATGGAGCAACAGATTTTGTGTGAAAATAAATCATTCAAGTTGTTTATTCTGTTTAAAAATCTTATAAATGTATGAGGTGGCAAGAGAGGGTCTTTTACCCCACACACGGTATTTATACAAAGTTTTTTAAAATAATGTCTAAGTTAATACTTGTTCAAAACAGTCACTTTAGCAAAGTTTGTACTATTTTTTGCTTATTTTGAAAAATAAAAGAATACATTTTTGTTCAATAAATAAAATTAATTAAAATATGTTAATATAAATCATATATTTTAAAATACAGAAACAAAAAAAAGTAAAGATTCTGAAAGCATTCAAGGAGATCCCATAATAAATTAATATAGATTTACAGTAGTAACAACAAATTATATTTATTATATTTATGTCACAGAGGCGACTCCTGATTCCCTCTTCCTACCACAAAGGGCTCCCTCCCCCGAAATATTGCTCTTCAACTCTCACGACTACATTTCCATCAGCCCCATTTCTGCAACTGGAGCCCCTAGCCCCCTGTATCCCCTCAGCTGGCCTATATCAACATCTGGTCCTTCCGCTCTGCGAAGTCTTGTTTTACTGTGGTATTACATTCTGACGGTTTTCTCTGTTACCTGCCTGTTGTGACCCGCCTGTACCTCAGTTATGATTACTCCTGCTACCTGCCGTCTTGGATCTCCCCTTGCTCTTGAGTTGTAGTCATTCCACCTACCCCCGCCTTTCTAGCCTTTACTGACCACGCTTGTGTTTACCCCCCCGGCACTCTGTTTGGCTTGTATTTGACCATTGCCTGTATTGCCACGATGGTAATAAAGCCTGCTATGGATCCCTTTCGATTGCTCCTTCGTTACAATATGATTATTCATGTTTTAAATATGATGGTTTCATTATAAACATTGTGATTATGTCTAAGGTGGACACCCAACATAATATTTGATGTTTACCATCTGAATCTAACCATGTCACGTCAAGAAATGGAAAAGCGCCTTTAGCCCCAACAGCAGGGGCGCATTTAACCCCAAATACCATAATTTTACATATTCTATCATTATTTAAAAACTGTTGCTTTAATTATCTTAAAACTGAAAATCATAAATAAGACCTTTGTCTCAAAATATATGCATTCATTTTAGCGATTCTTATTTGCTACATAAACCTACAACATTTTAAAAAACATAAAATATTAGATCAAGTAAGCACAGAATCAACTTTGCACTGCTGCATGCGATCGCATCAAAGATCAGACAAATATACAGGTGCATCTTGAAAAGCAAATGTTTTGGAAAGTGCTACTTTACGTTTTGTGCCATCTAGTGGTTTAGATGAAAATAATATCAAAGGTGCCTTTTTTTTTTTACCCCGGGCGCCTTTAGCTCTGTTGTACCCTATTGTGGCAGCACTTTAAGGTTTGTTTATATCTGTATTTAGTTACTCAGATAACCTTTGTTGAGGGAACTTATCACTGGAGCACAGTAATTTAGTGTGACAAAGCCCTAGCAGGCCTTTTGTCTGCATACAAGGGTGTCTAAAATAACACACTTCACTGAAGGGCTCGAAATTACAGCCTCTTGAACAACAGTTTAAAGTTGTAAGGAGAAATGTTAATTCATATCATAATTAAACCATCATAGTCACTTGTCAGGTAATTGTATAGTCTAGCAAAGCTTTTGTCTAAAAATGACAACATGTTGTTTATCGTGTCCTCCTCTTCAACAGCCAAATGAATGTACTTTTTTACTACCACTAGGACTGTCACACTTATTCAGTCTTTACATTGTATGAATTTAAGAGCCACTTTTCTCTAAAGCGACTTTGCATGTGAGTTAATTTGATATGTTTATGCAAACTAATCTCTTTAATCTGTGACCTAACAATTCACATAAATGCAGTTTTCTTGAATCATTACCTTGGCCGTCCACCATCATGCGCAAAGTGCCCAGCAGTTTGAACTGGACGGGGGGCATGTCGGAGCGCAGAAGGGTCCTGATCCTCTCTGTGACTCCATCCTCCAACATACGCACCTTATTGGAAGCTACATCAGGAAAACAAGAGAGAGCAGGATGACAGATCTAACCACAGACAAGCAAAACGTCCAATCTGTACTAGTTGGCTAGCTGGTGAATTAGCACAGCCAGTATGTTCTTTTTAGTGAATTTGGCTGACCGAGGAACTCTTGCGGGTCAATTTGGTTAAGAATCCTGCTGGAAACACCTACACACTTGCATTCCATACTGGGGGTCAATATCCAAACCTGTCCTTGCACTAAACTACACTATATGCAGGTGAAAACCTATGTTGTTTTTAAAGGAAACTCAAAAAAAATGTCTCAAATATGTATTTGCAAAAGGCACTGTTGTAGTGGTCGTTCAAAGGGTTGGGTCAGTAAAATTTATTTTAAAGAAATTAATACTTTTTTTTAGCAAGGATGCTTTAAATTGATCAAAAGTGACAGTAAAGACTTTAACATTGTTAAAAGTTCTATTTCAAATCAATGAAGACTGGATTAATGGCGGCTGAAAATTCAACTTTGATATCAAAGGAATAAATTGCATTTTAAAATATACTAACAATTTAAAATTGTTATAATATTTCACAATATTACTGTTTTTACAGTATTTCTGGTCAAATAAATACAGCCTTGGTGAGCTTAAAGGTTAAGAAATCTTACCGACCCCCCCCAAAAAAAAATTTAACAGCAGTGTACTTTGAAAAGAAGTGTAGAACCTGGAATGGCAAGATTTCTAAGTGCACTGAGGCCAGCGTGCTGCACAGATACATCTCCCTCTGCTACATGCTGCTCCAACAGGTCCAGAATACGAGGAACAACTCCTAAATCCAACATCTTCACACAGTTGCTGTCTAAGAAAAAATGAGAGAGAGAGAAAACTATTTTCAGTCATTTTAAACCGCAACAAATTCTGAGTCATAAAGTCAGACAAAAACCTTTATCACACTCCACTACAACTCCATGTTTATTTTCTCACCATTTCTGGCAAAGTTAGCAATGGCCAGGGCTCCTGACAACTGCAGCTCAGTATTTGCTGACTGTAGCCAGGAGAGAACATCCTGATAAACCATCCCCGTCCCTTCCCCAAAACACTTCTGCATTGATTCATCTGTAAGGAAAGGCAGATGATGCTAGAAAATTCAGAAGAGCACTATTCTTGCATTGCATTGTTGACATATTTCATTAGACTCTGTTATGGTCTAAGGTTGATAGTCTGATGGAGTCATAATGAAATAGTCTAAATAGAAAAATCCATTGTAATATGACCATGGTGGTGAAATAATGGAGAGAGACGTACCTCCCAGTAGGAGGGTCACTATGAGGTTTGAGGCCACTTTTATGCTGCAGAGGTCATGTGTGTCAGAGCCACCCTGAAGAGTTCGAATCATTTCAGAGAGAGCCTCGGGCACGCCTGCTTCCACAAACTGCAGTTTCAGAGCATCTAAAAAACATGAACACGTAGTCACACAGGGATTTGCAAGGACACGCATAAGTACATTTTTAGCTCACTTCTAGACATCATCATCAAGAGTAGTGACTGAGGCCAGATTTCAACCAAAGTACGCTATACGAATAATGTTGTATAATCCAGGCTCACATTTAGATCTGGTTTAAATATTATGCGGCTCACCACTCTCTCCCAGTGACCCAAGAACCTCTAGTATGAGATGCCGGCGTTCTGCGTCTGGTGCCCGCTTCAGCTGATAGGTCAAGACCTCTGCTACACCCACTTCCACCAGTGCCTCTCGTGCAGCATCTGAACATAGTGATAGAAATCACAATCAGTAACTAGATATTAGAGATATTATGAGAAAAATACTTGAATGGTTCTGCAAATAGGAATGATTGAGAATGAGGTGGCTATAAAAACAAGACTGCATCAATCTTACAGATGCACAATATATTGGTAGTATAGTGGTTATTGTATATACAATATGTCGGTATAAACATATTAACCAATATTGTGTAATTTTGCATGCTCATTTCCCCTATTGTTATATTTAAATTACATTTGTCATAAAATTGTTAAATGTAATCTTTAGAAAATCTTAAAATGAAAATGTATTTTTCATGTAGCCTAAATTCACTTGTGATATTTAAAATGATTCCTGTTAGATTTGTAGTGTTTTATTTTTTTATTATTTTTTAACGTATTACCATTTGACTTCTGTAATAATAATTATAAATAATAAGAAGAATAATAATGTAAATAAATAAATTGTCATGTATTGTTATTTAACTAATCAAATCGATTGATTTAATATCAATACATGACCATTTATTTATTTACATTATTAGTATTATTTTATTTATTTAGTTATTGAATGAATAAATAAATAAAAGTAAGTATGTAATGTAGGTAGGTATCAACTAGAATTTTAAAACTGGTGTATCGCTCGCTACTCTGTGTGGCAATGTCCAGTCAGCTTTTTTGTTTTTATTACCGGTATATATGATTTTAAGGCTTCATTGCTCTCTATTTTTGTCTTACCCACATCAGCAAGGTTGCAGAGTGCCAGCAGGCAGACGTTTACCAGTGGGTCATTCTCAGGATACTGCTGCATTATGGCCACCAGCCTGGGGATTACACCATTCTCCACCAGCTGCGTCTGCTGGACAGCTGAGAGAGAGAGAGAGAGACACGGGGAGGATGGGTGAGTGGGCACACAAGCACAGACAGCCAAGAGAGGAATGGGCATTGAGAGCTATAGAAGATGTGAGAATATAATGGAGAATGGAGCACAGGGAATGAATAGTAATTTATTTTATTCTGAATGTGTGTAATGAATGCTCAATATGAATAGGCTGTCGAAAGCTAAGCCTCAACAAAACAAAAGCAGAATGTTTATATTATCACTTTATGTTTAAAGCATTTTGTTAGGTAGGATGTTTTACTTATAGGACTGATCATAGATAGCCTGAGGAATGGCTACTAAGCCATCTTTTGAATATGAAATTTTGTGAGATATTTCCCTTTCGGCACAAAGACAGAGAAAACTAGGCCAGGAGATGGCAACAGAAGAGAAAGACAATCCAAGGATTTATAAAGACAAGAATCCCTTCAAAGACACAGTGTTTTAATACCAAATGCGGACCAGTGAACCATAATATCAGGAGAACTGCATGTTCAAGAAGTTGAAGGATAAACTGAATCAAGATCCTGACATTTACTATTCAAATGAACTCTGTGGTAAGAAAGCAAACTGTGTTAAAACAGAAGCACAAAAGCTGAGCGGAATTGTACGACCAACTGGAGACACATCAAGACTGTTGGTGAGAAACACGATTGGATAGACTGCAATTTTCCTGCTCCAGTGCACTCACCATTTTCAAAGCAGATACGTCCAATTGCTCGGCCTGTATGCAGGAGCTGGTCCTGGTCTGGGCTGTTTAGTAAAGGCACTAATGCGGTCACCAGACCTGCTTCAATACAGCGCTCCCTCACAGCAGCTAGCACACAAATACACAAACAAAATAATGGTTGCAAAATTGTCTTTTTCTTTTTTTTGCAGTGATGCCACTGAAGAACCATTCTGGGTTCTCAAATAAACCTTTCAGTGAACAGTAATTAGAATAACCATTTTTTTCCTAGTGAAGAGAACAATCTGAAGAACCTTTTTCCACCATAAAGAACCTTCTGTGCAATGGAAAGGTTCCATGGATGTTAAAGGTTCTTCATGGAACCAGATGCTAATATGGATCATTTAGACATTATTAATCCTCTATCAAGCTGTTTATAGGGTTTCACTGGAAGTTTTATTGTCAATGTGAGGACATCTTCATACTTGGATACATATGTGGGTGTTTCATTACAGGAACTTTTGGCCCTCTGAATGTTTTTTTTAATGGTGTATTGTATCTCAAATGGTATATTACACTCTGTGTTGGAAATGACACTAATGGAAATTATATTTTTTTACTTTTTTGTGAATTACAAACCCTTTGTCTTGCTAAGGCTAACTGCTAAGGCTAACGTTATTTTCACTGGAAATGACACAATAAAAATATTCTGTTCACAAGTAATATTTACCTTAATTTCTCTTTGTTTCCTTCACATATTACATGTCTAATGTTTATTTGTATGCTTTTATCCAAGTGACTTACAAATGAGGAACTTAAGCAATTTACAACAGAGCCAACAATATTCAGCTTTACAAAAAATTTAATTATGGTCAAAATTGTTCATTATGGTGTAAATAACGCTACTACTGCGAGACAAAAATCTGTCCCTCATTGACATAAATCATTTCACACAATAAATATTGAAATTGTCTATGTTTATTTCACTAATTAGGGTATTTAATGTTCAATGTTCAGAAATTATTATTTCAAGAAATGGTCATGTTGACACATTTCACTTCCATTCTTCTGAGGTAAATTCAGAAAAAAGTATACACTGTAATTATGAAAAAATATATATACTGTATATCACACTCTGAAGCCCATGTGGATTTTCACAAACTGAGAAAGTCAAAAAGTATTAGGTTGTGCCCTGCTCTCCCCATAAAAGTTTTTCATGTAATAATTTATATTTTTGAATGATAGATTGACAGTGTAAAATAGAGTCTGGGACAAAGGTAAAGCAATAAAATCAAAGGCCTTTTATTCCCCACTGAGATATAAAAGTGGCAAAAGTTAAAGAAATATCCATATAAGCAACAGACTGTATTATAAATATCATTTACCTTCTCTGGCCATCTCTGCCACCATTAAGGTGACTTGAGAGGTGAGGGGACTCTTCTTCCTCAGGACTTGAGCAAGTATGGGCAGAACACCACTGGACACTATTTTCTCTGCTGTTCCTTTCTCTGTGGATAGAAATTGATGGAATTATTTTCTTTGCATATTTGTAATTTCATATACTGATGCACTATAAATAAATGCATGTGTTTATTTGGGTAAAATTCCTTACAGGTGTGCGCTCTGTTTTTGTAGACAGAATATCACCACTGAATAAAAGCAACTGAACACTTTAACAAAGCTTCCCTATTTTTCACTGATGTCAAATCAATTTCAGACAGCACATTCTTCCTGATAGCTCATCCTGTTTCTTCACTTTTTCTTTTATCTCCTCCCTCAGGTTTTATTCCGTGCACTTCAGAGATGCTTTGACACCGAGGCCTCTGAGTAATCCGTTCAAATTCAAAGTGGTAGATTGGGATCTGCTTCAGAGACAAAGATACTAGCAGGAGGAAATCTGTCATTAAAGCATGTTCTCCTCAAGAAAAATATCCACAAGGGCCACGGTGGCAGGTCAAGCTGTCAAAGGAAGCCTAGCTGCCATGGTAACATCTACTTTGTGTTTTTTTGTGGGGGCTGCGTTTCCATTTTTAGATGCACTTGAGATCCGAAAGCGCAAGGAATGTGCCAAGAAGGACAGCTGGTGCAAACTAATTTGCGAAAATGAGCAGAAGATGGGGAGTGAAATGGAGTAAAGGAGAGAAAGATTAATGAGATTAACCCGTTCTCTCCTTCGCCTTCCCTCTCTCAAATGTAAATGCGGATTACTTGTCTCCTACTTGTGCCCCAAATCTGCTAGCAGGAAGTTAAGATGACCCTCTGCTGCCCCCTACATTGGATTGTCTTCCCACACACACACACTCGCACACACACACACACACACACACACAGAGTACTTCAAGTAGGCAGAGGCAAATAGCAGCTCACAGCAGGATGAGTGTGTAATGAGTGCAAGCTAAATGGTGCCCTCACTCAGTAGGGCTTCTGGCAACAACAGATGTCATTTTCACATGTGATCGTGTTTTTTTACCGGTTCTCTTAAGGGTCATGGCACCAGGATTGGATGTTGCAATAAACAAACGTATAGATATGACTGAAAAACAGGTTTATGTAACGACGGATTGACAGATATGTAATTAGATGGAGGGGTAGTTATTTGGTGTAAACTCACTCTTCTCTAATAGGAGGTTGAGTAGAACATCCAGATGAGGCTTCAGCTCCTCCTCCACCAGCTCTGTGCTGACACTGATGGCTTTCATGGCCTCACTGAGAGATTCTGAAACACAATCATGAGCATCATTACATCACCAACCGCCGCACAACATTTCAAACTAACAAGACATTTTCATGATGATTCATAACCATCTCCGTTATACTACAGATACAGTTGAGTTTATCCATGCATTCAGTGAATTTCCCATGCACATTATTAGACTAAAATATAAAGAAGTAAACTGAATGTCTGTATCATGATATCATGGAATTTTTAATTATTATTGGGTTGATATTGGATATGTGTGCATGCTAATTTACCCCATTTTTCTTTTAGATTACATCAAACATTTACTTTTAAAGTAATTGTAATTAGAAGCATTTAACGCAATTGATTTCAAGTCGACATGAAATGGAAACTGCAATCGTGTGTCATCCCTATTCTGACATATATCTGAGTGAAATGGCTTTTTGAACAAGAAAAATGCAGGATGGGACTTGATGTGGTCCACTGGGAATTGATTGGATGGTTGTTGTTTGCTAATTGCTGCTATTTCTTGAGTGACAGGTTGCTGGAGAGGGGGAATTATTGTCCTGTCCTTACACTGATGCACAAGTCATTAGAGAAGAGCTGTAATTGCAAGAGTGATTGCAAGAATTGAAAGTTAATGTTTTTGGTTAAAGATTTTTTTTCATAGAATTAATGATGTGTACGGGTAAATTGTTTATAATTGCATAAAAATAAGGACTGTCAATTTTGATTTTATGGTGATATTAAAGTTAAAATCAGCCTGAGTTGTTCAGCCTGTGGACATCAATGAAAAATAATTCCTTTTAACCATAGTATATACTACACAGCATTACAGGTCATACACTATCTGCAGTTTTCCCCTTTGCACACTATGACAGTCATTCCCTGGGCACAGGAAGCAAACAGTGCCAGAATAAGAGAGAGACGATTCTGTATCTCTTCTGTAAGTAATCACCCCGATAATCCCTGGTAAGCAGAATGAAAATAGACATAGAGGAGGGCTATCACACCTTTCCCTTCCCCACACTCCCTGTGATCCACAATAGATATGTCCTGCAATATAAGCCCTCTCCATTATAGTTGTAAAGGGCAGGCTGGAAAGCAGCAGCGCGTATGAGAGCTGGGCGGGGTTGAGGAGACCCTGGGGCTCTCATTAACTCTGGGTGTCTGGCTCCCAGCATGCCCTTATTTAAACATCTACATGCTGAGGATACACCTCTTAAACAATGGGGTTCAGCTCACCTGGAGGGTTCATCACCATTCGATTGCTCTGAACCTAAGAAAGTGTGACCTTTAGATGCAGATGGCGTATCTGTTCAAAGTTACACCTTGTATTACAGTTAACAACTTGAAGCAGAAACTCAAAGAGGATTTGCAAAGAAGAGATTTGAATCACTTACCTATGTCTGCCATGACCACAGGTCCTCTGAGTCTCTGTGTGTGTCTCGGCGGTGTGTGGTTAGAGAGGCAGCCCTCTACGAGGCAGGATGGACGGCTCCAGCCCTGAGATCGCCTGAAGTCAGTGAAGCAGCCGTGCCTCTCCTCTCCTCTGCTTAGCTCCTCACCCTTCCCGTTTGTGCTGATCACACATGCGTATTCTTCTGGTCCCTCGCTGTCATTCACTCCCTCACTTTCACTCTGCGCCTCTCAGTGATGCTGCATCCACTTTGGCTAATTCACATGCCCTATTATTTCTCTGTGTGTGTGTGTGTGTGGTCTCGTCTCATTGCTCGATGCAATCCTCCCCACCCTGGGCCCTAGCTTGCGGCATATTCGTGCTTGCTGCCGCCCTCCCTCCCTCCTCCTAATACATTCTAATCCTAAAGCTGCTCAAAGCCTCAGTTACAATTAGCCTGGCGAGACTCTGAGCTGACACACTAACCCTCAGTTTCTTCATATGTTTTTGCACTGCAGTTGTACCTCCTCCCATCTTGGGGTTTGATACAGCACGAAAAGAACCACTGGGTCTGTGGCCCAGGGGGTCTGGCAGCTATTTATAAACAATATTATTGTGGCTGTCTCAGTGGGGAAGACTCATTTAAAGGCTAGTGTCACCCCCAAAAAAATTAAGTTTCGTTTTCAGTTTCAGGAATGTCCATTCCAAACCATTTTGCTTAATTTCGTGAGTGAAAAAAAAAAAAGGAGTCTTTTAGCCAGACGTCCAATCTGCTGTCTTTCTGTATAATGAAATTGGAGGAGACCAGGGATGGCCTGGTTGCAAGTCGGACATTCTGCCTGGATACTGCTTATTTTGTGTTTCCACACAAAAAAAGAGTCAGTAGGTTTTGTAATGGGGCCGAAGTAAAGCGCCGTTTACCCCAATAGCTTAATCGGAACCTATATTTCCGTCACAACAACAGACCATTCACTGTGGGGCTAAAGTCCATGGATTCCTGTTGCTGTCGTGTTTTTGTGATCTTTTAGCAGATGTACAAAAGGCCTGTTCACAACTAGGACATTAACTATAACAATAACTATAACATTTTAATAATTGTTCTAATTATATGAGAATAGGGAAGTCCATACCTCAGCTACAACGATAACAACACAGAGAAACAGTATCCTTGGAATCACTTTCAGAGTAATTTTCTTTCCAGCTAATCAGACAGCCAATCAGAATCCACCCAACTTAAAAACTCAAGCATTTAAAGCAACAGATGGCATATCTGCAGCTCACATTTATAATAAACAGAACACTATCGTGCACTTGTGTGGACGGTAATATATTCATCGTTATAGTTATAATTTTTGTTACAAATAGGCCTTAAATCTGAAAGTGATTTCAACAATATAGTTCCTCTTTGTCATTATCAGTTGAAGTGTGTGGACTTTCCTATTCTCATAGAATTAGAATGATTATTAAAACTTTTGTAGTTATCCTCATAGTTATTGCCTTTGATGTGGACAGCCCTTATGTAATGTGACGTATTCAGTTTGGCTGAACTGTCCCTTTAAATCTTGTCAGGGCCCTCTGAAATGTATCTGTGAGTGTTTAGTGACAGTTATAAAATATTACTGCAAAGGGAAGTCACATCTGAATCAAATTAAAACAG
Source organism: Sinocyclocheilus anophthalmus (assembly GCA_018155175.1). Lineage (NCBI taxonomy): Eukaryota > Metazoa > Chordata > Actinopteri > Cypriniformes > Cyprinidae > Sinocyclocheilus > Sinocyclocheilus anophthalmus. The sequence continues at coordinate 180,689 of JADLZN010009782.1, forward strand.
ATGACCTTGAGGGCAGATGACGCAAATGTTGTTATGACTAGGAGGGTGTTTAGATTTATTTATAAAGCTACAGCCAAGCAGAATTTAAACAGATGTCAAATATTATCTGTGTTGATGGACAATAATAATATTCCTTGTCTTTAGTATAAGTTTTCTATATATATAAATATTATTTTATCATTTTAATGTAAGCTCAGCCTGCAGTGCCATGCATGGGAATGCAATATTAGAATAGCAAGTATCATCAGCAGGGGGCAGCAACAATCATCAAAAATAGCAAATTAGCAGTCATTTAAAAGACACAAATCATAAAATCAAAATAAAATGTCACAAAATAGCACATCCAAGTCTAATAGTCTGCTACTCTGTACATTTATTTAGATGGCACAGTATTTTAATTTACAGTATACCATGATACTGAGCAATTACCATATCCATGGTGTATACAATGAATATGATACGTGTCCAAAATAGCATGCTAGTTCCATGGTACTTTTGACACTAATAGTGTTATTAATTTACTTGTGAAAACCAAAAGAGCCTAAGTTTATCTTTTATATAGAAATGTGTGGCTGTGTCTCAGTGTGTGCTTCACTTTAGACCAAAAAAGAGCTCACATAGTCATTTCTTCAGTCATTTCCTTATAATGGTTTGTAGCAGCAGGTGGCAGTATGAGGCTGTCAATTTAGTCAAACCATTAGAGAAGAAAATTTCGCGTTTTGTTTGTAGGTCTAAAAAGAAGAGTGGACACATTTTTAATAGAATACTATAAAACAAAATTGCAGGTTGTCATGAAGTTGGCGCAAGTAGTTGCATGACAAGAGCCATTTAATTCTGGTATATTTGCTCATATGAGGCTTGTATTAAAATGTCAATGATCATAGAGTGATCACAGTCAGTTATCCAGACTTACTGTGAATATAACCAGATTTAATATATTTGAATGTGCTTTAGTTTAAATTATATTTTTCACATTGTAAATAGCATGTTTTAAACATTATTTGTCACCATAATAACAAATTGTCACTAAAACATGCACAGATGAGACTCCAGGGCCTCATGATGATGGTATTCATGCACTCGAATATCATTAGTGTCAAAGGCCTCTACAGAAACATGTTTGGGCATAGTGAATGATTTGATATTGCTCTTATAACAGCCTCTAACCCGAACCCAAACAGACAAAACATGACAGCAGAAAACAACCAGGGAGCTCACATCTGCTTAAACAATGGGTCTACTGACACTCTTACTGAGGCCTTTCCTGCTGATAAATCTGAGTCAGGAGATCAAGGGTTAGGGCAAAAAGTCAAATGTCACACTAAAAACATCCATTCTGACCCAAATGCACGAGTAGAGGAATTCAGTTTTTGTGTTGTCTAACCACTATTGGCCAGGGCTGCATTTCCCAAAAGCATCATAAGCTTAAAGGGATAGTTCACCCCAAAATTAAAATTTGATGTTTATCTGCTTACCCCCAGGGCGTCCAAGATGTAGGTGACTTTGTTTCTTCATTAGAACACAAATTATGATTTTTAACTTTAACCGTTGCAGTTTGTCAGTCGTATAATGCATGGCAATGTTAACAAAATCTATGAGAGTAAAAAAACATTCACAGACAAATCCAAATTAAACCCTGCGGCTCGTGACGACACATTGATGTCCTAAGACATGAAACGATCGGTTTGTGCGAGAAACCGAACAGTATATCATTATTTATTCTAATACACCACTATGTCCAACTGTCGTTGAGCGCGCGCACGGCATCCGGTGCATGAGGCGTGTACGCACTCTGGCGAAGTTTACACAAGCACCGGAAGTGATCTCTCTCACATATACGTCACTCATTGTTTACACAGTGCTCAGGCATTGTAGGTACGACGGCTAATCAAATGGTACTTACGTGCGCTTATCCCGTATTGTTTCAAACCGACTTTAAAAAACTAAAAGATTATGTCTCTCGCGCGAACTCATTCGGGATGTGTCTTCCATCCACTATTTCCCCAACTTCTAGCCTGCTCTCCTGAATTAGTGGTTATTTGCGCTTCTCTTCGGCTGGCTATCAACACACCAAGACCATTAAAGTTAAACTACGCCAGATCGCATACCCACCTCAACGCACCGGAATTTAGTGCGCACTGCTCAAGGACGTTGGACATAGTGCTTATTAGAGGTAAAAAATGAATAAAATACTGTTCGGATTTCTCGCACAAACCTACGTGTTTCGTGTCCTTAGACATCAATGTTCGTCCGCCTGCAGTTTTAATTTGATTGTCGTGCATGTTTTTTTTTAACTCTCTAGATTTGTGTTACCAGTGCCATGCTTACGACGGAGTGACTGCACGGCTGAGTTAAAAATCTTCATTTGTTTTCTACTGAAGAAACAAAGTCCACCTACATCTTGGATGCCCTCACTCTTAAAAACTATAAGTGCTCAAAAGTCTTCAAGCGATCCATAGAAGACCTTTTTGGTTCCACACCAACATTCGTCCAAAGTTCTTTAAAGAACCATTCTTATAACTTTTTGAAGCTAAGAACCGTCTTGCGCCACAAGAACCTTTGTGAAACGAAGGTTCGTCAATGTTAAAGTCTTATGGAACCGTTAGACAAAAAGGTTCTTCTATGCATCGTGAAGCACCTTTATTTTTAAGAGTGTGGGGTAGCGATAAACAATCACATTTTTCATTTTTGGGTGAACTATCCCTTTAAGTTGATCGTAGAACCATGTCACCAATGAGCTACGTCAATTTAGGCTTACATGCTTTTGGGATCGCGCCAGTTCAAAAATAACACCTCTCCATACGACAGATTGTCAACATTGAAAATATATAGGCTACACTACCATTCAAAGTTTGGGGTCATTAGAATTATTCTTAAGAAATTAATACTTTTATTCAGCAAGGATGTATGAAATTGATTTAAAATGACAGTGAAGACATTCATAATGTTACAAATAAAAAAAATTGAACTTTCAAACAATGTAACCAAAAATGTATCACAGTTGCCACAAAAATACTAATCAGCACAACTGTTTTCAACATTGATAATAATAATAATAAATGTTTCTTGAGCAGCAAATAAGTGTGTTACAATGATTTCCAAAGGATCATGTCTTGAAACTGGCAGGATGGATTTTGTCTGCTAACAACATTTACACAATGTGATAAAGTGAGCACCACCAGCTCACTTGGGATTCTGATTCATTATGACAACACTTACCCACCAGACTATCATCATGGTAAATGTAATTAAAACGATCATGTGAGGAGTGCAATTGAAGCCACCATGAAACAAATGAAACCCCAATCACAAAAGTTTGCTATTTATAAGATATTTGATGGCAATATTAGTCAAATTTATAGGTACTTTTGCTTCAAACAGCTTTGTTTTCTTACAGACAGTTCACTTAAGTCTTACATACATATTGAGTATATGCAACAGTAATCATTAAATAATTAATTAAAACAAATAAACTGTGCCAATCATTGATGCAATAGCCTTGAAATATACCGTAAAGGAACAAAGTCAAAAGATGCGGTATGGAGGTGAAGTAATTGCTCTACAGAATGCACTGTTGACCAGACAGACTTCATTAGCTAATGGATCTGCCTTGCATTAATCAATTCACAATTCCAGACAGTCCTCTGAGAGACCAGACTGTCTCTATTCTCCTTTCTGCTTCTCTCTCTCTCTATTACACACACACACACACACACACTCTTTTGTCCTATGCCATTTCTGTCTATTCCCCATGGACAAAACCTTAACATCTTCTCACCCTCATATTGTCTCACAACGTCTGTCTACTGTACATGTGTGAAATTAAATTCATGGAATAACTGAATTAATTAATCTAAGAGGGAAATGCATTTGCCAGAGAGACAGAGCTGAATTAAGACCTCAGAGATGCAAAACAATCCTCTGCTTTGGAGTAACACAAGAAAATTTGCACATCCAGTGTGTATTTACAGTACACATAATTTTCAGTATTTGTATAGTGTATGCGTGCATGTACTGTCCCTGAGCCTCTGAATGTCCTTGTTTGGCAGATGGGGTGTCATGGCTGAGTTCTGCAGGAGGTCTGGACTGAGAACCCCTGCGTCTGTGGCACGACATAATGTGCCATCTGAGAAAAAGGCCCACACCATGGCATCTCATCAAAAATTAATCATTTTCATACACTCAGGGGGCTTCTACTATCCCAAGGGAACATCTCCTTGAATATAAAAGACTGAATGAGAAGACTATATTTATGAGTTCCATTTGACTAAAATGAGTGGGGAAAATATATAAAATCAGACAATATAAAGAAGAATAACAGCAGTCTGGTGGAACCTAAAAAAAATAAAAGTCATTAATATAATTAATGAATCAATATAATATAATTTAATTAATATAATATATATAATTACTATATATATAGCATGCTGGTGGAATCCTGTCACATTAACAGAAAAAATAAAATTAATCAGGAAATAATTAAGAAAAAGCAAGATAAAAGCATTATCAGACTTGTTTAGTAAACTATTGCAAGCGGGTCACAATTTATTTTTTTATTCTATAAATCTGAAAATGATTATTTAACTTTGTTTCTTTCCTCTATGGACACATAAAGCTTAAGCCTTAAAGTCTGTTAATTCCTTTCCCCCTGACTGTAAGTTATAACGAGTTTAATGATATTATATTAAGCCTTCCATTCTTCCTCCACATCACGTTACACAGCTGCTGACAACCATTAAACGCATTCTAAAATTAGAGTGAGAGATTATTACTGAAATATATCCAAGAAACTTCAATAGCTTGATTCCCACAGTAACCTTAGCTATTCTTTTTCATATTATCACTGAATATAATCCAAGAGCAAATGTGTTGTATTGTCACCTACTATGACTCATATATAGGCTTAGATTAACCTATTATCACTTGAGCCATTCATACAAACTTGCTAATATGCTTTAACTAATGTAGTAGTCAAGATTTTTGGTGGGATCATGTGATGAAAGAGGGTCTCAAAGGAGATCTATCTGCATTCTTACAGGTTACAGGGTCACCTTACAGAGCAGTAAGCTAGGGGAAGAAATACTCAGTGCAACAATGAGGGAGGAGAATGTCATGACCTCGAGTTGGTCTGGTATGTTTGTGCAGCATATGCAACTCATTGGGCAAGCACAGCTGACTAAAAAGAGAAAAAAATAAAGGCAAACATTTAAGTAAGAGGAAACATGGTTAAATTGAATGCTTAGCTGAGAAAAGTAGAGAAAGCTTCACTGATTCATGTGGTCACAGATTATCCTTCTAGTTTTATATGGGCCACAATTGTACATTGAGGTATTCACAGATTAGATTTTACAAATGTATTTCATGGTGCAAAAATATACTAGACTCTTAGGGTCTAACTGACTAACTTTTTTTTTTGTTGAAGCAATTAGATTAGAAAAGGGATTGTCCTAAGAAAGCAAATGGCACTGAAGTCCTGATACAAGTTCATAGTCCAATAGCCCTAGTTCTAAGAGGGAAAAAAGCAGCTTTGTCAGGCTTGTTGAATGAAGCTTGAAATAAATAGTTTCACGGAATGATTTATAATTGAGAGAAAACGCAGTCTCTCCAAAATGAAAAAAAAAAACTTCCTTCGAAAAACTTTCTGTGTACACGCCATTGAATTTAGTTCAGTCAAGCAAACCGGAGCTGGAAAGGTCAGAGTTCAGGGAGGGGAAGTCTTTGTTTCTTAGGTATTGTCCATGTCAACATATTCTGCCGGCATGTGAAAAACTATACAGACAAAAAACACGGCGACTGAAATCGGAGCTACACTTACATGCACTCCGCTGCAATACGATTTATTTTATAAAATACTTAATATCTCATTTCCACAGTCCACATGTTGTGTTTTAACTTGCCTTTAGCTCATGATTTGTAATTTACCTCATAGTTGAACTTTGCTAATATGAAATCCTGAAATGGAATTACTTTACCAATTATAAACAGTCTTTTACATTCCAGGAACACTTCCCAAACTAAGCCTGTGCAAAAAATCAGTCCGTTTATGATCCCGATAGTTGTTCCAGCTGGCTGAAAACTCAAGGTAGCCCTGTTACAAACAAGCAGAGACAGAGTCAGAATACCAGAGCAGATATGAGGACAAGCTGCCATTTAATGGAATGCATGGACCAGTTGGAGTTCATCAAGGGGAAAAAAGACAGGGGAAAAATTATCAAAATTAATTTGTTAAAAAAAACAACACACAAATAAGTCAAACATACCTATGCTGCATCATTCACTGTGAGGAAATATTGCCTTCTCTTTATATTTACTTAAAGTGAATATAATACATTTGGACAGAAATGTTGCATGCAAATTCTTATCTCTCCACTATGGCATGACTTATGGTTAGCCAATCCATCAAAATCTCTTTAAAAAATGCTGGTCTGATTTTACTGCAAATTATAGGAGAAAACAACATGGTCATTGAAACTTTGTCTCTGCTTGTTCATAACTGGACCTGCGATCATGAGGCGAGTTTCTGTTTGATCATTAATTTAGAGCGAAAAACATTACATCATTTCAAGTACTTTTCATGTGAGCAGCAATTAACAGGCTCAAGAAGCATTTTAATTTTTGTGGTGCTACATTCAGTCATATCCATGCAAAAATGTTTCTTAATCAGATTAATATCTAATCTGAATGACCTGTTTTCTGGGAGAAAGCATGAAAGGAAAGCTTTGGTTTTTCTTAATGTAGAGAAAAAAATTGATGTAATTGTCTGTTAGAGTAAATTGTTAGATGTGAAGAACATTGGGTTTCAGGTTAGTGATATAACACTGAAAATCAAGTCTGTTCTGGCTTGTTTGGTGCTCTCACAGGACCCTGCTGTGTCTTAAGTGTGTAAAAATGTCCTGAGTAAAACTTTTACTGGAAACCCTGCATCACCTGAAGGCATCCTGTCCTGATGTTTACAATTAAGCACAGGTCTAGTTCTTGTTAAAAGTAAATGAGTTTATCCATAAGTGTGTACTAGGTCTCAGCAAATTTCAGAATTTGAAGACTTGCTTTCTATTCAGTTGGAATTCAAATTATAGGTGAACCAGCCTTAGAAGCAACTGTGATTTGATCTAGATTTGACCACTTACCTGCATTTCCAGTGTAATTAGCCCTGAATTAGTGTATTAATAAAAATGGGTTTCCATAAAATGGCTCATAATATCTGAGGTACAATAATAACTGAAACTGTTTTATGTGAAGAGCCATGAAAAGGAGACACAACTCATGATACTTTTACGACAGTGTCGGCGGCGGTAACCATAACAACAGGTAGAGAACGTTTTCCGACAGAAAATGGCGACGTACACATGAGGACGTGAAGTAAGATGTACTCGGCAATGACATTTAAGTCATTACTTATGTTATATTATTAGGCTCCGTTTCGCTCCTATTCTGAATTTAATGTTTGTGCCGTCTCGGTAGGAGACATGATAGAAAGGCGATGAGTGGATCTGTGATTCAAGAGAAGGTTGCTAAACTCTTAAGCAGACAGAATGGAAAACCCGTACTGAGACCCATCAAGCCTCTGGCGCTGAAGAATGAAGTCGCCAGCCGCAAGCTGAAGAAAGGAGGTTAGGAATTTTTCGTTTTAAAATGTATGTGTACAAAAACTGTTCGGTGTCAGTTAGATTCTTGGCCTCTTCTACTGGCCTGCTTTAGATCGAAACTGTTACAGAATTTACCTTAAGTTTTTTTTCTCACTGTTATACTGTTCACTGTTTATTCGATGTGTTGAATGTATGTAATATTTTATGCACATTTGTGAAATATTACGTATAACATTTGTAAATACAGCGTAAAGCCTTTAAAAGCCTGACGTTTAAAATATTAATACTTATTTAAACGGAACAGTTTATTGAACATTTATACAGAATATAAAAGAAAATCTAAACAATTGTCTGTTTCATATTTGATACATCAGGCTTTTGTGGCCCAAGTAGTATGATATAGTAAGTGAGGCTGTAGCACACATTCGAGAAGTGAAAAAATGCCTCGGTTTTATTCAAAGCTCCAAGCTGAGCAAGTACATATAATCTGGTGTAGTTATTATTTATATGGCCAAAAAGAAAGACAAAATGTGAAAGCTTATAAAGAAAATCACTGAGGTTGATTATGATCAAAGCTCAGTAGTTTTAATTGTGGGGGGAAAAATATATAATGCAATGCAATACAATGATGACTGAGCTTGTACAAATACATCTTCAGTCCAGTAAGTGTTCATCTTGAAATATTAATAACAAGATAAAAGTAACATTACATGTAGTTTAAATAAGCTGTTAAAAGATTTCACAGCAAAATTGTATACCAGTACCTGAAATCAGACTTTTTTAGAATTAGTAAAAGGCCGTTTACTTGCTAACATCAGGCATGGATCGATTGTGTCGACTGGGTTTCAATCATTTTTGACTGGGGTTTAGATAATTTAGAGGCCTTAGAAATTCATATACTTGTATCTAATATGATACGAAAGGCTTTATATGGTTGGTTAAACATTGTGCTTGCTAGAAAACAATCTCAGATTTACATCTAACTACAGTTTTAAAGGGTTCATATGATGCGATTTCATTTTTTCCTTTCTCTTTGGAGTGTTACAAGCTCTTGGTGCATAAAGAAGATCTGGAGTTTTCGAACTAACTATTCTTTATACTTAGAGTCACCACCCTACCTAAAACGGCTCGTTTTAAGACGCCCCCACATATCTACTTCATCTATGGGGAGATTGCATACGCCGCCCAAATGTTCATGCAAAGAAAGAAGGTGTATCTTTTATTCTCGCTGTAGTATTTTTGTTGCCGCCATGTCGTGAAGACGCTGTGGTGCTTCGTTGTGAAAGCGAAACTACTTTGTTTTTGTCCTTCCAAAAGAGGACGATATCGCTGCTTTGTCATGCCTAGAGCTTATCTGTGCTGGTCGCTGAGGAAATACAAAAACTTTGCGCTGTGGATCGCCGGATCCAGCCCTGTGATCCGTCACATTTGGTTGCCTTGCCGCTCATGATCGCGGATACCTCAGGGCGCGGGCGCGCCGTTATACGGACCCCGCCGCCTCAGCGCATGCTAAGCCGGGGCCTCAGCTCACTCTATCCTGGCCTCAGCGCACGCTAAGCCAGGGCTTCCCCTCACACGCGCTAGTCCGCTGTGTGTTTCGTTGTGAAAGGCGAAACTACTTTGTTTGGTCTTCCAAAAAAAAGTACACGACTAGAAATCAGTGGTTAAGATGTATTTACAACACGGTTCCAGAACACTTCAACCCAAACTTTCAGATGTGTGCAGCGCATTTTAAGGAGGACTGTTTACTGATCCTGGGAGAGTGTAACTTTTGCTACCATGGGCCTCCAGTTCTGAAACATCAGCGTAAGTAAACGTTTCATTTAATGGATTTGCAACTGATGATTCAAATGCGAGTTTTTTGAGCAGTGTAGAGTAGGGTTTTTTGTTTGTCATTTCTCTGATCACAAATCAGACAGAGTTTTATGTTTACGTGGCGCGATGCAACGTGTAAAAAGACAATATAAGTAATTATAATCTGTAGTTTTGGATGCAACAAATGCCTCGTTTGTAGTGGGTTTTAATGTTTTTGTCTCGTCGCTCCGGCCGGGACACGGCATCAACAGTATGTGAGGGGCGTAACATTTCCGTCTCACGCTTGAGGTATTCGGCCAATCACAACGCATTGGATAGCTGGCCAATCACAGCACACCTCGCTTTTTCAGACCGACGAGCTTTGTAAAAATCGACGCATTTCAGAAAGGCGGGGCATAGAGGAGAAAAAATAATGCACAGTATGTGGAAAAGAAAGTGTTTTATAAACTTTAAACCGCATAAACACATTTCATTACACCAAATACACCAAATAATGTTCTTTTTAGCAGCATCATATGACCCCTTTAATGTCAACCAAAGTCAGTTGTAGTTCAATTTGAAAAAAATATTTTTTAAGCATGAAGATACATTTAGCACTTATACTTTCATTAAAAGTACAGTGATGCCACTCAGTCTTCCTTTTAAAAGTAACTGATTGGCTAAACTAAAATTATATGCATGCACTAAAATTAGTTTTGCTTTTCTAAATGGGACTGGAAATACAAGTGATGGTGATTTGCTTTTTAAGGCAACATCGAAAGCCTTTTGTAATGCATTGTTTTAATAAACCCTTACATGGTGATACACACACTCTTTGTTACAGAGGCCACCTGTGTAACGGAAATGTCATTACTTCTGGCTTGCTGGAAACAGAATAACTTCAACAACTCGGTCTGCTCTAAAGAAGTCTCAGTCTTCTACACATGTGTTGAAAAGGTAACTTAGGAAATCCTCTGTAAAACAGCCTACTCATAGCTGACAGCAATTTAACATCCTTAATTAGCATGGTTTTAATAATTACATGGGAATGTAATGAACAACCAGCTTTTCTCTGCCATTTCCTGATTATGGCGAACACACTTCCCACTTTGCAATGCAGTTTCCTGCTAGAGCTTTCTTCTTTTTTTTTTTACCTCCCTCATCTGTTGTTTCTGTGTTTATGGCATCTTCCACTCTAGGTGAGATCAAGAGCTTGAAAGCTAGTTGATTTACAGTGGGTACGGGAAGTATTCAGACCCCCTTAAATTTTTTTGTTATATTGCAGCCATTTGCTAAATCATTTAAGTAATTTTTTTTCCTCATTAATGTAACACACAGCACCCCATATTGACAGAAACACCGAATTGTTGACATTGTTGCAGATTTATTAAAAAAAGAAAACCTGAAATATCACATGGTCCTAAGTATTCAGACTTTTTGCTGTGACACTCATATATTTAACTGAGGTGCTGTCCATTTCTTCTGAAAATCCTTGAGATGGTTCTACACCTTCATTTGAGTCCAGCTGTGTTTGATTATACTGATTGGACTTGATTAGGAAAGCCACACACCTGTCTATATAAGACCTTACTTCTCACAGTGCATGTCAGAGCAAATGATAATCATGAGGTCAAAGGAACTGCCTGATGAGCTCAGAGACATAATTGTGGCAAGGCACAGATCTGGCTAAGGTTAAAAAAAAATTTCTGCTGCATTTAAGGTTCCTAAGAGCACAGTTGCCTCCATAATCCTTAAATGGAAGACTTTTTGGGACGACCAGAACCCTTCCTAGATCTGGCCTTCCGGCCAAACTGAGCTATCGGGGGATAAGAGCCTTGGTGAGAGAGGTAAAGATGAACCCAAAGATCACTGTGGCTGAGCCCCAGAGATGCAGTCAGGAGATGGGAGAAATTTATAGAAAGTCAACCATCACTGCAGCCCACCACCACTCGGGGCTTTATGGCAGAGTGACCCGACTGAGCCTCTCCTCGAGTGCAAGACACATGAACTCCCGCATGGATTTGCTAAACAACACTGAAGGAGCGTCCAAGATGTGAGAAATAAACTGCCTCTCGTGTCGAATGAAGCCCATATCGAACTTTTTGGCCTTACATTCTAAGCATAATTTTTGAAGGAAACCAGGCACTGCTCATCATCTGGCCAATACCATCCCTACAGTGAAGCATTGTGGTGGCAGCATCATGCTGTGGGGGGTTTTTCAGCTGCAGGGACAGGACGATTGGTTGCATCTAGGGAAAGATGATGCGGCCAAGTACAGGGATATCCTGTACGAAAACCTTCTCCAGAGTGCTCAGGACCTCAGACTGGGCCGAAGGTTTACCTTCCAACAAGACAATGACCTAAGCACACAGCTAAAATAACGAAGGAGTGTTTTCACAACAACTCTGTGACTGTTCTTTGTTCTTGAATGGCCCAGCCAGAGCCTGACTTAAACCCAATTGAGCATCTCTGGAGAGGACCTAAAAATGCTTTCTACTCCCAACTTTACCATCCAACCTTACGAACTGGAGAGGATCTGCAAGAGAATGGCAAGGATCCCAATCCGTGTGAAAAAACTTGTTGCAGTCTTTCAAAATACTTATGGCTGGGATTAGATCAAAGGGTTGCTTCTACTAAATACTAGAGTGTAAAGGTCTGAATACGTAGACGCATGGTATTTCAGTTTTTCTTTTTTAAATAAATCTGCAAAAATGTCAAAAATTCTGTGTTTTTCTGTCAGTATGGGGTGCTGTGTGTACATTAAAATTAACTTAAATGATTTTAGCAATGGCTGCAATATCACAAGGAGTGAAAAATTTAAGGGGGTCTGAATACTTTCGTACCCACTGTATATTAAAGCCTTTGAATTGAAATAAATTCAACAATATTTAACATTGTTTCCTAATTTCACTTGTTGCAGGCGCAGAACAAGGCCAAAGGAAAGCAGGGAACTCAGGGTCGGCTTTGCCTAAAGCCAGCCACACCTTATTAAAACGATTTCCCACCGGAGGGCAGTGATATCTAGGACGAGTACCGCGATTATTCCAAGATGGACGACTTTTATTATCTAGCTCTTTAGATGGGGACTTAGTCTGAGTGTATGACTGGCCGGCTTGATGATGATGTTGGAACATGGGGGGGTAGTGAACGGGGCCGGGCAGATCACAGGGAGCTAGATTAGAGAACGGGATGTGGAAAGGTTTTTTTTTTTAAAAACCGCAATGAAGCTGTCACTGGGGCTCAAACCCTGCCAAAAGGATGTCAGCGGGTGCTCACAAAGCAAATGAACTGCATTCGCAAGGTTTTGAAGGCACTTTTGGTGATTACTACATTACTGCACTCCTGTAGGTCATCTCATCAGAGCAGTACAAAGGAACAAACACTTGTTCCTTCACGCACTTACAGGGATAGTTCACCCAAAAATGAAAATCTGTCACCCTTTACTCATCTTCATGTCCTCTTTTGTGTTCAACAGACGAAAGAAGTCGTACAGGTTTGTAATGACGTGAGGGTGAGTAAATGATGATAGACTTTTCATTTTTGGGTAAAGTGTCCCATTTAGTAATTTGTGTTATTGATGTTTGACTATACCATTGTTACTTCTCAGAAAATCTGAATGTTATCATATTGGTTTTTGGTATTACTTTTTGAAGTCTCCCCTGCATAACTGAGCTGTGACCTGTAAAACTCAGCAGTTTATTTATTTTACAAATTTACTTCCTGTTTCGGGCTGTGTTCACAATGTAATTAGTCTCAGCCATTTTCAATTATCAGAAAACGGAGATCAAGGGAGAAGTACTCAGTGCCGGATCACGTTACATGCCAGAACACAGTGTATTGAATTTGACCATGAGAGCTCTGCAATGAAGATCTAAATAACTCATTATTAAACATATTAACTTACAAACAATTCACTTTCTGTTCAGCTGTTATTTTTCATGTTTTGTTTGATTTGTGTGAATTGTTGTTAAACATTGTGACCATGAATAAGTTTAGTTCCCTTTGGCCATCCTGTGATGATAACAGCCCACCATTTCCTTAGGCTGATTATCTACAGTTGTCTGCAGCATAATGTGTTTAGACCCCAAAGGAAATGCTGTCTGCTGTAAGTCTAAACTTTGCTCAATCACAACACAACATTGAAGTCATGAACAGCCAAAAATAGTTTAGGATAAGACTAAAAGAGCTACAGCAATGAAGTCAGTAAGGTGCAACCATGTCAATGCCTTCCAGATTTAATTTAAAATACTTTATTGTGACTGCAGTGATGACCTTTGACATCAACCAGTTATATTTACTAGGCTTTTGATGTTATATACAGTAAGCCATTCCAGTCTCCAGTTCCTTAAGCTTGAATATACCAGATTAACCGCATGAGGTCTGAGAGAATCAGTGACAAAGGGAGTATAAAGCCCATAACCGGGTGTGGGACGAATGCAGGGCAGCCGCACCTCTGGCATCCGATAAGAAACGCAACTATTATATATTTATATATATATATATATGTGTGTGTATATATATATATATATCTATATATATAGCTCCTGGATGCCTGATACAACAGGTTGTTTTGATCAAATCTACCAATTTCTGTACATTTTAATGTATTACCATGCTTTGAGATCGTGACTCTAAAGAGCAATTCATCTTTTGCACAGATTAAAAATGTTATTCTCTTAATGTGTGAAAACCACTAATTTTAGACCGACTGATACTAATATATAATTAATTTAAGTATAGGAGATTTATGTTTATCATAGGATGAATACGTTATTTTGCCAGGTCAAAAGGAGCTTGTGACTCTGTAACTTCAATTACTAAGTACGTTGATTCAGTATTGTTAACTGCTAGTGAGATGTATGATCTGGTGTGGAACATGTGGAATAGGTGTATTCATGTGTCTGGTGTACACAGGTGAACAATGCAAGACAAGGTGAGCTCAATCACCTGTTTCTTTAGGCCTCTTTGTCTTTTTTAATGTGATATTCATAAAACCCAAGACATTTAAAAGATTGTCCAAGTGGTTAATAATATCCACCTTATCAACACATGCCCTTTGTCCTTTGTTAGGGAGTTTTCAGGAGTTATGGAAAAGAACTGGAATTCCTTGTCTGTTTTATATTTGCCATGTGACCGCAAAAGGTCTGTTTTCTCGTTTTTTTAAGCTTTAGAGGCGACTTTAATTTTTTTTTAATGGATATGTTTTATATTTCTGATCTAAAATAGGTCCTGTACAACACACTCATTTCTATTTGTAACTATTGTTAACTATTTGCAGATTGGTTGAGTTTAGGGGTATAACTTAATGTTTAGGCATACTTTTTTTTCCTTAAAAATGGCATGTTTCTGTACAAATTGCATCGTACAAAATTGCTTGACAGTTGTAAAGAAACTGAAGTAGTGACTGATCTTTTCTTTCTTATTGTGATGTATTCTTTCAGATTATCAGGAAAAAAACTAGGATGAGGACTTGGTTCAATTCATAATTTGTTAATTGGATTTTGGGCATTGCAAAAGTGGAGGCAGGTGAGCAGGGGTGGGGTTTAAGCAGACAAAATGATTAGAGAAGTCCTGCATATGCCATCAGAGAGACTTCTGTCGTTTTCACCATAAAGTCCAGTTATGATGCTTTCATGTCAAAAAGAAATAAACATGATGAATGACAAGAATAGCTCACAAGAGTTATAACATGCATTTTGAAGGGTGAACTTCTGTGCTATTTTAAAATTTTTAAATGTATTTTATGCATGCATTCTTGTCAGGATAACTATTAAGAATGATGCCAATTTGGGCAAAGTTGTTTGGCCTAATCTTTCAATGCTATTTTATTAACTAAATTAGCAGTTAAGCAGTTTTCTATTCTTTACTCTATTTAATTAATTGTCCGCCAAATAAAAGTAGGCAACATTTGTTGGCTTTTTATAAACTAGTTTTTTTTTTAAAAAGTGTAAAAACTAGTGTGATTTTTAGCCTACTAGTACGAATAACGATGATCACATTCACTATAGGCATAAGTGTATGGCTATTTTCTTAATAACTAGTGGAACTGCAGAAGATAGTCACTGTTGGATTTCTAATTAAAACCAAGGGCTAGTAACATAACAACAGATGCTAGTTCATTTAAAGGAATAATTGCTAAAACGGCTTGCCATACATAAGGGGCCAACCTCTCCGCACCGTGATCCATAAATGTTTGTCTTCTAATTATCTGTAACGTGTACTGTGGTGAAGTCTGCTGGAGCGGCGTCTCTTCACAGTGAACATAAACCTCAGCCAGACTTCAACATGGGAGGGGTGTCAGTCGTGTCGTTGGACTTTTAGAAGTTTACATGATGTTTTGTCCTGTCTCATTATTTTCGTTGTTTCTTCTTCCGTACATACATTTGTAAACATGTTGAGGCGGGAAGGCGTACACTTTTCCCTGTGTGCCCACGGACAGCGATGATGGGACAGTTGTGCTGGATGTGTAGTCAGTGACAGGATGGATATCAGCGGGATCCTCTCTATTGCTGCTGTCCTTCGTTTCTCTATCAGTGTCTACGGCGAGGTATGTAAACGCAGTTTTTTGCTTTATTGACATATGAGTTCCTAGTCAGCTAACAAACAGTCAGTCTAGCTGTGATTTATCCTGAAAAAAATGACCGAGAACTCGTTTTAGTAGACAGGAGTTCAGACGGCGGCAAAAAAGCTGGTTTATAGGCTAAATGTGACCAAAAAAATGTTTTCCCAATTGTACTGGGCTATAAAATGGCACAGTAGGCTACATTTTTCTTCTTCTAAATGAGTAGTTTGAATGGAAGTCGACACGGAAATGAATTATGATCGCGCGTGTTATGACCCTTTGACGCTTTCACTCACTGTGTGTGACATTAACGCTTTGTATCTCGTGAAAGTGTGTGGTAATTGTTACAGTTGGCATTATCTTGTACAGTCATTGTTAATTTTTGTGGCTGAGGCATACTTTGCCCCGAATACATTTCAGCTCTTTAAAGGATCTAAATAATAATGAGACAATGAGAGCTGTGCACATGCATATTTACATGTCTCTTATTGAATCTCTTATTGAAAAAAAACATTAAACCAGCCTAAGTTGGTTTTCTGTTTTTGGCTGGTTTAAAATGATCTTCAGCTGCTCTGTAGCTCTCCTGAGCTGACTGAAAAGTGGCCAACATATCAGGCTGGTTTAAGATGTTTCAGAAGGGATATATTAATAAAATAAACAGAACTATAATATAAAACTCCCTAACTACCTTGGAAAAATATACCTACTATGCCTTGCGTATCATGGATAGATACGTCTGAAAACCAAAGCTTAACCCAATTGTCTTCGAACCATTTCGGATTTTGGTATTGGAGTCAGGCTTTGTAATATTATCAAGAATATCTCAAATAAAAACATGCTTTTAGTTATATGTAGTGTTTTGTCTTGAGAATGTCGTTAGATCTGTTGAACAAAAAACAAGGAGCACAGGGGGGTGTAGTTTATTAGGACAATAAGACAGGTAACGTCTGCTTGATGCTTTTTTTTGTCTTTGTTGCTTAAGTCTGAGTCTCTTGTTTTGTATCTCATACTTAATCCCTGTTGATGGGAACAAGCATCACACTTAACTCTCATCCTGACTACAGTACAAGTGAACGATGGGACGAGACGCTTGCAGTGTAGTCTGAATGAGAGAAAAGCATGATGCTCGTTCCCTTCATCACACCCAGATCACACAGTAGCAGTCACGTAATAGCTTGATGGTCATGAAAGTGTTCTTTGATCTCGGTTGAAGTACTGCTAAAGCAAAGCTGCTCTGCACTATTAACTCATGTCTTTATGTGACGTTTCCTCGTCGTAAAGCAACGGATACCTTTGATAACCTTCCTCCAGGGAGAAAACCTCTGACTAAGGCTTGCAGCTGGTTACTGGGATCAAAACAAAACAAATGGTATAAACTAAAAATAAGGCATGCATCCTATTAAAATAGCCTTTTTAAAGTCATAATTCATGCCTAGTTGTCATACCTTTACAAAAAGTATCAAAGTACAGTGATAGCATCAGATTTTAATACCTTAGTACTTTCTTAAATATGTATGATACATCATTTACATTCAAGCATTTAGCAGATGCTTTTATCCACATATAATTGAAGAGCATAAGCATGTTCATTAGAATGCTAAATTGGGAAACAAGCTAGAGGAAAGTAGAGAAAGTTCAGAGAAAACTTCTTGAAAGTTGTGATAGTGTCAGCAGCTCATTCCACCAGAGAGGAACAGAGAGGGTGAAGGTGCTGGAAGGTGACTTCATGCCTCATTGTGAAGGAACAACAAGGCATCACTCAGTGACTGTAGGCGAGAGGGAACAAAATACCAATACCAAATGCTTACCTATTACTGTGGCATTTAACTGTTTCTTCAAGGTATTTCAAAGAATACCAATGTACATGGCCAAAAAAACATTTGTCCATAGTACTTTAAGTGAAAGAATTTAACCGACTATTCTTATTTTGTCTTCATAGGCAGGACAAAGCACTGTGTACCTAAATACACTGCAGAGCTCAGGTAGGCACTCACTGCATTTACAAGTCTATTTATATGTTTTGTTTTTTACTATTTCTTAAAGGTTAAATAAAGGTGCAAGCTGGAATCCTTTTTTAAATGAGAATTGGCAATATACCTGCATCTCTTTTGTGTCAGCATTTGCTTGGGAATTTAAATTATGCCACCTAATTCAGACACATACTCATTACTGGTAACGGCTGAAATGTCACAGTATTTTGTTCTTGTAAAGAGCATCTCTTTCAATGCCAAAACCCACATCCCTTCTTGGCACTATATCTAATACAACATTAAACGATGCAAAACCACTCGACTGTCAAGAGATACATTCGTCGATGGTTCCCTACGGCAGAGTTAAAGAAATACTCAACCGCAACAATTGCTCCTCAGACAAGATTGCTTTGGAGAGAAACACAATATTCAATGCGCTTGTAATAAGAGAGAAGCACAAACATTTACTGATGACAGTGAATGGATGTGAAACAACTGTGGCATTGATGGGCTTTAAGAAGTAGCTAATTTGAGATTGAATGTCCCGCTGTTTTTGCTTATTACACGTGTCATATTCATATTCTGTGAACTTTAATGCTTTCCTTGTCTTCCAAGCCTGGACAGGTTTGTGCACTGACATCCTTAGGGCAGGATGCTGAAATATACTCAACCTTCCCACAGAATCGTCAACCTACTCCCAGTTCATGCTGGGGCAGTGTGAGATTCCTCTATGATTGCCTCATCTGGAGACTTATTTTACTCAGACCAGCAGTCTATGCTGTTAAACGTCTTATATTTAGACCCTTGTGGTACCACCAGGAGTCTTGTTGGTGGTCTTTATCGTGCTCTATAACCGTATCACCATGGAAAATATGACTGGAACTCTACCCTGATGCTATTTCAGCAAATAGCTTTACTGTATGTCCAGACCGACATACAGTGTGGAACATGAGCTCTCACAAGACGAGACATGAGTGTGTACAAGAAAAGATTCAGGACTGTTGAACTATTCACCTGCCAGTGTACAAGAATGGAAACTATTTATAATGTCTAAACATATTTTATTATAAAATGTAATGGTGTACAGAAGACCAATCATGCTAAAGCCATTAAAAGAAACACCAAAGATCAAATTTCTTCTCCACAGTTTTTGCTCTATGGTATTGTATTATCGACTACATATATATATAGGAATTAACAATGGTATACCAGTTATTGCCTGATTTTTTTAGTTTTTATTTATTTGCTTTTTTCTCTCATTTTATTTTTTGGTTTTTCATTTAAATAACCTATGCTGTCATTTAACACTCACTTAATCTTTGAAAACATGAATAATTTAATAATAGTAACATTTATTATATATTATATTACATTACATTATGATAATCATTATCCATAATTATTCCACTTTGAACAGGTTTTTGGTTTGATAGATTGTTAGATACCCATGGCATCGTCTTCTGCTCCATCTGCCTGATTTAAATCAAAACAATCATAACGGATGGAGGTTTAAAAACGGCTCACATTGGAAATCCAATACTGTTCTCTGATGATAAACATGCTTTTTAATAAGATGGGGATTGATACTGTGTCAGGTCTTTTTCAGTACATTGTTTACAGTTATATTTGGAATAATGTAGACATGTAATAGAGTTTCAGTGATGCTCCAGCTCTAATATGCTTATATTGAACATCAGCACTCATCTCTGCTCAATAAGTCTATGCTAAAGCAATCTACACATGCAAAGACACGGTTAGGCTACGTGTCCGTTGGGTGTAGATTCATATACGCATGCAGGTGTAAATAATTTTCTGGCGTTACCTCTGCAAGAATTTTGGCCCATAATGCTCAGGGTATGAGATGGTCTCAACTCTTTCTCCCTGAGGGTTTAGCACCTGCTTCTAAAGAGAGACTAGGGCACGTTGGCCTCTGTTTGATCCTGCACAACACTATCTGATAGCAGACCCATAAATTCTCAGGAGCTTTGAGTAAGATTTCTAACATTTATTTGTGGTGGAAAAACTTTTGTTACTTGCCTACACAAATGTTGGATTTAATCTGAATTTATATGTGTTCCGCTTCTCAGTAAACCTCGAATTGCCTTAAAGAGGGTCTTCTGTTAGTATTCTTTAAAACCTAAATTCATTCGCTTTTATAAATGCCTCCAAAGCATCCAGTGAAGTGACTACTTCTATTTAAATATCCGTCTCCTGTCTAGGTCGATGGATTTAACATCTGTCTCTTGCTTGCACTTGGACAGTGGGCACAAAGCCCAGGGCTTTTCTCCCTTTCTAGTCACATTTCCAGAAATGAAATAAAGGAGACTGGCAGCATATGCAGAACAGCATACGAATGTTGCTACTAAGTTATGAATCACTGTATTAAATGATAGTTTAAATGCTTACAAATTACTTTTACAGCCCACAGTAAAAGCATGAAATTGGATTATCGTCATTACTGTGTTTCAGGCCCCCTGCAATCCATAACATTTATTAGAATGCTTTCTCACAAGAGACTAGATCATGTAATTTGCTCACTGTGGCCCAAAGTCACAATATTTCTGTTTAATTTAATGGTTTTGATTAGAATCATTTGGTAGAAGGATTTTCCTGATTATTTGACTAATGGATCCAAGCAAGCAGAAGTACATTAGTAATCAAAATCATTCAATAATGCTAATTAGTTTGAAAATATACTGTGTGTCCTTGTGCCTAAACAACACACACACGCGCACGCACACACACACACACACACAAGACACTTGTTTTTATATAATGCTAAACCCTACCTCTAAAAGAAAATATTTTCATTAAAGAGTAAAAAAGTAATTTAAAAAGATGTAAATATATTATACAATATTACATAAATTATATAATAATTTATAATCTATTTATAATATAATAAAATATTTTACTAATAGTAATGTATAATATTATATATATATATTATATATAGGAGAGGTAAAATAAATGAAATGGATTTCTTACTTAAAATTTTGGGATTTTTTAAATATTATTACTTTATTTTGTATTATTTCTTTTATAATTATTTATAATATTTTATTTTTTTTATTTATTTTTGACACACACACACACACACACATTGTATAACACATGTTTGGATGTGTGACTCATCATAGTGGGTCTTCACAGGTCTTGCTGTTCCAGCAGTGCAGTAAGCCATCATTAGTGTCTCACACTGCTGTCCTCATCCTCTGCATCAAGAGGCAGCACTGTAGGGGTTTTCAGTGATAGAGAAAAAGTTACAAAATAAGAAAGCTAATAAGACCACCTTAGGTTTACACAGTTTACACTGCCACTTTGAGTTAGCACAAGGTCATTTTAGGTCATGCTTTTGCGTTTGTTCATGCCAAGAATTTTAAAATGAGTTGACCTTTATTTGCCACTGCATTAAAATTTTCTTTTTTGCTCCGTCAAGGGCATACTCTTATAAGTGAAATGCTGGATTTTACTTATGTCTTTGTGTGTCTGTGTGTGTGTGTGTTTCCCTTAGGTCCTCTGTCCTGCTCTGAGGGCTTCACTGAGCTGGGTTATTACAATGGATCTGTGTCTCAGACAGATTCTGGCTCTTCCTGTCTAAAATGGACTGACTTTCCAGACTACATTCTGCAGTACCCCAGCCGTGGACTGGGCGACCACAACCACTGTAGAAACCCTGACCGTGAATCCAACCCCTGGTGCTTTTTCAGACAGAAGTCAGGAGCCATTGGGTGGGCCTACTGCGACTGCCACCATTGCCGCCCTCCTACTGCTTTTTTTTTTTTTTTTTTTTCCATATTTAGAGATATTTGACAAAAGTAAAATTTTCATTTTAATAGCTGTTTTTGTATTACTTTGAGTTTTGAGGAGAAGTGAGTTCAAACTAAAAAAAGCCATTTACAAAACAGCCAGTTATCACCACAGAGAGCCTAGCATGACTAACCTGTAAATATCAGACATATGCTGTGACCCAACTAAGTGATAATTAGTTAAATTATGCACTAAATATCTTATAGTAATATTAAATACACCAGCGCGCGCTGCCTGACTGCAATCTCTGGCTGATTATCTCATCAGAAACAACAAAGTGAAGATGTACGAATGTAAGTAATATATTAATTTTACAGTGTAAATAGCTTCAGTGATTTTTATGGGAGTTTTTGAGAGTGCTTGAATTCGCTGGACTGAAGTGAAAATGTTCTTTGATAGTGTAAACGTTCTTTGCTCTCTTTTTGTACAATGAAAGTGTTATAGGCTAATTAGTTACTATGTTTTTATTAACTTCACATTAAATACAAAGTCAGTCGTATTAAATATATTTAATGGTATGACACCATATCTGGTACTTAAGTAAAAAGACAAATTTTTTAAAAGTTCGTTAATGAAAGTTAATAGATTAATACTATTAGGCTACTTTACTAGAGAACTAACATAATCTATAAAGGTGCAAAATGCATTTACTTGCACATATTTGAGAATCGAGATTTTCATTATATATTTTGGGAATATAAAAAAAATAAAACCCCTGCTGAATAAAACATTAGACACCATTAGAAAATTTGTAATGGTTTTACTGGTTATAATGGGACTTGTATTGGTTTTACTGGAAACTGTAATGGATCCTGTTGGTCTCTAGTTGTAATTGGTTGCCTTCTATTGGTGGCTTGTTAAAACCAATAAATCCTAATGGAATATGTCCCAAAACACACTACAGAAAACCGGTTTTAATGGTTAAAAATTGATGGTTTGTAATGTTTGTAATGTTTTGTTGTGGGAAATCATTAAAATTTTCTGGTGATGCTTATTGTTTATTTTTTTATTATGATTATTATTTATTTCATTAGAGACATACGCCTATATCTGTTTGTGGCTGCTGTGTGTCATATGACAAGCATGAGAGCCCCCCCCCCCCCCCCCCCCCCCCCTTTATTCGTGCCACCTCAAAAATGATGCCTCTGACACTACAATACAAAATTATTTGTCAAATAAATGAAACATGATGAAACATTCGTTTTAGTTTAAATTGTTATAGCTTACTTCTAGATTGCAGTGGTACATGACATGGTGAAAAATGACTGAATGAATAATAGGCTACTTAAAGTAGTTTAAGATGATTTTGACAATTGTGCCCCCTAACAGCCAGTGCCCCTGTCTGCCCCCCCCCCCCCCGTTCGTGGTTAGAACCGCCCCTGCCATTATTACCAAAACGTGCCTTTCTGTTTAAATAAAGCTTTAAATAAATTTATTATTTATTTACTTATTTATTGGTTTATTTGTATAGGGACAGTAACGGAAACATAATCTTAGGCAGAAGAATAAAAATATGCATTGACACATAGATGAAGATCAAGCTAAGTTTACCTTACATCCTAGAAAGGCCTTTAAAATGCACAATTAAAACTCCTACACAATTTTACCTTTAAATATGGGACTGACACAATAAGGGACCTTTACATATAAATGGGGTGGTTATAATACTAAATTCCATATTAAATCATATGTCATTACAATTAAAATAGCTCAGTACACACCAGTGTTGTTTTTAAATATCACGTGAGATACTATTTAGTATTTATTCATGGTTTGAATTAGTTTATATAAATAGACTAGATAGTTTTATATATATTTAGTTTTATTTCTATATTTTCTGTTTTCATTGTAAAGTTTTAGTATTTTTTTGTTTTTTATTTTTTTTAGTTTGTTATTTTAGTACATCATGTTAAACTAAATAAAAATGAGAAATATTGCCTTTAGCTGAAATAAAGTAAGTTAAAACACTTTTGTATTTTATTTTGTTACACAAAAATGTTTCAAGTAACAAAAGGTTTGTTTTGGTTTAAGTTATTATCGTAAACTATAATAACCCTGGTACACAACACACACACACACAACACACCCACACCCACACACACACCACACACACACACACACACACACACAAGTAAGAGAAAGATTCAAAAATGCTGAAAAAAAAGGATAAAAAAAAAAAAACATTTGGGGCTGTAGGCTTAGTTGTAGGTGGCTCTAGTCTAGCCTCATTTGACCTAAAAAAGTTCCTACTGGACCGAGGTGTTTGTGTTTATTAAGTGAACGTGTCCTGGTGAGTATTTGTGTCATAACTGTCATATTAGTGTAGGTGTTGTACAGAAGCTGCAGGACGTTTATTACTGCAGTCACAGCACACAGCCACAGTGTGTCTGTCAGTGAGCTAACAGCAGTCAAGGATTCTCTCTGTCCTCTCTTTTTTTATTGGCCTCTATTCATCTTCCCCTCTCTATGCGTTTGTTGTCTAATAATCAATCAGACTCCCATCACTCATGTGCATTTGTTACTCCTATTGGGAAAGTGTTTGTTCAGTCTCTGGATCTCTTTGTGCTGGTCTGTCATCACTTGGCTGTGTCTGTGGTTCAGTGCCGAGCTGGTGTTGAAATCTGTTTGCCTTATCTCTGTGAGCTGTGACTATCTCTGTCTGCCTCTCTCCTCCTTTTCCTTTCAACCTAATAACATTAAACACGGTTACAGACTCAAACAATTAGAGTGTGCATTTAAATCAATGTGTCCCCCCCCCCCCCCCACCCCCCCCCCCCCCTGTGTGAACATGACGTGGGGCCACAAGATGATAATTTGCAAGACAGAGTGTTTCTAATGTAATCGTTCTGTACTAATTATAGAGAGCTGATTCACAGAGTCTGTAAATGTAAATGGGGGAGGCAGGGGTAAGATGTGCCACTTTTACTCAAGTTGTCCTCTAGTCAAGGAGAAAGAAGATGGAGGTAAAACCTAACTTCATTTCAGGATGTCTGCTCTTTGCTGAAATGAAAGAAGACCGCATCTGCAACGTAAGACTATAAAAATAGGATTTCTCAAAGAATAAAAAGTTGTGTATTCATACAATGTATCATGTGAAGAGATCAATTAAATAATTGGCAAATATGTGCAAGATTTAACTTTCAGAATTAAATTATGGTCATAAATTATTTTGAAATTTTTTTTTTTTAACTATCCCGTTCCAATCTCTCATTTTGTTGCATATTTTTTCCATAAACCTTCAGAAACAACATAAATCAGCCAATAAACCAACCAAATATAATGTAATTTAATGTAATGTAATATAATATAATGTAATATAACATAAAAATGTTTAAATGTTAAAAATGATGGAGAGAGTCTGGATAAGAAAAAATCAATCTAAATAATAATAAATATGGTTTTATAGTTTTAAAAAGCATTATTTAATAATATATATGTTATATTTATGTATATTATAAATGTACTTATATTTTTTAATTAGCTTTTTTGTTAACTCTCGAACACTAACTTCAAGAAAAGTTTATTTATTAAATTTTTTTTTATGCACGTTATCATTCCTAAATCCCTGAATATGTTTGATTCTGCATCTTCTATTCCAGGTGAGGCGCGGTTGGTGGGGGGTTCATCTAATAAGAGTGGTCGTCTTGAGGTGTATCTAAATGGCCGGTGGGGAGCAGTGTGTGACACCCACCTGACTGATCGAGATGCCAGTGTGGTCTGTAGACAACTGAGGCTTGGGTATTAGTTGCAAACTTTATTCATTATCAGTTAGAGGCTCTGTTCTGATTAACACCCAGCATGTGCTGTCATTTAATTACCTGCTAACTCCCAACAGTGAAATCGGCACTGCGCTTCGGCATTCCTATTTCGGACCCGGTTCTGGTCTCTTTCACTTTGAACGTCTTGGTTGCCATGGCAATGAAGATTCTCTTCTGAAGTGCCGGAGCAGGAAATATATCTCCGGTGACTGTAACCATGGAAATGAGGGCGGAGTGGTGTGTGCAGTACCAGAGGGTAAATTTGTTTAATTTGAGTAGGTCATTATTATTATGGTGACGCCCCCCCCCCCCCCCCCCCCCCACACACACTTTAGACTTTGGGTCACCAGAATTTTGTGGTATTTGTATATACTGTATATATTAGTTGTTGTTTGCACATGTATAGTATTAACATGTATTTTATAATATTTTTCGCTACATCAAGATGCATGATGAGTGTATTTGATTACAAACTAAGCTGCGTTTTCTTAGTTCTGGGTGACAGTTGAGAGCTTGAGTTGCCTTGGCGACCCTGGGCATCTTCTGACAACACAGAGGACTGCCTGATTAACAGCAAACTCTTGTCTCTCTCACTTTTTTATTGAAAAAGACCATTTCTCATCTGTTGAGTGGACCTCCAGGGCGGGGTCTGTAACAATAGTCTTTAGTGTCACATGATCCTCATTGATGAATTAGACATGATGAATCATTCTAATATGATGATTTGCTGCTAAATAACCTTTTTTATGATTATCAGTGTTGAATACATTTGAACTGATTAATACGTTTGTGAATAGGATTCTTTTATGAACAAAAAGAATAGAATTTATTTCAAATAGTAATAATTTATAACATTAGAAATGCCTTTACTGTCGATTTTGATCAATTACTGTAAATCATCTTGCTAAAAAAAAGTATTAATTAAAAAAAAAGAAAATAGTGACCCAAAGTTAGGAACGCTATGTATATTGATTTATGAAGTTATTCATATATATGTAAGTTAAAGTTATTAAGGTATGTAATGGTAATGTGTAAGTAATGCGTGTTGATAATAATATTGTTCATAACTTTGGGTCGCTAATTTTTTATTGTTTGTGTGTCTTTTATGAACAAAATAATAGAATTTTATTGAAATGGTAATATTTTATAACATAAGAAATGGCTTTACTGTCCAATTTTGATTAATTAAATGTATCCTTGCTTTAAAAAAAGGGACCCCAAAGTTATGAACAGTATATATTTTTTAAAACAAATTACTTACACATTACATTACATACTTAATAACTTTAATAACATGCAACGTCAAATGTGTGTGTAATATATATATATATATAATATATTATATATAATATAATATATATAATATATATATATACAATATATATATACTCTTACAACATATTTTTTCAACAGTGTTATAGTGTGGAAAGGCCTTCTGTGAAGCTAAATGAAGACAGATTCCATGAGAGACAGAAGTAGGGTCATAAACAGTGTGCCTGTTGTAATGGGACAGTTTGCTAGAACAGGGTCAGGTATATTTAGAGAGCGCTGTGAATTATTCACACAGAAACTTTAGGAAGCAGAAAGCAATCTGAGAGTGCTGAGGCTTTGCCAAGAGTCCTTACACATGTCCCCATCCTTTACCATACACACATACATGCTTCAAAGCATTATGCCATATGTGGAAGACCTATGTCTTGTAAAAGGGTTTCTCTACTGAAGCATATAGAAGAGTTTTAAGCTTCTGCTCTCAAGAAGTGTGAAATATTACACTAATTATTTTGTCCTATGCATCCTCCACCGCAGTGAATAAATGAATGAAATATCGATTGATTGGACTTTTGTTTTGTTTAGGCAATGGTGCCCCCCTGAGGCTCGTGGGAGGCCTTGAGGATTTCGAGGGGCGCATGGAGGTGTACCATAACGGGAGGTGGGGTACTATCTGTGATGATGAATGGGATGATATTGATGCTGCAGTGGTTTGCCGACAGTTGGGACTGGGGTAAGAAATCTGTCTTCATATGTATGTCCTATTTTTTTTTTCCAATGCCAAGGACCCCCAAATAAGAGCTGTGTATAAATTTGCCTGTGTAAGAAAAAAAGTTGAAATAAAAAAACAGATTGCATTTTTTGATGTAAAATACTGTTATGAAATATTTGATTTTAGACCAGAAAGAGTGAAACTGCAGTAATATCAAATTCAATAAATGTGTTGTGGCTTTCCATTTGAAAAACCCCTGTCTTATAGCATTAGTACAAGGATCTGCACATCTATCGCAAGATCTTCTAATGTTGCTTGAAAGCTTTTGTATCATCATCGGCTGTTTTTGTTTAGCAACATTTAGAAACGCTTTGCACTAATGATTCGACTAAAAGCATTTACAAGAGCTGGGAAACACTGATAATGCCATGCACGAATCAGTGCTGACTATAAGGACTGTCCTTTTTACACACACAAACGCACACACTAGCACAGCAAGTGAACTTTATTAATATAAATGAGTGGATGGGGTGTATGAATGATTGATGGGGTGTAGGCAGGGTGCGAACTACGGGGGAGCTAGATATTATTTCAAAATATCTTACCGACCCCAATCTTTTAAACAGCAGTGTATCTTAACTGTTTTGGTATGGGAATGAATCACAGGCGTGTGTTTGTTTTCAGCGGTGTACCAAAGGCATGGACATGGGCGCACTTTGGGCAGGGCACTGGGCCTATCGTGTTGGATGGAGTGCATTGCACAGGAAATGAGCTGTCTTTGGAGGAATGCCCTCATGCGCCCTGGGGCCAGCACAACTGTGATCACATGGAGGATGCTGGAGTCTCATGCAACCCGTTTACAGGTGAAGATGACACAGACTGTGACACGAGTGGTCTCAACTGTCTTTATGAAAACACATTTAAAGTAATTCAAGGACTAAAAACCCTTTTATTGCCATTTTATTTGTGTGTGTAAGTGCATTGATTAAACGTAGACATGTTAATGCTGCTATAGATGGAGTGTTGCGTCTAGTAGGAGCTGATAGCCCATGGGAAGGACGCCTTGAGGTTTATCACGCTGGAGAATGGGGCACAGTGTGTGATGACAACTGGAACGGACGTCAAGCCCAGGTGGTGTGTCGACAGCTGGGTTATCGGTAAGCTGTATTTTTGGACTGGTTGATAACATAATTCTTGAATGTAAGCATGTAATGTGCTACTTTGAAGTAATTTAAAAAAAGTACATTTGAAGTTTGACAAGGAGGAGACCGGGAAGTTTGTTTCATTTAGCTTTCTGCTCTGTTACTGCAATACTGCTATTTTTCCAACAGAGGGCGAGCTGAGGTGGCTCCAGATGGGATGTATGGAGAGGGTACAGGGATGATCCTGCTGGATGAGGTGACTTGTGAAGGGGGAGAGAGCTCTCTGCTGGACTGTGCTCATGGTCAGTGGGGGCAGCATGACTGCTCTCACAGTGAGGACGTGGGCATACGCTGTGAAAGAGAAGGACAGAACAATGAGATCCCTGAAGTGGCTCCTGCCACAGGTGAGTAAAGTCCATGTAAAAACTTTTATTAGTGTTGTTATCATCATCAAGAGTAACAGACGTTACCGATATCCGAACCAGATGTTAAGAAACAAGTCCACTTTACATTTTTAAGAGCCCTCCAAAACAAATTGGATACTAGAAAACTTATTTTATTGTACTGACATGCTTATACATGTGTATGTATATAATGAAATGCATACTTATTTGTAGCTTATAAAAAACATGCATGATGATGAATATGGTTAAGACATGGTGTAAAAATGATTGTGCTTATCAGAAAGGGATTTGTTGCTCTGTGACAAACAGCAAATCTTTGTTAACATAATGTGCTTTTTTAATTTTCTGCAATCTAAAGCAGTGGTCCTCAATTTTTTTGACTCCAAGGCTCTCACAGTCAAAGGCAATATCTGAATACTTAAAGGACCCCCAAGGTATTTTTGGTGAACCTGCTGTTTTGACAAAACTGCTTATTTCCAACCTTTTTTATTTTCAGAAAGTGGGAGCGGCAATATATTAAAATAATTAAATAAAACAATTACAATTAAGATAATCCATAATTACAAAAAACAAACAAACAAAAAAATCCAATAACTTAGTGTTCTACAGGGTTTACACTTTTCATTAGCAATTTTTTCCATGACAGTCATTTGTAATTTACAGGAATTTTAAAATTATTATTTACTCAGAAATAGCCATTTCTACCTAATAAAATATTTTAGATCTTAACATAACTATAAAAAGACTTTTCATGACTTCTTAAGATTTTGTCAGTTGACATGACATTTCCAGGTCTAGAAATCAAACTTTTAAAATTCTCTCATACATCCAGGTTTCTCAAGACATGAGAACCATGGTTATAAATAAAAATGGCAGATGTAATTGAACAATACGACATATAATGTCGCTTACTTGATTTTTTTACATATTTAAAGCTTGTTTTGTCTTCATTTTATCCATCGTGAGGCCCTCTTAAGCCCAAAACACACTGCACGATTTTAGCAATCCTATAAGATCACTGCATGTCACACTGTGCGACATGGATCTAATAAACTTGGCTACGACATGGTGTAGACTGTACGTGATGACACCTACGATACGATGCACGGTACTACAGAGAAAAAACGTCATCAGCGTGCTTTAGTGTAACAAAAGAGCTGATATCACACTTTACGTTTTTTTTTATGTGTGCTGAAAAAAAGTGGAAGCAGCAAAAGAAGAAGGGATAAGAGCTTGAGGTAAGCAGTTTTATGTTTTAGCGGCATGTCGCGTTGATTTCATGTTGCATTTTTATTGGTTGGTCAGTAAACGTGGATCGTTGCAGCAAACACACTGTGCGATGATCATGTTGTATCGTAGGATATCTTTGGTCGCAAGACCATGAC
Source organism: Sinocyclocheilus anophthalmus (assembly GCA_018155175.1). NCBI lineage: Eukaryota > Metazoa > Chordata > Actinopteri > Cypriniformes > Cyprinidae > Sinocyclocheilus > Sinocyclocheilus anophthalmus. Next base: position 211,081 of record JADLZN010009782.1, read on the forward strand.
AACAGCTGTCTTTGAACCTCTCTCATTGTACGACATAAGAGCACCGATTAGGAGCCCCGATCACAGAAATCGCCAAGATTGTTTACGATGTCAATCTTTCATCTGGGACAGCCGAAAATCATGCAGTGTGTTTAGGCTTTTTTTTTTTTTTTTTTGTTTTTTTTTGTTTTTTTTTTTTGTTTTTTTTTTTTTTTTTTTTTTTTTTTTTTTTGAGAGGTTTTGCTGAGGCCCCCCTAGTGGGTCCCTGCCTTCTGGTTGAAAACCACTGTTTAAATTGACATTTTTAATTTTAACAGTATAATGTGATATGTAATAATAAAGCTGTTTTCTGTCATTTCTAACTAGGCACCAAATTCTAGCACTGAATAATAAGAGAGCCCATAAAAGCATCCTTAGTCTATTAAATATCTGGGGAATATAATTTTGCATAACATTACCCTTTAAAAAAGACAAGGAATTTACACTGCAACTTTTGTATTCTCAATCATATAATTCACTGCTTATCCAGGTATATAGAGGTCCATCTTTTCTGTGCTGTTTCTAGTTATGCTGTGGTTCCAGGTCCCCTGGTGAGGCTGGTGGATGGCGAGAGCCGTAAGGAGGGCCGCGTAGAGGTGTTTATTAATGGCCAGTGGGGCAGTGTGTGTGATGATGGTTGGAATGACATCAATTCTGGAGTGGTCTGCAGACAGCTAGGATTTGTGTAAGCATGTTTCATGTGTTCAAAGAAGATAAATACACATCCTAACATTGTCAGTTACTTATTTGTTCCTCTTTCCCCTTTTCAATTTCAGAGGGGTCTCGAAGGCCCGCTCCATGGCTTATTTCGGTGAGGGTCAGGGACCCATCCATCTGGATAATGTGAAGTGTGTTGGGACAGAGGCTTCATTGGGTGAGTGTTCAGCTGTGGGCCCGGACGCCCATGATTGCAGGCACAGTGAGGATGCAGGAGTCATCTGTGACTACACCACTGAACCCATAAAGTACAGAAGCATGAACAAGCAGGAATGTGGTTTGAGACCCAACACACAAAGGCGCAGAAGAAGGATCATTGGAGGAGACAAGTCTCTACGGTAATGAACATTAGGGTTTATTTGTTCACTAGCATTGTAACGTGCATTATATTTATTAATCTCTGTTTTTGTTTATTGACCATCTGTGACTGTCGTGTAGGGGAGACTGGCCGTGGCAAGTATCTTTGTGGCTTAGGTCTCAATCGAAAGGCACCCATCCACTTTGTGGGGCGACCCTCATCAATTCCTGTTGGGTCATTACTGCTGCTCATTGCTTCAAGAGGTGAGAGAGAGACTCTACTGACATCTAGTGGCTGTACGGAGAATGACAAACACTTTACTTTGTTACAATGTCTGTTATAAATGACAGTTTAGCAATAAATAAACATGCTGTGCATGAACATCTCTTTTTTTCAGGTTTGGTTCGGACCCGTCCCGTTATGTGCTGCGGCTCGGTGACTACCACACAGAGGAGAGGGACGACTTTGAGCGCACTCTCTCTCCTGAGCGCATCGTGATCCATGGAAAGTACCATAGCCAGGGCTGGGAGTATGATATTGCCTTATTGAAGCTGAAGGGCACAGATGGGAATTGTGTGGCCTTTAACCCACACACTAATGCAGTTTGCCTTCCGCCTCAGAGCAACAGGAGGGGTAAGAGGCCTATCGCCTGTGTTATCACCGGATGGGGAATTACAGGTACTGCAAACTCACACATATTTAGAGAAATACATTTCTGAACACACTTATGATGGCTGATAGTTTCCTATTGGAATGGAAGACCTAAGCTAATAATTCTGGGTAAAAAGTATTATTATTTACAAACAAAATGAGTAAAATAAAAGAAAAAATTTGCAAACCAAATAATTTTGCAAATACATATGCAACAATTATATTGTTAATTTAAATACAGTACTGTTCAAAAGTGTAGGGTCGGTGAGATTTTTTAAAAGTGTTATATTCACCAAAACTGTATTTATTTGACCAAAAATACAGTAAAACCAGTAATATTGTGAAATAATTACAATTAAAAAAAAACTTTATTTTTTATTTTTAAATGTTAGTTAGTCCTGTGATGGCAAAGCAAAATTTTCAACAGTCAATACTCCAGTCTTCAGTGTCACATGATCCTTCAGGAATCATTCTAATATGCTGATTTGTTGCTCAAGTAACATTTATTCTTCTTATCTGTGTTGAAAACATTTTTGTGTACACAGTGATAAATTTTTCAGGATTATTTGATTACTAAAGTTCAAAAGAACAGCATTTATTTGAAATAGAAATCCTTTGTAACATTGTCTTTAGTTTATAAATGTCTATACTTTAACAATTTAACACATTCTTTAAAAAAAGTTACATTTCTGAAAACAAAAACAAAACTTACTGATCCCAAACTTTTGAATGGCAGTGTATATTTTATATAATATTTACATACTTCAAAAAGGTGTTTTAAAATAAAAAGTTCTTATAGGCGCTAATTTTTCATTCTCTTCTTGTATCTTGTATTAGACTCTGAGTATTCCCGAACACTGCTGCAAGCCTGGGTTCCGTTACTGCCTTCCTGGAAGTGTAAAAAACGCTACGGCAGTCGCTTCACTAGCCGCATGTTGTGTGCCGGCAGCTTGTCGAACCATCGCCGTGTGGACAGCTGTCAGGGTGACAGTGGGGGGCCACTAGTGTGTCAGGGTGAGGCTGGCCACTGGATGCTCACAGGAATCATCTCCTGGGGTCACGGTTGTGGTGACCCCACCTATCCCGGTGTGTACACACGGGTCGGCCGGTTCCTGAAGTGGATAGAAAAAATCATCCACAGCACTGGCAGAGCGTGATTTTACAGTGGTAACATTAAAACCCACTTACCGCATTGTATAAAATATATGTTATGTAATGCCTATGAAGGGATCACCAGCTGGCCGTTAGGTTTAAAGCTGGTTTGATCCTGTTTTATGTGTTGCACATTTTACTACTTGCACCATGCCATTTCAGTACCATTTCTGTACACTTGAAGCATTCGTGAATATGCACAAGAACATGAAGCCACATGTTCTTAAGGGACAGCTGCATTAAGTGAGCGGAGTTTTCCGGGATTGAAAGGTCTTCGCCTCTGTAAATAAGTCATTTTGCACTAATCTGCATGCCATATAAATGGAGCATCTGTGGGAGGTCTGTGTTCTGGTCTGGCTCTTCTGGATCAGGTTCTTAAATCAGTTCACATTTTGCACTTAAACGTGTTATTTTTCTAGTTTTGTGATTGAATTAAGATAAGGAACAGCATGCTTGTATGTAAAGATTCATCAACATTCCACTTGTATGTTGGTTATTTGTACTCTTGTTGTAGGTGTATAGGGTACGACTACCATTATTGAGCTTTTAACTTAATTTGGCAGAAAACCAGTGTCAGAAAATAGTATGTTCAGTTTATTTATACATATAACAATGTCCACTTTTTTTCCTCAAGCTCCTACCCAACAGATAATGTGATAATATCAGTGATATGAAGTATTGGACTGTTAATCGACTGGATATGATGTAGTCTCTATGGGGGGGGGGACATGGTGATGGACAAAAATGAGAGCCAAAATTAGTATATATCAATGCTTTAAGTTTGACTTGCAAACTGCTTATGTTTCCCTTTGAAACTTTGCATGTGCTTGCCAAACATTAGTTTTTTTGCAAAGTTTTACGTTTCCTTGTGAAACATTGCATTTGCTTGCTGAACGTTTGTGTTTCTTGCAAAATTCTTATGTTCCCTAAGAAACTTTGCATTTTGTGAGTGGACATAAAACTGGTCATAGAAATACTACGATGGAGGGAAAACTATAGATTTAATGTTTTAGCAAACGAATGCAAAGGTTCTTGGGAGAACACAATTTTCACTTTTTGTGAAAGAATGCAAAAATTAGTGCCAAAAGCATTGAAATGTGTTTCATATTTTTTTTCCATCACCGTGTTCCTAGTTTATAGTGAGAATTGGTCCTTAAACTAAAGTGTTTAAACTTGAACTACACAGTTATTTCACACATGGTCAGAATCTGCTGCTGAGTGATGTTATGTTGCATTTGCTTCCTGCAGTGTTCAGCCTTTTCTGTAGACAGGTGTTTATTCAGGTTTACTGTTGTATTTATTTACATAACAAGAAGACATAGGCTTATAAATTCATTGTTTCTTGCTTTGATTAATGAATTGAGCTATAACAGTGGTGCTGTTTTGTTCCAGTTGGGTGTCCCAATCAAGAAATACTGAAATTAGGCATAGACAGGAAGGAGAAGATCACTTTAGTAATTAGTCAAGTTTACACAATTAGTATTCCATGTAGTCCAAATGGTTCAAATGATGTAGACGCTTTGGTTCCTAACATTCTATTAGCAGTCTGTTATTAATCAATCCCAAACAGAAACCTTGATGTAATTATGGAAAAATGCAATGGCTGCTAATATGCCATATTTAGCTTTGGTTGAAAACTGGTTTAGCAAAAACAAACGAAACAAAATTCAGATGTTTAGACACCAAGATGGAAAATTAGATAAACTTATTTGAACGCATGGCCTTGTCTCCTCCTCATTTTTTTGTTCTGCAAAATGGTGTTGGGAAAGCAAAAACAAGTCAATCAGAAATGCAGCGTAATATTCTGGCATCATTATATTAATCATCTATTTCCAACACATTGTGATTGTATTAAATGTTGAAAATCGTCATTGACCATATTAACTACATCTGTCTCTCTCTCTCTAAATATATGACTTGGAATGACTTTGAAAAAAAGATCAGTTTTGCAAGTATATTATGACTGTCCTTTAATATGGACATTATATATGTGTGTGTGTGTGTGTGTGTGTGTGTGTGTGAGAAAAGGGGGGGTTTTAATTAAAAAATCATGTTTTTTTTGGTCCTGCGTTCCAATTAATATCAATAAACTAACACAATAAAAACATAACAATAAAAAAACGTGATTTAAGAAAATTTATAAAAAGGAGTTATCTGTTTTTGCATATAAACTCTGCATATATACAGTGCATAGCATCCTCTTGTACCATTGTCCTCTTTTATGCTAAGAAATAAGTCACCTGGCAGTTCTCTCCCAAGTGGTTCCACTGCTGCCAGCATTAAGTCTGAGTATGATTCAGTGGGCTATATAACACTTTTAATTTTCAGGAAATTACTTGTCTTTAAAAGTTTTAGTTCAATATACTTATCTGTTGATCAAAAATAGCCTTAAACCTATAAAAAAAATGTTTTAGTTTTATTTAGTAACGTTCAGGAGGGTGTACTCATTTTTGCAACACAACATTTTATCACTTTGATAAGAAAATCTTATTTTGCTGAATAATTTTGGCATTCTTCTTTGGTAATTGATCAAGCAGGCTTGTTGGAACATTACATCTCCAAAGAACCCTACCATGTCTTCTAAGTAAAGAGTAATTGCTGAATTTTGTTAAGTTTTAGGGTTCTTTGGAGATGTAATGTTCCAACAAGCCTGCTTGATCAATTACCAATCCATGCTCTGGTCTCAAGAGACCAAGTCAATCATTTTGGATCCAAAAGCATCCAAAATGTTCTGGTGTTGCTAGAGGAGGAGTACAGTGAGAAGTGCTTGGTACCCATAGTGATGTTCAGTGGTAGTAAAGCTCTTCTATATGGATGTATGAGTGCTGAAGGTGTGAGTGAGTTGTGCTTTATCAACGCTGGCATGAATTCACACACTACTGTGTGATGTAATACAAAAACTTGAAACAGAAGATGCTACCCTCCCCTCATTTCCTGCATTATTGGGCATTTTTCAGCATGACAATGAATATATTCATTCTCCCAAGGTGAAAATCCTTCAGTGGACATGTATTTCACTCAATCCTAACACTCTTGAGCTGCTGTGAGAGATTCTGTAGAGACGAGCTGAGCAACACTCCCCATTAAAGACCAGGGCATTTAAGGAGGTCGTTCTCCAGGAGTTAAACAGCACAGATGTTAAAATTTGTCATGAACTTGTACACTCGGTGCCAAGAAGGGTCAGAGCAGTGTACTTTTATGTTCTGGAGGACATACTAAGTACTAGAATATTATACATTTTCTGAATTAAATCTAGGGTGTACTCATTTCTGCAATCCTTCATTTTAACAAAATTGGCTAATTTACTTATCTTACAGAAAATATTGGCATATATTTTGCTGTTTTTATTAAGTATATGTTTAATATGTTTCAATTTTGCCATCTTTCCAAAAATTATATTAGTGTCTTATGAAAAACTTTTTATATTTATTCAGAGGGCGTGCCCTCCATTCTTCTGTGCACGTGTATATATATATATATATATATCTAATAATATATTATATATATATATATACATAGTAGATTATAGTAATTTTGGATTACTTTTCCATTGTGATAGTATGATTTATCTTGCCAATTTCAATTCTAGACTTAATTGTAACAGTTATTTATTGTAACATAAACCGATTTAGAATTATGAATTATTTGTCTGTGGAATATTGTTTTGTTAAAAAAGCATTTGTTAAAAATACACTCATAGATTTGTAATTACTATTATGTAATCAAACATAAACCTTCAATTTAGGTGGCACCAAATTAAAACACATACTACACACACAAGTGATGTCCACTGGAATGGACTCTGGGTATGAAAGGGTTAAACAAAATCCACTATTTGTGTAATACCAACAACATTAAACTCTTGCTTGCATCGCTCAAAGAAGCTCTATCCAAGTCACCATCTTGCATTTATTCATTGTTATTAATGTAGGCTATTTGAATGTAATATCCCAAATCAATCCGAGACACTCTTGGCAATCTGTTGCACAATATTCAGCTGTTGATTCTGAAGTATTACGGAAAATCAAACAATTGAAATGCATTCTAAATGGTTTATGATTTAGTACCAGACCTACATACCCATGAACAAATAACTGCCACATAATGTGTTATGCAAGACAAAATGCATGGAAACGAGAGACTAGCGTTTGTCTGGCTTTAATGTCGAGCGGAAGTGCGGATCAGCTGATGCTGGAGAGCCATCTTCATCTTCCTGAGCAGAGGAGAGGAGGGGGGCACAGGACAGAGAGAACAGGGGCAGCGCGATTCCAAATTGTCGGCTTAAAAAGACATTTTGGACCCAGAGAGCGCTGGCTGCTTAGAAACGACGGAGGACTAGAAAAGAACCGGCCGGTGGCACATGCAGACAAGCGGATGACAAGCTTTTACACACAAAGGAGAAGACACATATGAGGCAGCTAGAGGTGGCATAAAAACAATTTATTATGTTTTCCACGGATGGACGTTTGTCCTGGTCGAGGGGTCAAATCGGCATTTTAGTCGTCTGATTTTCCTGTAACGTAAACCCACATAGAGGCACAATGCTGAGATAAGAGCACTGGCGATCCGAACCAGTGGATCGACAAGACTCGGATTAGGGACCAAGGCTTTTGTGCCAAAACATCAAAACAGCGTTATTCCGTCTGGATAGTTGTAAGGACATAAGCACAGCTCGTGTCAGCGCTTATTTTGACAGTTTTTTAAGTGTTTGGGGTTTCGGGCTAGCCGGAAAGCTAGCAGGCTAACCGACTAGCTTTTCGGAGTTAGCAGAGCTACCTCGATCGAAATAAAAAAACAATCGTACCGGGGTTGTTTTGGGTTAACACAGGTTTATTATTGTGATATGTTTAAGAGAAATAAACCCGCGGAGGGTCATTAGGTGTACTTGGGGAGCTGGTCTTTCTTCAGCGCTCTCTTGTTTTGTTAGCCGTAGAGCAGCTGTGGGACTCGAGGCTCAGCTGATAGGACAAACAGAGGAGAGGGGGTTTAAATGAACATTTTAGTGAAAAAAACTCATGCTTGCTAAAACGCCCTGAACTTTACTAACTGAGTCACTACAGTTGCTGTCAATTAACACCACTTGCTATGTAGTTTGAAAACTTAAGGGCAGTCAGACCACTGGAGAGGGGCTTATTTATTTCAAAATCTTATTTCATAAGATTTAAACCTCAACAAATGTCTGATGATACATTTCTGGAGCGTTTTTGTCTTGTAAGTCCACACTTGACCATGTAAGATAACACTTATTTAGGTTTAAAAAAATTGAGAAGTGTATAGGTTTATGAAATTTTAGCTATGGGTTGTAACACTTTTCTGAAGACCTAGACACCTGAGTGTCTCCAGCAGTTGGGGTCTAAAAGCATGGATTAATTTCACTTAACTGCACTGCAGTCATGTGCAAATCCTCCATTTGACACCCTAAATACATATTTTCAAGAAACACAGGCTTTCTTGAGAGACTTTGCAGGGCCCCTCACACAGTGTTTGGGTTGCGTGTGAGTTTCCCCTCCCCCTGAGCGAGTGTCACTCTCTCAAAACAACAGAAGCGCAGAGGCACGTTCAGTTGAAGCTTTCAGGTCTCCACACAGCAGATGTGATGGAACTGATGTTCGCTGAGTGGGAAGATGGAGAGAGGTTCTCCTTTGAAGATTCGGACCGTTTTGAGGAGGACTCCCTGTGCTCGTTCATATCAGAGGCGGAAAGTCTCTGCCAAAACTGGAGAGGATGGAGGAAACAGTCTGCCGGCCCAAATTCACCCACTGTGAAGATTAAAGGTAATGAAAGATTGTCTTCATGTGCTGTGAAGTGGTTTAGGTGCTGTCATTGTAATGTGAGCACACCGTGCCTTGGCATGGCTGCACCTTTGACCTTGGGTTGTATTCTTAACTTGTGGACAACAATGTTATGTGACCTGCATGTTTAAAAAAAACTACCAAGTTTAACTGTTCTTCCATACGTGGGCCTATGTGGACAAATTAGTTAACCTTGTACTGGAGTTATAGGTTTACTTGTTTTGGTACAAGTTGCATTAGTGGGGACACAAGTAATATATTTCATTATTATAATATATCATTTATGTGCAACTTCATTAAAATATATATATATATTTAGTACTATCCACTATGATAAGGTTCAATTGTGTAAAATGCCTCTTGGACGTGACGGCAACTAAAACCACTACATCACTTTCATAAAAACCTGTAGTGCAACAGCAAATTCTCAGTGTGAATACATTTTGACTTGAACGTCACAGGTGAGTAAAATGTCTTAGGATGGCAAAAGTAATGTAAAAAAATCTTGTTTGTTTGTTTGTTTGCTGGTTTTTATTGTATTTGTTATACTTGTATTTGTTTAATTGTTTTTGATGAAAATAGCCTTTGATGCTGACATGGCATTAAATAAATATATATATTCTATAGGAGGGCAAAAGTTAAGTTACAAGGACAGTTAATCTGCAAATGAAAATTCAGTCATTTACTCACCCTCATGTCTTTCTAAACCTGTATGTATTTCTTTCTTCTGCAAAACACAAAAGATATTTTAATATATATATTTTTTTTTCTGTCCAAACCATGAAAGCCAATGGGATCCAATGTTGTTTTAACCTCAACATTGTTCAAAATAACTTTTTTTTTTAGTTCATTTTTAACTTAAAATTCTCTCTATGAAAATTTTCTTTTGCAGTATCCTTCAATTGTATTCCTTTATAAGCTGTAAGTCTAGAACTTGGATATTGCAGCACAACTGTGATGTGTTAAAATTATGTTTGAAACAACTTTGGTCAGTCACTCCATATTACTGCAAGTTCTTAAAACTGCTGAAACTCCGGCCCACCAAAAGCCCCATGCTGTGCATGTGTAGAGAGAGTTGTCAGTCGTGAAGACGGAGATCTGTGCGGCTGCAGATCCGTGAACGGAGTGTGTAGCATTTGTTGGTTGAGTTATAGGGAGTTTGGAAAGGGAGGCCTTGTGTGGTGTTTAGATTGAGAGCGAGTGTGTGTTGTGGGGGGTTGGGTGGGGTTAAGCAGCAGAGGGCTGTAAAAAGAGCTTTGTCTTGTGCAGGTCACTGCCTCAGAGCAGAGGATTGTGGTTAAACAAAAAAAGCCCCATTTGATCAATCTGCATAATGCTGCTGATCTTGCACAGCCCAGTTTGAGACACCAAATCCCCCTGGTTTTTGTCTAAATCGGTTCTAAAATTAAATCAGGGGTATTTCACGTGCCCGTTTTCTTGGCGCTGGAACTGAGGGAACACGATCGCTCAGACGTGGCTGTTTATATAGCACTCTGTGAGCCGGTTGTCTTTGTTCTCTGGTTGTTGGGCAGCGGGACGGCAGACCGCTCATGAGAGACTGTCTCACCTATTCACAGCCTCACAAAAGACAAAGCTGTCTCACAGCCTGTGTTAACTCCTCTTCTGTTGGTCACCATGGTTTAGTCAGCCAGAACTGGCTATGAGTGTGCCACCTGATTCATTGGGATCTCACTCGCACTTCTACACATCTTGTTGCTGAGCAGCTGTTTGTTGGCAGCGCCTTTAATGAGTCACCTGTCCCCTGTGAAGTCGTTGTCTCTCTGACTCCCACTGTCTGTCTATAATGTACTCTTGCATCTGCTTGTGGTCTGGGTAATTCGTCTCCAAAATATTCTAGCGTCTCATCTTTTGGCGGTTGGTTTTAGATTACGTGGGTGTCTGGTAATGGTGTGGTTTGTGTCTACTATTTGATCATGACACTTATTTTAATGCTTTGCATGACAGCCGAAATACCAGGTTGTAGGTAGATTGTTAACAGTAATGGTAAAATATTAAGTTGCATGTTGGCATACTTATTTTGTGAAAGTTAATTCTTTTGACAGTACTTGACAGTTGCCCTTTATGGTTAAGGGTGTCTGATTTAACCCTAGATAAAGCAATGCACAACTTGACTCATTTTTAGTAGAATGGTCACACTTTGTGTAAATGGACAGCTCTGCTGATTTTACTTCAAAAGGACTAATATATATGTTGTGTTTTAAAAGAATCTTCAAATTTAGGAGCTTTTGTTTAGTGGTTCAATAGTTTCTATGGAGTAACCAGTACGCAATACTGGAAGCTCTTGCTTTTGTTTTGCAAATGAAAAAAGTTCCAAATGTGCAGAAAAAACATTGAGCATCTTCAAGCAACGAACTGCTTTTTCATTCCTGATTTAATCCATGTTCATGAACAAATCAGTAAGATTTGGTGACTTGCTCACAGTCAATTGTTTAATTCCTGAATTAATCAGCGTGATTGAACGAGTCTGTTGAATGAATGATTCTAGAGTGTGGATTTAGTGTGTGTTAAAGACACTTAAGGCTGTGCTATAATACTCGCTTAGTCGGGTCTAAAGTTGGAAGTAAGCACGACATGCATTGTGGTCATAATATAATGTGTTGAAAAATGTAGCATGGCTTCATGTGAGATCTCCATAGTGTTATAGTGACAGTGTATCAATGCAGTGTCTGCCTGAATGTAATGTGAGCTTCAGCTCTAAGGTGACCGAGTGCAGTGGATTACAATCCCATTGCCTAAAGCCCTGTTATGACAATGACCTCCTGATATTGGTGTTCATTTTAGATGGATCTTACTAATATCTAATGAGATAAGTATCACTACAGCCCTGCGGCTCAATGTAGAAAATAAAGTTTCATTATATGCACTGCCACTGAAACCTGTGCCTGAGTTCACTTTAGGCTGTAGGCACAGATATTCAGTTGCTCTTGAAGGAGTGTCTTTTAGTCTGAGTGTTTTTCATTCTTACAGCCTGACCACTCTTATCATTGTCTGGAGGAAATTGGTGACTTGAATCCAGGACCCTGCAGGGTACTTGAACCCTACCCCCCCACCCTTCTCAGTGGACAGCATTTATCCTCTGTTGGCTGCTGTCCTGTTTTCTCTCTGTTTAGCCTTGAGTGTATATGAACAGTCTGGTTTACAACAAAATAGGTTGCCTGAGGTCTTGAACCTCACTTCTCAGTTTTGTTCCCTCGGTTTCAAAAGGAGTCGTTTGCACTGCAGCCATCTATGTGACTATTGTTCAGCTATTTGCCTTTAATGCCAAGTATTTTTGATTGTTTAATGTAGAGTGGCTGTGACCGGAAAGTAGTGATTTTATCACCCTACTGATCAAGGCCTGTTCACACCAGCATGCAAATTTGGTTGATTCGTTCTGGTTCTGGATTTATTGTCTGATATTCATTGTCGCTTGGTAAAATAGTCTGTTTTTGAGTGCCACCAACTCATAATTTTATGTATCATGCAAAAAAAAAATGGTGTAGGGATTTTCACTGAAATACATTTTAGTCAGAAATTGCTAGTATATTTCACAAATAATTACAAAGAAATGGCATGTAACGCATTGAATTGTTGAAATTGAAATACTGAAAGACGTAAACGTAATCTAATAGTCTTAGTTTTTTTGTAACAGTACAAAAGCAAAAATCTTATTGGTTGGCCAGTTTTCTTTGCAGTGCAGAACATGGAAGAGAGATAAGATCACCTCTCCTTAAATGTAAATGTTACATTTACTGCATGGCCGTTTTTAGTGGCTTTCTGAATAAGCACTTTGATAGCCATTCATTCAAATGAAAGTGTTTGTGTCACAGAACTTTTGCACTGAATATTTTTCGTGGCGTAAACACATCTTCAGATTGCTGCTGAATGTCTATTGATGCCATTAGTTTCAGTCTTTGAGCATGTAGTTTACCTGCAACGAAAACTGACTCATATCACTTATTTTCTTAGATGGACAAGTCATCCCTCTGGTGGAGCTGTCGGCCAAGCAGGTGGCGTTCCATATTCCATTTGAGGTGGTGGAAAAGGTCTATCCTCCTGTTCCTGAGCAGCTGCAATTGCGGATTGCCTACTGGAGCTTCCCAGAGAACGAGGAGGACATCAGGTGAAAGTTTTGTAATGGCTAATACACCACATGCATAATTATTAGGCACGTTGATATTCTAATGATAATTTTTTTTTTCCAAGCACATTTGACCAATTCCAAACCACATCAATCTTAATAACTACTATTAATTTTGTATTTAATCATTCATAAGTGATATATAGGCTACTACTTCATGAAGTTAAAAACTCCTTAAATTCAGGTGTGCAGAATTATTAGGCATGTTTTCTTTTACCGATAAAATGAGCCAAAAAAGAGGTTTAACTCAGACTGAAAAGTACAGAAATTGCAAAGTAAAAAATGTAAAACCATCAAGAACCATTTAGTCTCCAGCGCCACCATTTTCCAAAACTGCATCCTTCCTGGAGTCTCCAGAATTACATGCTTGTGATTATCTTTACGATTAATCTGATTAACCAGCGAGTTACCAGAATGCCCTTTAAGATTGAGAATGACCGGATGACCTGGTGAAGAATATCTTTCTTCTCTCTGTCCTTGCAGATTATACTCCTGTTTGGCCAACGGCAGCCCTGATGAGTTCCAGCGTGGCGAGCAGCTCTATAGAGTGAGGGCTGTGAAAGACCCTCTGCAGATAGGTGAGAAATCAAGGACATCCTACATTTACCATGCCACAAGTGCTGTGTTTTTGAGCAAATGCTTCTGAAAGTTGCTTTGCTGTATTAAACACTTTCGACATGAAACTTAAAATAGTTTTATAGGTTGCAGATCTTAAAATAGCATTCAGAATAAGCCTCCCTTGTGTTAAGAGTCATTTCAGCCCTGAGGTGCTGGTCTTTGGCTCTGGTGCGCTCTGTACATGTTAAGTGCCATGTCTTCATATGGCCTGAGAGAAAACCAGAGGCATGGCACATAAGTGTATGTGTGAGTGATTTGAGCTCAGGCTGTGAATGAATGCTGTTGTTGGAGGCAGTGGGCCGTACAGCAGCAGAGGGAAATCATGATGCAGCTGGCCCAAGCCTGACCTATCCTGCGCACATGCACTCACACCCTCCAGGGGTCTAACTTCATGCTTATTATTCACAGAGTGTTTAAATGGCCCATAGAGTGTAGACAAAAGGATAAAACATAACCTTAAACTTTCAATTCTAAGTTTTTTTTAATAAATATTTTTGAAAGAAGTCTCTTATGTTCAACAAGGCTGTGTTTTTGATCAAAAATACATTAAAAACAGTACTATTGTAAAATATTACAATTTTAAAATAATTTTCAATTTATATGATGTATGTTGAAATTTTATTTATTTCTGTGATGAAAAGTTAAATATTCAGCATCATTAATCCAGTCTTCAGTGTCACGTGATTTTCAGACAGAATAATTCTAACATGCTAATTTGCTGCTCAAGAAACATTTCTTCTTATCAGTGTTAAAAACTGTTGTTGTGTTTCTTAATATTTTTGGGATTCTTTGCTGAAAAAAAAAAAAAACAGCATTTATTTGAAATAGAAATCTTTTGTAACATTATAAATGTAATTACTGTCACTTTTGATAAATTTAATGTGTCCTTGATGAATTTTTAATTTTTAGATAACAAAAAAAAAGTGCTGAACCCAAACATTTAAATGGAAGTGTATATCGGTAGGTATAGATAATTTACATATATTTGATCTGCGTTTGTTTGTATGTTCATAAATGAGACATACAAAATAAATTGCATTGTATATTATTGACAATATATTGTTCACCTTGGTCTCTGGATATATCCATTGGTGTAGAATTTTGCATATCAGAGTAAATAAAAAAAAAAATTAAATAAAAAAATTTGCTTGAGATTAGCAGTGAGTTATTAAATGAGTCAAGAGGCTTCAGGGTAAAATGTTCAGTATTTCTAAAAATAATAGTGATCATGCTATTTAATCATCTTGCCTTTTGAGAAGGTAAACATCCATCTAGCTTGTTTTTCAGAAGCATACTTCATGTTTTGGTTGCATCTTGAACACTCTTAAGTGCCTGGTTCCTCTGATTTATGCGTCTCACTCACCACTTTCTGTTTACTGTATGCTAGCAAATTTTTAGGGGGGTTATGGTCAATTATATGATACTGAAAATTTCCTCTAAACCAGAAAAAAAATCCTCCTCTAACTGCCCTGGCCAATCAGTGACCACCCACCGCACTGACCTTCCAAACTGCCCATCAACGCCAAATCAAACGTTCTCACTCACTTCACCAGAGTGGAGCCAGAACGGTCTGACACAGACTGGCTGCACCTAAAAGGGAAGTGCTTCCAAATCTCCTTCCCTCTGCACTTTGTTTAACCTCATAGTGACAATACAATGCTAAATCTCCAAGGATCAGCCTTTACACAACCTGCCCAAACTGCCTGGTTGCTGCTGCAGGCTTATTAGTCTATTCAACAGAATTGCTGCATTGCCTGCTGGGATATGAGTCAGATTGACCCATTCAGTCACTTAATTGTTCATGGTGCATGTGAGGTAAATTATCAGTTTAGTGAGAGATTTCAGTGATGTATTTTGCATCACTGTAAATGCAACCCAGTATTATATTCTTTCATGATGTGTAACTGGTGACAACCCAGTGACATTTGCAGTCATGATGTGCTTATTGGCCCAGGCAGTGATTCACAAAATTAAAGAAAGACACTTTTTTTTTTTTTTTTTTTTTTTTTTTAAATCAAGTTGAGTATTTAAATACTTTGGGGGCCGTTTGTTTTGCCTGGACAGTTGACAGGAGAATGTTGTCTGAACTAACGAATAGAAGGTTCTTTGCACATACCAGGTCAGACTGAAAGAAAAAAAGAGGCGGTGTAGTAGAGTTGGCTTGAGGAGGCCCGTTGAATTTGGAACAGGAGTTATAAGCTGAAACTACCCACCACCCCCACCTCTGCTCTTACTGGCCAGAGGAACGCTGGCCGCTGTCCAGTGGTAAAAGCTTTTGGCCAACCCTCAACTCTCCACACACACATTTGGACTCTATTCCGCCTTTCTTTCCTCTCTCCTCTCTTCTCTCTTTTCTCTCTCTCTCGTCTTCTAAGCTCTCTTTCCTCTCTGCAGCTCTCATGTCTCTCTCTCTCTTCTCTCTCTTCCCTCCCTGTTTCTCTCTCTCTCTCTCTCTCCATCTCAGATGTCTTTCATTTCCTGTATGGTCTGTGTACAGTGCAATTGCTGTTATATCATTCGGCCTTACAGTCAGCAAGCTCCCTCAGACTTTTAAACATTAATGTTTTCCGATTTTTCCCCAAAACCTGCTTGCATTGGGTGCAAATATAATAATGTGTGCTCTTATTTTTGCTTGTTTTATATAGCATGCAAAAAATTTAGAAATGGCCTGTTTTCAGAATAATCAGTCCAACAACAATGGCAAAAGTTTTCACAGCTGTATTTCACAAACATTTTTGTCCAGAGTGAAAGGAGAACTAGTGAAACTAGTTTTGAGTTGAAATGTGTTACCACAGACTTGACAGGCTTTTGTTCTCTCAAACAGGTTTCCACCTCAGTGCCACAGTAGTGTCGCCCCAGGCCGGCCAATCAAAAGGAGCCTACAATGTGGCTGTAATGTTTGACCGCTGCCGCATCACTTCCTGCAGCTGCACCTGCGGAGCAGGAGCCAAATGGTGTGCCCACGTTGTGGCCCTCTGCCTCTTCAGAATTCACAATGTAAGAGATTTTAGATGTACATTTATGCCCTATGTTTAGGGATACACAGAATATCAGTAGCCTATCAACTATTAGCCGGTATTAGGTTTTTTTTTGTGGGGATATTGAATTTGATGATGTATATTCTACTAATATCTTTTGATATTGCTTCATTCATTTAGCCTATTTATACATTTGAATTATGCTAACGCATGTTTTAAGTAATCTTTAAAACATTAAGGTATTTTTCTTATCAAATCTGAAAGTGTTGTAATAGATATATATATATATAATATATTATCACAATATATATAATCTATAACCCTAATACTGCAATGCTGCAAAATGCATCTATGCAGCCCGGCATGACAGGATGTGAAAAAGTTACTCAAAAAAAAAAACCCCCGCTTTCTCACCCGATTTAAAGGGGATTTAGTCTGAATAGAATGCTAGTAGCAGGATTGTAAAATGAATAGATGTGATTATGATCATTTGATAAAATGAAGAGAGCTCGTTTGAGATCATTTTACTTTGTTGACTGTTTCCTATCCCGTCACGGAGACCGCTGAACGCGCCTCTTTAAATGGTTTCGTGGTGGTCGTTGTTGTATTTTAAAACACAATTGCAATGTTTTCAACTGACATTATGGCATTTAAAATAAAATGATCCCAAACGTAACTGTGGCTGCGCTGCGCTGCGCAGTCAGTGAACCGCTTCCATCGGCGCTGCTGCAGCAAAACACATTGTTGCTAACATGAAACATTTTTATGTGAGTATTATGACCAGTACTTACTTTGATCCTGCTGGATCCTGTTCCGGAAAATGTCAGATTTCGAATTTTTGCGTTGCGGAAGGCCTATTTGTTTATTAAAAATCCAGCATTTACAGTGCATTAGATCGTGACCGTGCATGCGTGCGTGCATACGAGACGGAGCGAGCGTGGGTTTGGCTGGATGTATTTGGAGCTTATTGCTCACGTCTCATTCGGTACAAATCCAAATGTTTCCATATTCGCAATGTATTTGAATGTTAAACTATTATTTATAATGTAAACTAGGCTTGTACTTTACACGCATTCGCATATAGACGGAAAAGATCATCCTCTTCACATGAGCAAAAAAGTCCTTGGCATAACAGCAGAGTGGACCGGTATATTACGGTCTATTTAAACTGACCAGTGTAATCTTTTATATGTTTAGTTGACTGTATTTTATTTTGATAATGAACAGACTGCGATGTAAGTTTGAAATGCTAGAATATGTGGGGTGTGTGCGCGAGAGGTGCCTGCGCGATCGAACATCTGATACATAAAAAAACTTGTTTATGGAGCGCCGCGCCACACTTCTGTTTTAAATCTGTTAGCTTAATTATTTACGTCAGATATATTTCGCTTATTTTTTTTTTTTTTTTTTATGAAAACAAGTTATTTTTATTTAGGCCTATTGCTTACATAGGCTATACATTTTCCTTAAAGCATCCCATTTTATGTCCCCGTGCCTAAAAACCGTCCCAGGCTAGTTGGTCCTACAGAACTTCGTGAACGATTCTCTTAGTTTGTGGCCAGTCACATCACCGTCGTACAGCATTGAATGCTCTGGGAAAACGTATAGTCAGTGTCGGTCACAGCGCCTTTTAATTGCTATTTTAAATCCAGCAGTTATTTATTTACAAATTAGAAAACTCGATTAGACCAGTTGTTTATTTAGAGGAATCATTGGTAGCTGGAAAATGTGTACAATCGCGAACCGATGCTTTTGGATGCCGTTTGAGCCCATAGCCTACATTTATGCGGCTTTGTTCTGTTTTGCCGGTTTGGTCCACAAATTTACACAAATTCAGTAATATTTAGGCATTGTTTCTTTTCCTAAATCCTCACCGTCTAACCCCCTAATTTCGCAGGTTTATTTTATTGTCATTCACTTTTTATCACTGTTTTCGCATCTAAGGGAATTAAAAATTCATGGGCCAGTGAATTAAGAAATTCGTTTGATTTGTAATTTGTTGCCTCATTTTAGTTAAATCATGGGTTATTTAAGGAACAAATTAATGAAACATGGACAGTGGCCACAAATAAATAAGTCGTAGGAACGAATTAACAAGTTGTAGGAATGAATAGCCTATCTGTCCTGTGTCCCGCAGCCCTGCAAAGCGCAGAGCCCGATATGAAATAATTATCTGGGGAAATGACTTAGTTACTACATTTCTATTGCTTTCCATGTTGAAGAACTTTGTGTTGTTTCTATTTTAATGTACTTTTAAAGTTTAAATCACATTAAAAGCTTAATTTGTAATTATGAGTGAATGGTGATGCATTTATATACCGTCACCATCATTCACAGCCGCTCGCATGTGTTTTGCGCATGAGCCGCACGCAGCCCAAAATTAAACTGCTTAATCGACCATCGATAGCTTTAATCGATTGCATCTCTTATCGACAATTAATCGATCATCGATTAATCGTTGACATCCCTAATATATCTCATATTGTACATTGTTAAATGTAGCATTAAATTGATTTCAAGTGTTTTTTTCGTTTTGTTATTTTTTTGTTAATGTAATATAATGTAAAATTATTTTATTTGGTTTATTTATTTTATAAAATAAAATGGAATTTTAATAAGTGTCATGAAAGTAATTGTCTTATCACACATATTTTTTATATGGTTTTTCTGGTGTTTCTGTTGCATTTTTTCTTATATTACCTTTGAAGTAAACAATCTGCCATTGCTGCAAAATACCTTTACAATGAGGATGGAATTTGGTCTGTGGAAAAATACAGAACTTAAAATAGAAAAGCATATTTTAATATGCTTGTTTATGAACTAACCGCAAATCCATTTGTAGCGTAGTTGACAATTTTCCCTTAAAGGGGTACTCCACCCCAAAATGAAAATTTTGTCATTAATCACTTACCCCCATGTCGTTCCAAACCCCTAAAAGCTTCATTCGTCTTCGGAACACAATTTAAGATATTTTGGATAAAAACCGGGAGGTTTGTGACGGTCACATTGACTGCCAAGTAAATTACACTGTCAAGGTCCAGAAAAGTATGAAAGACGTCGTCAGAATAGTCCATCTGCCGTCAGTGGTTCAACCGTAAACGTTTGAATCGACAGAATCTTTTTGTAACGTGGAAGAAACAAAATAACTTTATTCAACAATTCATCTCCTCTGTAATCTCTCTGCATCACCATAGCGCCATTTTGGAGAATGACCACTGAACACAAGCAGCATATGGTATTCTGTGTCAGCCACGACACAAGATACATTTTCTACGGCGTTTACGCTTTGATTTGAACGAAAACAGCGCATCCGTGCAGCGCTGGCTGACACAGAAGAGCGTACGCTTCTTGCTTTCAGTGTTTATTTTGTGGTTGAACCACTGATTGCAGTTGGACTATTCTGACGACGTCTTTCATACTTTTCTGGACCTTGACAGTGCAAGTCAATGGGACAGTCACAAGCCTCCCGGTTTTCATCAAAAATATCTTAAATTGTGTTCCGAAGACGAACAAAGCTATTAGGGGTTTGGAACGACATGGGGGTAAGTGATTAAGTGATTTCATTTTGGTGTGGAGTATCTCTTTAAGGTTCAAAAAATTAATGCATTAACAAAAAACAATTACTTAAGGCAAAAGTTCTCTGTGTCTCAGAAGAACATATACACATGCATTTTAATGTGCACAATGGCCTGGTTCAGATGGACATCTCTGTGGGGAGGATTTCACATCCAGCACATGCACGATCTGTCTCTAGGTTTCTATCTTTTCGGAGTGACCGTGGGCGTGAGAGCACTGAGAAGCTTTTGATTAGGTTTGATGCCTCCCTGTGGAGTCAGTAGGGTGGAGGGAAGGATCTGCACTGCTGTGATATCCCACCCCCCCATAAGAGGGCCTGCCACAGTCAGATAGACCTGGCGGCCCGGGCCGTGGGTGGTGTTTAGCATTTGCATGTGGGCTTTGTCTTCTGTTTGCTGCCGTTGGGGGAAATTATAACAAACTTATTTTGCATAAACTTTTTCTTGCATGTTTAGTTTAGTTGTAAATAACAGATACACAGCTCTCCTGTCTGGTTTCTTGTAAATTATGCTAGACATCCACTGAATTTGTAAATGTTGTTGTAAATTTGGAAAAGGAGAGAATAAGTAGAATAAGACTCTTTAGGTAGTGTCTGCAATATGACACTTGCCCATATTTATAGGATAGGTGTCTCTTGGCAAATAGCTTTGAGAATGTATGACTTTAATGCACTTACACTTATTGTGCAGTCCTGTCTGTTGCGAACGGCTCGTGTTTATTCTGCTATTGTGAGTTGTATAAACAGTATATTCTTAGATCTGCTATGCTATGAGACATTTATCAACCACACAGTAATTGCAGTAAAACACTGACATTTTAAGATTTAATTTTGCTATAGCATGTCTTCATTTGCTGTTTTGTGCGTTGAGGCCGGTGTCTAAGGAGGTTACCTATCATTTCCTCACATCACAGCCTGAAGTTCAAATGCTTCAAGTTTGACATTTTGCCCACCTACTCAACAGTATCACAGAGAGTGTCATAAAGTATAGTGCATTCCTGCTTTTTCTTAATCTTTAGTAGAACAAAACAAAAAGAAAGATACCTGCCATTAAACTCAAACAGACAGGATTATGATATTATATATTTAGTAGCTAGAGAGGCATGCACCGGTGATAAACGGTGTGTGTCAGTCATTAGGCCTCTCGTTCTTTATCATCGCTGTGCCCTTTAACTATTTGAGTGGGCTTGTGTGGTTTTTTTCATGTGTGGTGAGCTGTCAGACTGTCCTCACTGCTAAACTTGCATCAATACATCCCACCATCCTAATTGTGCTGGTAAAAACTGGTTGCAACTTGCATTAAAAACATTCTAAGTTTTAACTGTGTTAAAAACATTATTAATGATCCTAATCTTGACCAAAATGAACATAATGCCCCCTAAGCTGTTTTGGAATAGTCACCACCAGAGTAATTGCAGGGCAACCCTTTGCTGGAATGTTGTCTTTGAGCTAGTTTTAATGACTTAATGCATGTTTTATGTTTTTGGTGGCACTTTTTATATTTGCCAAATATTGCAAGAACCCAAAACTAAAACCATTTGCAATATCGCATTGCCCACATTTTGTCAGGATGAACACTGCCATAATGGTCAATGGAGATTTTCAAACTGGGTATTGCAAGAGGGTGCTAGCGGATCCCTGAAAAAAACAATTTTGACAAATGATTTTGATTTTGATTTTGCTTTGTTTAAGGCTGTTTAGAAAAAATAAAAAAATATTTATTGTAGTACAGCACGTAAGTGAAAAATTGCTAATTATATTTTTCACTTACTAATACAGTGCCTATAAAATATCCCCCCCCCCCCCCCCCCAATCATCATTTGGCAATTATCTGCCAATCTTCTCCTCATCTCTTCACCTCTCAAGCTCTGTCATGTTGGATGGGGGCAGATGCACATTTTTAGGTTTCTCCAGAAATATTTGATTGGGTTCATGCTCACGCTCTGGCTGAGCCACTCAAGGACCTTCACAGAGTTGTCTATAAGCCAGTATTGCTGTGTTCTTAGAGTTATTGTCCTGTTGGAAGGGGAACCTTCTGCCCAGTCTGAGGTTCTGAATACTCTGGACTAGGTTTTCATTAAGGCTAACTCAATATTTCGGTGCATTGAGCTTATCTTCTGCTCTGACGAGTCCCTCAGTCCCTGCCACTGAAAAACACCCCCACAGCATAATGCTGCAACCAGCACAATTTACTTTTTGGGTGTTTACTGTCTGCTAGGTGATGAGCAGAGCTGCTTACCTTCAAACATGATGCTTTGAATTGAGGTTCATCAGACCAGAGAATCCTGTTTCTCAGTGTGTTTTCATGTGTCTTCAGTGAGGAGTGGATTGAGTCTTGCCACACCGCCATGAAGCCCAGATCAGTGGAGTGTTGCAGCGATGTTTGCCCCTCTGTAGATTTCTCCTATCTCCACATACGATCATGGAGCTCAACTAGAGTGACCATCAGTTTCTTGGTCACCAGTCTAACCAAAGCCCTTCTCCATCAATTGCTCAGTTTGGCCACGAGGCCAAAGTAGCGCTATTGCAGATAGGAACAAATATACTACAAAGAAATATCCTGTTGGCGCGTTATTTGAGCAGACTTTGCTTTTCCGGTGAGTATGAGCGGTACACAAGCAGAGAACGCACATTCATAGAGAGGAATATTGAGCGGCGCGTCACACCGTGCAGTGAGGAGGAGAGTAAAACCTGCACGCTGAACACTGCTGGATGATGCGGTGCACCATATACGTATATATATATACGTATATGGCGTATACGGCCGAAAATGGCGAAAGGCTGAAAATTCGCAATCGAAAAAAAAAAATATCTATATATATATATATATATATATACACACACACAGTGGTGTGAAAGTGTTGGCCCCCTTCCTGATTTTTCTTTTTTTTTTTGCATGTTTGTCACAATTTAATGTTTCAGATCATAAAACAAATTTAAATATTACAAATTTAAAGATAACACAAGTAAACAACATGCGGTTTTTAAATGAAGGTTTTATTATTAAGGGAAAACAAAATCAAAAACTACATGGCCCTGTGTGAAAAAAAGTGTTTGCCCCCTAAACCTAAAAACTGTTTGGGCCACCCTTAGCAGCAACAACTACAATCAAGCATTTGCGATAAATGGCAATGAGTCTTTCACATCACTGTGGAGGAATTTTGGTCCACTCATATATGCAGAATTGTTGTAATTCAGCCACATTGAAGGGTTTTCCGGGAGCATGACCCCCCGCCCCCGCCTTTTTTAAAAGAAAGGTCTTGCCACATCATCTCAATAGGATTCAGGTTAGGACTTTGACTAGGCTACTCCAAAGTCTTCATTTTGTTTTTCCTCAGCCATTCAGAGGTGGACTTGCTGGTGTGTTTTCGATCATTGTCCTGCTGCAGAACCCAAGTTCTCTTCAGCTTGAGGTCACGAACAGATAGCCAGACATTCTCCTTCAGGATTTTCTGACAGAGTGCAGAATTCATGGTTCCATTTATCACAGCAAGTCTTCCAGGTCCTGAAGCTGCAAAGCAGCCCCATATCATCACACTACCACCACCATGTTTAACTGTTGGTATGATGTTCTTTTTATGAAATGCTGTGTTGGTTTTATGTCAGATGTAATGGGACACACACCTTCCAAATAGTTCAACTTTTGTCTCGTCAGTCCAAAGAGTATTTTCCCGAAAGTCTTGGGGATCATCAATATGTTTTCTGGAAAAACTGAGACGAGCCTTTGTTCTTTTTTGCTCAGCAGCGGTTTTTTCGTCTTGGAACTCTCCCATGGATGCCATTTTTTGCCCAGTCTCTTTCTTATGGTGGAGTCATGAACACTGACCTTTACTGAGGCAAGTGAGGCCTGCAGTTTTTTTGGATGTTGTTGTGGGGTCTTTTGTGACCTCTTGGATGAGTCTTCGCTGTGCTCTTGGGGTAATTTTGGTCGGCCGGCCACTCCTGGTAAGGTTCTCCACTGTTCCATGTTTTTTCCATTTGTGAATAATGGCTTTCACTGTGGTTCACTGGAGTCCCAAATTTTTAGAAATGGCTTTATAACCTTTTCCTGACTTATAGATCTCAATTACTTTCTTTCTCATTTGTTTCTGAATTTCTTTGGATCTCGGCATGATGTCTAGATTTTGTGGATCTTTTGGTCTACTTCACTTTGTAAGGCATGTCCTATTTAAGAGATTTCTTGATTGAGAACAGGTGTGGCAGTAATCAGGCCTGGGTGTGACTAGAGAAATTGAACTCGGGTGTGTGAAAACCACAGTTTTTAACAGGGGGCAAACGCTTTTTCACACAGGGTCATGTAGTTTTGATTTTGTTTTCCCTTAATAATAAAAACCTTCATTAAAAAACTGCATGTTGTGTTTACTTGTTATCTTTAACTAATATTTAAATTTGTTTGATGATCTGAAACATTAAAGTGTGACAAACATGCAAAAAAAATAAGAAATCAGGAAGGGGGGCCAACACTTTTTCACACCACTGTATATAAGAATTACTTGGACTTTTTTTTACATAAACATTTTTTTATTTTTTTTTATTTTGTAATTTAAATTCTGCTGTCAGTGATGTCTTTCTAATGTTGTGCTTTTGTGTTTTTGTTTTTTTTACTTCATTTTGCAAACCAAGTTGTCTTACAATATCATGCAAACTGCCTTTCTTGCACTTAAATAGGTTTTAATAAATAAAATATATAGCCTTTTTATTTTTAGCAAGAGTGGTGGGTGCCTCAAACAGATCATCATAGGGATCTTTTAGCATCAAGAAATTTGAAAACCACAGAGTTACAATACATTTGGTGAAATGTCTTCAGATGGTTCAATCTGATGTAGAAGTATGTGGTTTCTCATAGAGTTAGACTCTCAGCCACATGGCTAATCCCACACTCAGCCGTACTGGGGTGTTGTCCAGGAATCCTAAACGTTTCCGTCCTCCTTATCCTCCTCCGTGCAGTTCTCCAGTTCCGTCCTTCATTCACCCTGATCTTCTCCCCATCCTCCATCTCCCAGACACAGCCAACACATTTCACTCCAGTAGCTCACAATGCTGCCCCCACGGGATGCTCCGCATTCTCTTTAATAACCTCACTATGAGTTAAAGAGAGAATTAGCTCTGATCGGCTCAAAGCGTGTCTATCTGGAGCTCATATATTATGTATGGGCCATTTGCAAATGAGGGGTTTTCTGCTCATGCTGGAGAGTACCAGGTGACTGCACACTGGGACAGCCACCTGAAGGCATCAAAGCCTCCAGACACATTAGAAATGCACAGAGTGTTTGCTAATGAGCAGCCTGCTTCTGGTTTAGTTTGCACTAGTGAGCGGGAGTTAAGGCAATGAAGCTTGATTTCAGTTATGTATGTCAGCCAATGTCAACCTCAAATATCAGCGACTCTTGGCATGTGTTTGTTTATAGGCTTCTGCGGTGTGTCTTCGAGCACCTGTGTCAGAGTCCCTGTCCAGATTACAGCGGGATCAACTCCAGAAGTTTGCACAATACCTCATCAGTGAACTCCCACAGCAGGTGAGACATGCATTATTTATTTATTAGTTTTTATAAATTGTAGAGATGGCCTCGTTGCTCATGGCTTCTCTGAGCTCCTAAGTTTCTTTGCACGGCTCTAAATAACTGTGATGAAGTGCACACAGTGGCCTCATTGTCCTTATTAGGGTGTGACGGCTCAGATTTCTCACAGTTTGGTTTGTATCATGATTCTGTGGTCATGGCTTTGGTGTGGTTCTGTAAACACTGAGGCAGATAACTAACTAATAATATTAAAATTTTAAATGCATGCGTTTGTGTTGTGTGTAAATGTTTGATATTGCATATATATATCTATATATAGATATATATATATATAGATAATCAGGTCGGTGTTATTAACACGTTAATTAGATTAGTACTGTGACGATTACACGTCTAAATTACTCACGTGCCCCGCCCCAGACCTATGTGGGTCATCTGACATTTGATTGATGACAAATATGAGGCAGGGCAACAACTCGCTGCGTGATGAAGCCTAGAGAACGTAGTTAGAATGTCCCTAAAATTGTAGTCTCTAGAATTATAGTTATAGTTAATTATAGTCCCTAAAAAAACAGTTTGAGTTTTTTTTCTCCTCATATTTACATCGTATAGTTAAGCAATATCACATGAGCAATAATTGCAATATCACATGAGTGCAAATGTGATACTGATTTTATACAACAGTTCAGTAAATAAGTAAGTGTTTTTTTTAGACACAATGTTGTCTGTTTTGATCAATTTTGCCAACAAAATTATAAAGACAAAGCAGAACTGTTCATCTCAGAGCAACACACATCGGCATTTCATTACTCATTTTGAATGAATGGGGTGAAGCATTAGCTCGTTGGATTGAGCGGTGCTGCACAGACGAGCGCGTGTATGACATCTAGTAAGCGATAGCTGGTTCAAAATCATAAGGAATCCGTCTGCTCACTGATCTCTCGTCTCGTGGTACTTTGATGTCCACACATACCGATCGTCTGATTGTGGTGGTCCGCTTCAAGTCCGAACAAGCTCTAAAGATCAATGGACCAATCCATAAAGAGAGCCATTAACTTCATTCCTGAGTGAATCAGCCATTTGAACGAATCAAATGAATAAATAAATGACTCAATGACTTAATCATTAATGGGTCATATGATGCGATTTCAAGTTTGTCCTTTCTCTTTGGAGTGTTACAAAATGTTCGTGAATAGATAAGATCCCTAAAGTTGCGAAGACTAAAGTCTCAAAACCAAAGAGGTAGTCTTTATCAAAGTTAAGACTCTGCCAAACCCCCCTAAAACGGCTCGTTCTAACAAGCCCCCTACATATCTACTTCACTATGTGGAAATATTTGCATAATGCCGCATAAATGTGCACGCAAAGAAAGAAGGCAAGGCAAGTTTATTTGTATAGCACATTTCATACCATGGTATTCAAAGTGCTTTTACAAAAAAAAAAAAACATAATCACAAAAAAAAAAGGAATTTAAAAATTTTGAAAATTATAAAAAAAAAAAAAAAAATTTGATTTAAAAGATTTAAAATGAATTTAAGAAAACGATAATACATATAATATAGTGCAATCAGTTCGGACATCGCACAGTGCTCATTCATTAAATGCACAGCTAAACAGATGAGTTTCTGCATTTAAATGTGACTAATGTTTAGCACATCTGATCTCTTCTGGAAGCTGATTCCAGCTGCGGGTGCCATAATAGCTAAAAGCAGACTCCCCTTGTTTTTGTGTGAACCCTTGGTATTTCTAAATGACTCGATCCTAATGATCTGAGTGGACTGTTAGGTTTATATTCAGTGAACATATCTGCTATACATTTAGGTCCTAGGCCATTGAGTGATATACAAACGAGTAAAAGTACTTTAAAATCAAAATATAACTTAAATATAACTTGAAGCCAGTGTAAGGACCTGAGGACTAGTGTGATATGCTCAGATTTTCTGGTTCTAGTTAGAATTCTGGCAGCAGCGTTCTGGATGCGCTGCAGCTGTCTAATGGTCTTCTTGGGAAGGCCGGTGAGGAGACCATTACAAAAGTCCACCCTGCTGGTGATAAAGGCAAGTTTCTCCAAGTCTTGAATGGAAACAAAACCTCTAATTCTTGCAATGTTTTTGAGATTATAGTATTCTGATTTAGTTACTGCTTTGACATGAATACTGAAACGAAGGTCTGTCTCCAGAATCACACCAAGATTCCTGTCTTGATTTTTAGTTGTTAGACCCCTATAGTCAAGGTATGCATTCACCTTGAGATCTTCATCTTTGTTTCCAAATGCAATGTCTTCATTTTTCTCCTTGTTTAACTGAAGAAAATTATGGCACATCCAACTGTTAATTC
Source organism: Sinocyclocheilus anophthalmus (assembly GCA_018155175.1). NCBI lineage: Eukaryota > Metazoa > Chordata > Actinopteri > Cypriniformes > Cyprinidae > Sinocyclocheilus > Sinocyclocheilus anophthalmus. The sequence goes on from JADLZN010009782.1 coordinate 238,876, forward strand.
ATCAATGCATTGGCAGAGGGAGTCTATGGGGCTGTAGTCATTTGGAGATAAGGCTTGGTAAATCTGGGTATCATCTGCATAGTTGTGATAGGCGATTTGGTTCTTTCTCAATATTTGACTTAGTGGGAGCATATACAGCCTAAACAAGAGCGGTGCAAGAATTGAGCCTTGTGGGACTCCGCATGTCATGGACGTCCACTTAGACTTATGCTCTCCTATTCTCACATAATAACCTCTCCCTTCTAATTATGACCTGAACCATTTGATTACCATACCAGTAAGCCTGACCCAGTTTTCCAGTCTCTTTAGAAGTATGTTATGATCGACAGTGTCGAATGCAGTACTGAGATCTAGTAGTACCAGCACTGTTATTTTGCCAGATTCTGAATTTAAGAGAATATCATTTATTATTTTAATGAGTGCTGTCTCTGTGCTGTGATGCGGTCGAAAACCAGATTGAAAATTGTCCAGGTATCCATTTGAGTTTAAGTATTTGTTCAGCTGATTAAAGACTACCTTTTCATTAATCTTTCCTATAAAAGGAAGATTTGTTATTGGTCTATAGTTGCTCAATATGGTTTTTATCAAGATTGCTCTTTTTCAGAAAGAGTTTAACAACTGCAGTTTTCAGGAGTTTGGAAAAGTCCCAGAAAGAATTGAGGCGTTCACCACTTCTAAGAGATCAGCTTCTAAACCGTTTAGCACTCTTTTGAAAAAATATGTGGGAAGTGTTTCAAGATAGCATGTTGACGATTTAAGTTGCTGTACTATTTCTTCCAAAATTTTGCTATCAATTTCTTCAAAAGCAGACATAGTATCTTCTTTTTGATATTGTGGTCGAATATGTCTAACCTCTGCATTACTTGGGGATGTGCTAATCGCCTTCCTGATAATATTGATCTTCTCAGAAGAGGAAGCAACTCATTGCATTTGCTGTCGGAGAGCATTTCACTGGCAAGCTGACTTGGGGAGTTTGTCAGTCTCTCAACAGTAGCAAAAAAAAGTGCGAGTGTTGATTAAGCTACTGTTTATAAGGTTTGAGAAAAATGACTGTCTAGCTTTGCCTAGTTCCACATTGAAAGACGAAGGCTGTCTTTATATTCTATAGGATTCAAGTTCGTCTTCCCCAACCGCTCAAGCTTTTCTGCATTTGTCTTTTCAATGCGAGGCGTGGTTTCAGTAACCCGCCTTTAGTGGTTGAACCGCCATGTCAGGGAGACGCTGTGTGTTCTAGGTGAAAGCAAAAGCACTTTATTTGGCCTTCCAGACGTAGATGCAATTAGGAATCATTGGTTAAGATTTATTTACAACAGAACAGATGCATTTTTATGGACGACCGTTTCGTGAACCTTGGAGAGGAGGTAATTCTGAATTTGCTATAACAATCTGGTGCTTCTGAATCAGCTAATGTTTTGTTATTATTTTAAGTATTTGCTACTGACTGTTCAAACGCGGAGTTTTGCCGCATCGGCGCATGTAGTGTGTGAGAGAGAGAGATAGAGAGATCAAGTTGAGTCAGCCGTCTTAACCGTGCGTGTGTATCTGCACACATCCAGCTTCATCACTGGTCTGTCACTCGCCTTGTTCCCCTTTCCGTCTCCTGTCTTTACATTTATTTTGAAAGATGAAGGTTGCGATTTATGGTAAGGGGCGTTGCATTTCCGACGAGTGCTTGCAGTGTTTGGCCAATCACTATGCACTGGGTCAGCTGGCCAATCAGTGCAGACTGCGCTTGTCAAAGGAGGGGCTTTTGTTGAAAACTATGTTTTTGAGAGAGGCGGGGCATAGAGGACTTTCAATAATGTACAGTATTTGAAAAAAATTTGTTTTTTAAACATTAAAGCATGTCAGCATATTCTGTTAAACCAAATACACAAATTAATGATCTTTTAAAAAGCATCATATGACCCCTTTAAGACATTTACCACCACCTACTGGCAGTTTTAGTTTATTATTTAGAGTATTATTTCATTAAAGCATTAATTTCATATTTCCACAGTAATAATAATACAAATTATTAAAGGTATAGTTCACCCACCCAAAAATGAAAATTGAAATTTAGAGAAGTAAATCATCATTTACTCACCCTCCTGGTCCAAACAGTATATGTCATACAGTTTATTTTGATCAAACTAATATTTCTTGCTGAGCTACTGTTTGTAATGTCTGTTGATGCTTTACACAACAATTATTTTAAATGATCTTTTGGGATATTACTCCGCCATATTTGTGTGCGAGTTAATTTGCAATTAATTAGATTAATCCCCCACTCATGTAATTTAGATTACAAATTTTTAATTGTAACCAGCCTCTCTCTCTCTCTCTCCCTCTCTTCATCTATATATATATATATATATATATATATATATGGTATAGATAATATATATCTATTAGCCATATTGGTGTGGCGATTAATTAGATTAATTAACACCACATCCTGGTATAGATAATTATGTATGTATGTTAGTAGTCAACATTGACGTTATCAAAAAAGGTTTAATCAAAGTTGGCCAAGACCAAAAGCATTTTGGGGTTTAGCTTTTAGGAACAACTTTGATAAAGTTTGATCCCTTCAAATGTTGACCGTGTTGTTGTATGTGTGTATAAAAAGCCTTTTTTTCAAAACACAATCTGTTATATTTAATAAGCACTAATACTCAAATATTATTAATACAATTATTATGATTATAGTAATAATACTTTTACAAGTTTTAACATTTTTTGGGTAAAATATTTTTCTATTAGATAGTAACTTTTTTAATATCGTATAATTGACAGAATCCACTTCCTTTTCCTTCGGTACCCCCCCCGCCCTTTCGTAACCCCCCCACACCGCCATCTCAGAACATTTTTCTTTTTTCTTTATGATTTGTCTAATGATAAATTCATTTCTGGCTTTGTGATTCTCTGTTTTGTATCTGCAGATATTGCCGACAGCTCAGCGTCTTTTAGATGAGCTTCTGTCCTCCCAGTCTACCGCTATTAACACCGTGTGTGGAGCCCCGGGTATGGACTGACCTACACACCACCACAATTAATGAATTTCTAAATATCTCATTCTCTGTGAACCTTGTAATCCTCATTTTTCTTTTCTAACAATTGGTTCAATAGATCCTACTGCTGGCCCTTCAGCCTCTGACCAGAGCACCTGGTATCTAGATGAGTCCACCCTCAGTGACAACATAAAGAAGACCTTGCACAAGTTCTGTGGCCCATCACCTGTTGTGTTTAGGTAAAAACAGTCGGTCTGGTTCTACCTATATTGTTCTGAAGAAGAGTTTCTCAAACAGGCAGACATTCCCTGTTGGGTGCTTTTTCACAGATTTTGCTTTGTTAAATCTATAAAACAAATTTTCACTTGAAAAATGAAAAGCAACCTCAAATTTGTAATGACTTAACACATTTGGTTACTTTTTTCTTTAAAGAGAGAAAACCGCATAAGTTGTTTATTTTTTTTTACATTTGTGTGGATGAAGATGAACAACAAACAGATGGATAAGCAACAGACAGAACTAACTTGTTTTTGTCACTTGTTGTTCTCAGTGATGTGAACTCCATGTACCTGTCATCCACTGAGCCTCCGGCAGCTGCTGAATGGGCTTGTTTGCTGAGGCCCCTGCGAGGTAGAGAGCCAGAGGGCATCTGGAACCTTCTGTCCATCGTCAGAGAGATGTTTAAGAGGAGAGACAGCAATGCTGCGCCTTTGTTAGAAATCCTCACCGAACAGTGTCTCACCCATGAACAGGTACAAACCTGACTTGGCCACATTTCACACACCAGGGTGACAGATTCATGTGTAAAAAAAATTGCGTCATCCTGATGCAAACACCTGCCACATTTGTGCCACACCTGCCACATAAATTCATAGGAATATCTACAGCCACACATTTGTGAACACCTTAAGGGGCAGATTTACTATCAGCTTGCGCCAGCGCAAACCCTCATTTGGGGTTAAAAAACACAGTGGGAAATTAGCGCTGAAAAGGTGTGGACAGTTATTTTTGCGACTCACCTTATTGAATATGCATTTGTAGGAGTTTCCCTTTCAATCTGTAAATTTATGGGAGGAGAGTATTTAAATGAATCACGCAACGTGATTTACTAAGATTTGCGCTCGTCAATTAACTGGTATTTATGGCATTATTTAATGGCCAAAAAAGCATGTCTTTAAGCAGGCGGTAATTTGCACTGGTCATTATGGAAATAAGATGTTGCATCTGTGTTCTTTAATGTGGAATTGCGCTCTAACGCTAATTTGGCCCCAAATATTAATTTCTTAATTTTTTTTATTGCATACAGGTTTATTTTGAGGAAATTAGATAATATCCTACAACTTTTATTAAATATATTCTGGCTTACTGTGTGTGTGTGTGTGTGTGTGTGTGTGTGTATGTATGTGTATATGTTACAAAAGTGAGTACACCCCTCACATTTCAGCAACCATTTTATTATATGTTGTCAAGGGACAATACTATAGAAATGAAAATAGGATATACTTTAGACTAGTCAATGTGCAGCTTGAATAGCAGTACAGATTTACTGTCCTCTAAAAATAACTTGACATACAGCCATTGTTGTCTAAATAACTGGCAACAAAAGTGAGTACACCCTAAGTGAATGTCAAAACTGTGTCCAAAGTGTCAATATTTTGTGTGAGCACCATTGTTATCTAGCACTGCCTTAATCCTCCTGGGCATGGAATTCATCAGAGCTGCACATGTTGTTGCTGGGATCCTCTTCCACTCCTCCATAATGACATCACGGAGCTGCTGGGTGTTAGACACATGGCGCTTCTCCACCTTCCGCTTGAGGATGCCCCACAGGTGCTCAATAGGGTTCAGGTCTGGAGACATACTTGGCCACTCCTTCACCTTCAGCTTTCTCATTAAGGCAGTTGTCATCTTGGCGGTGTGTTTGGGGTTGTTATCATGTTGGAAAACTGCCGCTCGGCCCAGTTTCTGAAGGGAGAGCATCATGTTCTGCTTCAGAATGTCACAGTACATGCTGGAATTCATGTTTCCCTCAATGAACCGCAGTTCTCCAGTACCAGCAGCACTCATGCAGCCCCAGTCCATGATGCTACCACCACCATGCTTGATTGTAGGCAAGACACACTTGTCTTTGTACTTTTCACCTGGTTGCCGCCACACACGCTTTACACCATCTGTACCAAATAAGTTTATCTTGGTCTCATTAGACCACAGGACATGGTTCCAGTAATTCATGCTCTTGGACAGGTTGTCTTCAGCAAACTGTTTGCGGGCTTTCTTGTGAGCCAGCTTTAGAAGAGGCTTCCTTCTGGGACGACGGCCATGCAAACCGACTTGTTGCAGTGTGCGGCGTATGGTTTGAGCACTGACAAGTTGACCTCCCACTTCTTCAATCTCCCCCCTTTTAAAGCAATGCTGGCAGACTCATGCGTCTGTTTTTTTGAAGCCAGCTTCTGTACCTGACGCACAGCACTAGGACTCAACTTCTTTAATCGACCCTTGTGAGGCCTGTTCTGAGTGGAAGTCGTCTTAGAAAACCTCTGTATGACCCTGGCCCCTGTACTGCAACTTCAAGGGTGTTACAGATCTTCTTATAGCCTAGGCCATCTTTGTGGAGAGCAACAATTCTAATTCTCAAATCCTAAGCGAGTTCTTTGCCATGAGGTGCCATGTTGAACATCCAGTGGTCAGTATGAGAGAATTGTACTCAAAGCACCAAATTTGAACTGCTCTAATACAAGATACACACATTTGTATGGTCCTGTCAAGCAGACAAAAACATGAACATGATGAATGGGACATGTGGCTTTGCATGGTTAAACGACATACAGCTGTTATCACTTATGGTGTACTCACTTTTGTTGCCAGCTATTTTAACAAGTAAATATGTACTGCTATACAAGCAGCACATTGACTACTCTAAAATATATCCAAGTTTCATTTCTATAGTATTGTCCCTTGAGAAGATATACTAAAATGGTTGCTGAAAAGTGAGGGGTGTACTCACTTTTGTGAGATACTGTATATCCATATAACTTTTTTTTTTTAAATTAGACTGGTTTGTTTTTGACTGTATCTGATTAATATTTGTTTGGAGATGCGTTTTAATCTGACTTCTGTTCTATAAGTGTACTGCTCTCTGTATTTCCTCCAGATCATTGGCTGGTGGTATAGTGTGAGGACATCCGCCTCTCACAGCAGTGCTAGTGGGCACACAGGTCGCAGTAATGGCCAGACAGAGGTTGCAGCACATGCGTGTGCCAGCATGTGTGATGAAATGGTTGTCTTATGGAGATTGGCGGTACTAGACCCTACCATGAGTCCCCAGAGGTGAGCAAGTTGGATTAGCTCTAGTGAGCAAGATCTGGTTAGGCTCTAAAGAACTTGTGATTCATATTTGTAGTGACTTTGATCTATAATACTTAAAGGTTTGTGGCTGTGTTTGTCAACACTTAGGTAAGGTTATGTTCTTTTGCTTCTCTATTTGTGACTCTTCAGGCGTTTGGAACTTGCTGCCCAGCTAAAGCAGTGGCATCTGAAGGTAATAGAGATTGTGAAACGGGGGCAGCACCGCAAGTCTCTTGACAAACTCTTCCAGGGCTTCAAACCAGCTGTGGAGTGCTGCTACTTCAACTGGGAAGTGGCCTACCCTTTACCTGGCATCACCTATTGCAGTGCAGATAAGAAAAACACCTCATTTTGTTGGGCCAGGATGGTGCAGCAGCAGAGGGGTGCTAAAGCTGGGACCAGTGGGGAACCAGGAGAAGGAGCTCGCTGTGGAGCGTCAGAAGGTACTTCCTCTGAACACAAGTCACGGAGCAACTCCCATCTTCCCCAGCAGGAGGTGGCTGTCCGCCCTAAGGAGACCATTGTGGGCAAGAGGAAAGGAGTGTCAGGCGTGAACAGTGGAGGCGTGCTGGTTTGTCTGGGTGGAAGGGTCTCTCTCTCACTTCAGGAGGGAGGTAAAGGCATGTATAAAGCTAGTAGCTCCTCCCCATCAGCTGGTAGTAAGGCCAAGCTTACACAGAGCAACAAGGGTTCGTGTGGAAGTTCGAGCGGCGTCAGCGGCAAGCACCCCAGTGCTAAACGGCGAACTAGCAGTGAGGACAGCTCTCTAGAGCCTGATATGGCAGAGTTGAGTCTGGATGATGGCTCCAGTCTGGCACTTGGAGCGGAGGCCTCGAACACCTTTGATTTCCTTCCTCCTCCGCCGGAGATGTTGCCCTCACCCAGCCCTCTTCTCCGAGAGCCACTCAAATACAGTGGTACTGCTTCAAAAGAGCGTGCTTTTGAGGCAAAACGTGTGCTGCCCTCTTCTGCTGATGCCCATGCCTGCTCCATTGCAGCTCCAGTAGTGGTAGCTATCAAGAAAGAGGTGGAAGTGGAGGCAGGTCTGGATGAGAACGGAGGAGACGAAGACCCCGTAGATGATACTCTGCCCTCTGCATCACTCCCCATCAAGGCTCAGCGGGTCCGCAGAGAGGGAGATGGGAGCGGGGCTTCAGGGGCCTCAGGACCTCAGGCAGCTGAGGCAGCAGGAGCAGATGCTATGGGTGAAGATGACTATCAAGCTTATTACCTTAGTGCTGCATCAGAAGAGGGAGCTGATAGAGGGGTTGCAGACGGCAACCATGAGGAAGAGCCAGACATCTTTGCTGGGATTAAACCTCTGGAGCAGGAGGGCAGGATGGAGGTGAATATTTTTTTTTTGTCAAACACATTATGTGCTGAATTTATTTTTGACCCTCTAACTCTAGCACTCTCTATTCTAATTCTATTCTTAAAAAAAAAAACTAACACTAACTTTTCTAATCTTTTTGTATTCTATTTTTTTGTTTTCTTTTTTATTTATTATACAATTAACAAAAGCAAAAAAAGTCCTCTAACACTAGCTTGCTCTATTCTATATCTGTTTGCTTTTTATTTATTATATAATAAAAAAAAAAATCTTGCTACGTGTACTGCGTTAAGCTAACTGAGATTTGTTATAGCACTTGCATATCATTGCTTTTTTATTTTGATTGTTCCATTGTCCTCATTTGTAAGTCGCTTTGGATCAAGCGTCTGCTAAATGTAAAAGTAGGGTCCAAAATTAAAGGGTTAGTTCACCCCAACATAGAAATTCTGTCAGTAATTACTCCCCTTCATGTCGTTCCAAACTCGTAAGACCTTCGTTCATCTTCGCAAAACAAATTAAGATATTTTTGTTGAAATCCAAGAGCTCTCTGACCCTCCACAGACGGGGGCAACGCACTGTAATGTCCCAGTCAGAAATGTACTAAGGACATCGGTTAAACAGTCCATGTGACATCAGTGGCTCAACGTCTGTTTTGCGAAGCTACGAGAATACTTTGAGCGCAAAGGAAACTAAAATAACAATTTATTTAACAATTCTTCTCCCCCAAGTTACGTCTTCCGCCATTTTGGAGAGTACCCAAGAGTGTAATCAACGTAATCAGCGTTGTTTACGTTAGGGAGAAAGCGCGCACATGAACGTAATCAGCATTTTTTATGCTTGGGAGAAAGTGTGCGTATGCATTGTGATACTCTCCAAAATGGTGGAAGACGGTAACTCGGGGAAGACGAATTGTTGAATAAAGTCATTATTTTTGTTTTCTTTGTGCACAAAGTATTATCGTAGCTTCGCAGAATTGAAGTTGAGCCACTGATGTCACATGGACTGTTTTACAGATGTGTTTACTACGTTTCTGGACCTGGGAACATTTCAGTTGCGTTGCTGTCTATGGAGGGTCAGAGAGCTCTCTGATTTAATAAAAAATATCTTAATTTGTGTTCCGAAGATGAAGGAAGGTCTTATGAGTTTGGAACGGCATGCAGGTGAGTAATTAATGACAGAATTAAAATTTTTGGGTGAACTAACCCTTTAAGACTCAGCGAGAGCTAAATGTGACCATCTATCTTCTAAATAACTTTGTCACAGTGGAAAATCTGTCTGCTTTATCTGGGATGCATAAATAAAATGTATGTTTTGTTTTTTTTAACACTAGTTTTTTTGTTTTGCTCCATTTGGTGACACACGTGGTCTATTGTTTGTGTTAATTCAGCAAATTTTTTGTATAAATGTTTTTATAAAAGGATGAGATGTAGTGACTCAATTTGAGGATGGTTGTTTTATAATTTTGATTTTTATGACTTAAATTCAGTATATGTACAGTTGTAAAATACATAAAATAATGGCTGGTGTTGCAAAAATCTAATTTTGCTTAATTTTAATTCAACTTTTATTCAGATTTAATTGCACTGAATTTTAAAAGATTTTCAATGGTATAATGGTGTGTTGCAGATACTGTTTGCCTGTGCGGAGGCTCTCTATGCTCATGGCTATAGTAACGAAGCATGCCGATTGGCTGTTGAACTTGCTCGAGATCTGCTGGCTAACCCACCCGACCTGAAGGTGGAGCAGCCGCAGACAAAGGTACAAAAACAGACTTTTTCAGTGTTTTCCCAAAGGTTTTAACTGTGACATCATGCTGGTGTTCACCTTTGATCTCTCCCTGTCTTGTTTAGGGTAAAAAGAGTAAGGTGTCAACCAGTAAACAGACGCAGGTGGCCACTAACACCTTGTCTAAAGTAGCCTTCCTGCTGACTGTGTTGAGTGAGAGGCTTGAGCTCCATAACCTGGCATTCAACACTGGCATGTTCTCCCTGGAGCTGCAGAGACCACCAGCTTCTACTAAAGCTCTGGAGGTAAAGCAGAAATTACATTCATCCCATAACCCTGGTGATCTGCTAGTATGACAATTTAGTTTCTTGTTGGGGATGTGACTGGTTTGACTGATATAGGAAGTCTGTAATATAATATCATTAACATTAGTAAATGGGACACAATTTGAGAGAGTTTAGCCAGATTTACACTTTGAAACTGACGACAAACTAAAAATGCATTGTAATGATTCCTTGTTTTAAATGTGTCCAGTGAAGCATTTTGAGTGCCATAATTCTGAGCTACTGTGCTCTTGTGTTAGGTGAAGCTGGCATATCAGGAGTCAGAGGTGGTGGCTCTGCTGAAGAAGATTCCTCTGGGTCTTGTTGAAATGACTTCCATAAGGGACCGAGCAGAGCAGCTCCGTGATGGAAACTTCTGTGACTATCGACCGGTTTTGCCCCTCATGCTGGCAAGCTTCATATTTGACGTACTGTGCACCCCTGGTAAGTCCCACATCTACCTTTTCCCATGATTTTAAAAAAGCTGTTTAAAAATCCCCCAAATCCCCATGCTCATTTTTAATTTTTTTTGTCTTTTTACTTGCCTGTTGCAGTGGTCTCTCCCACGGGCTCTCGACCTCCTAGCCGGAACCGTAACAATGAAATGCCTGGTGATGAGGAGCTGGGATTTGAGGCAGCTGTAGCAGCTCTTGGTAAGAATCAGTTTATGTAAAAAAAAAACACAAAACCAACCAGCACTAATGTGTTTTGTTTAGGATATTCTCTTTCTTTCTGTGTTTCGATCGTCCCTCATTTTCTCTTCTATCCCTCTGTTTTTTTTAAGGTATGAAGACAACAGTCAGTGAGGCAGAGCATCCTCTGCTATGTGAAGGCACACGGAGAGAGAAAGGAGACCTGGCTCTAGCACTGATGATCACTTATAAAGATGACCAAAGCAAGCTTAAAAAGGCAAGTGTTTGAAGTTATTCATGTAATATACATAAGCTAAACTTACAGTCTAATGGCGCTTTTCCACTGCATGGTACGGCTCGATACGGTTCACTTTTGTGGGGTTTCCCACTGGGTACAGTACGTGGTACCTGGTACTTTTTGTTGGCCAAGTACCATGATTGGCCGGAGAGAATCGTCACTACCTGCGTCACTGAACTTGCGACAACAAACACAACAGAACGCGTAGATTTAATCTGCACAGCCCAGCGAGGATTGAACGCAACCGTTTTGAACAAGCACACCTTTTTTAACAACCAAAAAGTGGCTGTTTCGTTGTCTGTTGAGGAAGTACAGACATTCCTCTAGTTGATAGCAGAGGAGTGGATCCAGCGAGCTTGATGGGGCGACGCGGAATGAAAAAGTTTTTCAGGAGTCGTGGCAGTAGAGGCGGCGCAACTATAACGACACGTGAATAATCCCGCCCACTCTAAAGTGGTACTGAACTGCAGTGGAAACACGAGCCGAGCCAGCCGTGTCGTACCGTACTGAGCAGTGCCGAGCAGAGTCGTACCACGCAGTGGAAAAGCGCCATAAAGTTACAGTCAGAAGCAAAGTGATGGCATAGTTTGAGGAACTTACTTGTATGTAAACTACCATTCAAAAGGTTGAGGATGATAATGCAGGTGAATTTTCATCTGCTGTTACTCTCTTCAGTGTCAGAAATCTTTCTAATATGCTGAAGATGAGATAAAATGACATGAAATACTGATAAAGTATTAATTTTCTTAAAAATATCTTACTGACTTTTATGTACATGATTTTTTCATGTTATCTATCCCTTTAAGACCATCCATACTTATGCTGAGAGTCTTAGGCATGGTATCATTTTTAAAATGCAGTGCATGCCTTAAACTATTAATGTTTGATATTATCCTTGTGTAGATTCTGGACAAGCTACTGAATCGTGAGAGCCAGACCCACAAGCCTCAAACTCTGAGCTCATTTTACTCAAGCAAACCAGCCACCAGCAGCCAAAAGAGCCCATCTAAACATGCCACCCATGGTGCTAGCGGAGCCAGTGGAGGAGTGTCAAAGCACACCCCTTCAGCAACATCAGCTGCTGTGCAGGGCGTGACTGGAGGGGGAGCGGCAGGACAGCAGGGCAGTTTGGTGGGTGGTGGAGTTCAGAGCACAGTGACAGGAGAGGGCATCGCTGACAACAGAGATCAAGGTGAACAACATCCACCAAAGTATCACGAGTAGACACTTAAATGTCAGAGGGAAATTCACTGCTGAAATGTTATTGTCTTGGGTCATTGTTGAGTTTGTAGTGACCCAGTTTAATTTAATCTCTCTCATACTTCGTTTTGGCAGAGGGTGCACAGTCGACCTCCTGTGAGCAGCAGAGCGAAGCTGCGCCCTTCAAGCCCGAGGGCACTGTGCCCAGTCGTCTGGCACTGGGGGGCCGTGGGGCATATGGCACACGCTGCTGGGGATCACCTGTACGGCAGAAAAAGAAACACACCGGTGAGAGACAGTGGGTTTGTTACTTAGACAGAAGAGAACATTTGATGCAACACCTGTCTTCATTATTTTTGTCACAAGAGGTCAAAAATCACTGCAAAAATTCATACAAATTCACTTATCCGCTAGCCTTTTTTAAAATAATTCCAAATATAATATATTATTATTATTATATTTCATGTATATTAATCATTTATTTACTTTATTATTTTAACTGTGCATAAAGAAATTTGAGAGTCTGAGAAGGTCATGTTTCTTCTGACGTGTTTTCTCAGGCATGGCAAGCATTGACAGCAGTGCTCCAGAGACCACCTCAGACAGCTCTCCTACCCTCAGTCGACGTCCACTTCGAGGTGGTTGGACAGCTGCTTCCTGGGGGAGAGGCCAGGACAGTGACAGCATTAGCAGCTCTTCCTCTGATTCACTTGGCTCATCGTCATCCAGCGGCTCACGCAGAGCTGGAGGAGGAGCCAGAGCCAAGAGTACTGACACCAGCAGGTGAGACAAGCCTGTGCCCTTTTTTACACTCGTTGCCCCTTTTGAGGATTTGGTCTCACTTTTTGGGAGCTTTTTCATTAGTATCTCTTTTTGAGCCTCTATGTCTACAGTTTGTCATACATTACCTCTTTCCCTCTTAGGTATAAAGGCCGCCGGCCTGAATGCCACGCTCCACACGTGCCCAACCAGCCATCCGAGGCGGCTGCCCATTTTTACTTTGAGCTGGCCAAGACTGTGCTGATTAAAGCTGGTGGAAACAGCTCCACCTCCATTTTCACTCAACCCTCTGCCAGCGGAGGCCATCAAGGGCCCCACCGCAACCTGCATCTGTGTGCCTTTGAAATTGGCCTGTATGCCCTTGGCCTGCATAATTTTGTGTCTCCAAACTGGCTGTCAAGAACGTATTCCTCACATGTATCCTGGATTACAGGTGAGAGATAATTGTGTAATCTGCAGGGATCACAAACTTCAATATGATTTATGACTATCCCCTTGAAATGCAAATGTAATCTTTAAAATTCATAAACTTGGCTTCAGAGTATCAAATCAGAATGAAAGAGTACTATAGTACTGTACTTCAGTATATTAAAAATGGATAGATAGGTAGATAAATATATATGGGTGGATTGCGATAGATTTTTATTTTATTCCAAAAATCATTAGGATATTAAGGGTCACATACCTGTATATGTTGGATAGATGTACACAGTCATGGCCAAAAATTTTGGCAGTGACATAAATTGTGTTTTGCAAAGTTTGCTGCTTGAGCTGTTGTGGTGTTCATTCACATTGTTTCTAGATTATTGTGTAGAGTGATCAGATGCAATTTAAATAATTGCTAAAAGCTTCATTGGCCAAAAAATGAACTTTTCACACAAAAAAAAAAAAAAATTCACTGTTTTTTTGATCCTGACAGTAAATGACCAGCTAACATTAATTGACTAATTATATCAGCAGCACATGTGAAATTGTGAGCGAGTACTAGTCAGGTAAAATCACTATCATACTAATTAGATTGTAAGAGCAGACTGATTGCTATAAAAGGATGGAAGAAGCGCTTCCAATCATTGTGTTCTTGTTAGCAATGGTTACCTCCAAAGAAACGTGTGCAGCCATCATCACTTTGCATCAAAATGGCCTCACATGCAAGGAAATTACTACAAAGAATATTGCACCTGAAAGAACCATTTACCGGATCATCAAGAACCTCAAGGAGAGAGGTTCGACTGCAATGAAGAAGACTTCAAGACGTCCCAGAGTGTCCAGCATGCGCCAGGACCGTCTCCTCCTGAGGAGTCAGCTATGGAATCGTGTCACCAGCAGTGCAGAGCTTGCTCAGGAATGGCAGCAGGTTGGTGTGAGAGCATCTGTACGCACAGTGAGGCCAAGACTTTTGGACAACGGCCTTGTGTCAAGAAGGGCAGCAAAGAAGCCACTTCACTTCAAGAAAAACGTCAAGGACAGACTAAAATTCTGCAGGAAGTACAAGGATTGGACAGCAGAAGACTGGTGCAAAGTTATTTCCTCTGATGAAGCTCCCTTCTGACTATTTGGGACAACTGGAAAATCGATTGTTTGGAGAAGAAAAGGTGAACGCTACCATGAGTCCTGCAGGGCTTAAAGTTCTCCGGCGTGCAGTGTTTGGCTGCGGAAAAAAATAATCCTACATTAAAAAAAACGTGTTGATATCACTTTCGAGTCCATGACTTCGCCCTACCAATGGTATGAGAGGAGCACAGCTTTCACTCTCAACCAAACTAACATTACTAGCCAATCAAAATTTTTTGCTCTTATAAACACGAAACGCGCATAATAGTATCCAACTGTGGAGTCGCAGCCCTGATGAATGGAGAAGCGCGACACGTAGAAAAAGCTGCAAGGCGCAATGTTCAAAGATGTTCATCTAGCGCGTATTTACATAGAAAAACTAATTAAAAAGCAGCAGAGCTTTGTAAACAGCTTGGAGTAATCACATCATCGCCATAAGAACGATATGATTGCCAGAACAAATTTACCGGGATTTTTGAAAAGGTCCTGTTCACACATGATCTATTAACGGTAACTTGCCGGTAATTTACCAGTAAAGACTGTATGCGTGAAAGGGGCTAAACTCTTCCTCTGTATATGCTGTGAATTTGAATTGCTTAACGTTCATCTGGGAAAACAGTGTGCATTATCTCACTAGATTTGTAACGCAAATCATTTTTAAACCTTTGCCAACACAGGAGAATACATATTTCTAAATATGCCATTTATTGTACATCTCGATTTCAAAATAAAAGTTTCTGAGTTTGCATGTGGCCAAATATAAAAATTAAACGTTGTTGAAATACATGAAACGTCACCAGGCCGTTGGCGCCCTCTGCAGATATTTGTTATAATACATAATGTACTTAAGTTGGTTATGTTCATATTATGTATAGGCATATTACATTATGTATTTTAACAGTGTTGTTCAATAAAACCATGTAAATACTTGGTTTTGATACTTTATTTGAGCCAATTATTATTGCCTCATCGTTAGTTTATATATAAATAGTCATACTAAAGTCTGTTTTTAATGTTATTACTTGATTAACAAAATAATCATTAGTTACAGCCCTAGATTAGTTAAAATATTTCAAAATACAACTGCATTGTTTTACTTTTTGTAATTAAAAGACAAATGTTTTGTCATTGAAAATTTCTTTAAAATAGTATTAAAATATTTTATTTGTATTTTGTATCATCTCGTGAGCACTGTCACACCCCTAGTGTCGATAAGCAGTAGGGATGTAACGATTAACCGCGAGCCGGTTGAAAATCGATTCAAATATGTGACTCTTCAAATCGGTTGAGATGCTAACAAATCGCGATTCATTTAGGGGTAGGAGTTTATATAAATGCATGTCTGAGGGGAACTTACTGTCATTAGAAAAGTTTAGATGGTATTTTTTCTTTTCCTCTTGCCTCTATATAATGCATATTAAAGTAGTGTTCACAACCGCAGCGCTGCTTTGTTTACAGCGGAAACCAAGGAAACGCTTTAAGCGCCACCTGCTGGCAGAGAATGAATGCATCGCATTCAGCTAGTCCGCTTTTTCATGCAGATATTTTTGTGTAGTTTCACAAAACCGAAGTCAAACCATTCTGTGTTTGCTTCAAATTTCGAAATTATACAATCTAATTCAGATTAAAAAAAACTGCTCATGCTGCATGTATGCAGCATCTTTGTTTGGATCATGATTAAAATGCAGTGGTTGCCTCTAATTTTAAATGGAAAGAGCACAGACAAAGCCTTAGTTTGTTTATATGAAGAGATTTCTTTTATTAGTGTTACTTATTTATTTGATTTGGGGCTTGCTTTAAAATTTCAATTTAGTTTTATTACATTTACATTATATTTAAATTGTCATTTAGCAGAAGCTTTTATCCAATCAAAACCAACAAAAGAGCAATAATATGCAAGTGCTATATTAGTATATTATTATAGTTATATTTCAATTTCACAAAGAAATGTGCAGCATTTTGTCCAAGCAATAATAAAAATAGACATTTAATTCATAATTTGTCTTAAATATCATTTTGTAAAAAAAAAAAAAAAAACGGAATCAAAATCTGATACGGAATGGAGTGAATCTTTTGTTACTCCCTAATAAGCGGTGATATAGCGCATCATTTCCCAAGTGTATTATATAACTTTCATTATGCAGGTCAACCATATATGCATGAAAAAAACAAAACAGTTTGAATAAGGAAAGTGATATCTTTGTCATAGTATCCTTTCAAATGTTAAATTGACACAGTCATTGCATGCTTTGCATGTGCTGCCCCACCCCCGTAAAAAAGTTCAGGCTCAGGATTTCTTTTTGCTTTAACCCCTGGTCCTGTGTTGTGCCAACAGTGAAGCATCCTGAGACCATCCATGTGTGGGGTTGCTTTTCAACCAAGGGAGTGGGCTCTCTCATAATTCTGCCCAAAAAACACTGCCATTAATAATAAAGAAGGGTATCAAAACGTCCTACAAGTGCGACTTCTTCCAACGATCCATGAGCAATTTGTTGATGATCTGTGCATTTTCCAGCGTGATGGAGCACCATGTTACAAAGCAAGTGTGATTAAAGAAGTGGCTCGAAGATCATTACATTGAAATTTTGGATCCGTGGGCAACCTGAACCTGTGGTCAGTCCTCAAAAGGCGAGTGGACAAGCAGAAGCCCACAAATTGTGATCAACTCCGAGAACTAATAAGGCAAGAATGGATCGCCATCAGTCCGGAGTTGGCCCAGACGTTAATATCCAGCATGCCAGAGCAAATTGTAGAGGTTATGAACATCAAGGGTAAACACTGTAAATATTGACCCATTATATATTTTTCCCAATAAAAGCCTTTAAAACTTGTGCTTATCATTGTTTTTCAGTATACCATAGAAACGTGGAAAATTAATCAACAAATACTGAAGCAGCAAACTTTGCAAAACACAAAATTTGTCACTGCCAAAACTTTTTGCCATGACTGTATATGTATATATGAGTGCGTGTATATAATGTATATAGTGAGAGAGAGAGATGGAATAATATGGGTTTTTTTTTTTTTTTTTTTTTTGAAATTTAGATGGATATATATTGGTTGATAGATATATATGGATGCATAGATATAGATGGATAGATAAGATAGATGGAAAATGCAGTTAATACAGTATCTTAGAAGATAGGTGGGCAAACTTGCCTTTTGTTTGGTTTTAAATTCTTGTGTTTTGTTTTCACAGGCCAGGCCATGGAGATTGGGAGTGCTGCCCTCAACATCCTGGTGGAATGCTGGGATGGACACCTCACACCTCCGGAGGTGGCGTCACTCGCTGACCGCGCATCACGAGCACGGGATCCCAATATGGTGCGTGCTGCGGCAGAGCTGGCCTTGAGCTGCTTGCCTCATGCTCACGCCCTCAATCCCAACGAGATTCAGAGAGCCCTGGTGCAGTGCAAGGAGCAGGTATTGTCCAGCACAGTCTACTTTCATTGTAGATCATTATCCACACCTTTTTTACTCTAATAATATCATAATCATCTGCTTGTTGCCTTTAAAGAACACTTTTCTGTCTTGTTCTCTTTTCAGGATAATGTGATGCTAGAGAAAGCTTGCATGGCAGTTGAGGAGGCTGCAAAGGGAGGCGGTGTTTATCCTGAGGTCTTGTTTGAGGTGGCTCACCAGTGGTATTGGCTGTACGAGCAAACAGTGGGTGGAGGCTCTGGGGCCCAGCGAGAGGGGTCTGGTCGCTGTAGGGCCAATGGTGGAGCACGAAGAACGGCACCCGAGGGAGTCTGCGGTATCCTGGATAACACAGGACTCTTGGACTCTTCAGGTGTCGCAGCTGTAACTACAACAGTGACTGCAGCCGCTGTAGTTCCTGTCATTTCTGTCGGCTCCACCATCTACCAGTCACACGCGCTGGCGGGCTCAGCCATGGCACACACGCAAGGCCTGCATCCCTACACCACAATCCAAACCCATCTGCCCACCGTCTGCACCCCGCAGTATTTGGGTCACCCCCTTCAGCACGTTCCCCGTCCTGCTGTCTTCCCCGTGTCTGGGGCTGCCTACCCACAAGTATGAGCTCTCTTTCTTTCTTTGTGATATGATTTCTAGGTTTCAGTTATCTGTGCTTAGCATTTTTATTGCAGTATGTAATATTATTTGTCTGCATTTAAGTGAAGGGGATAAATACTAAATTTAAGCACTAATGCAGACTCTTACTTGGCAGTCAGTGATGCATAGTGCCATATTCCTGGCAGAATATAAATGGAAAGAGACTCCTGACAGTTTGTTTATGTGTGTATGATTATCTTTTCAACTATTCCCTTGGATTAACTTAATTTTGTGGCTTTTTAATTTTTCAACGGCAGGTATATGACTCGAGGAAGGCGTATCAAGCTGGTTTTAAGAGCGTCTGTTTGTCTTCTCAGGGAATGCACCCTGCTTTTATTGGTGCTCCGTACCCATTCTCTGTGGCTACTGGCCCTCATCCTCCTATGGCAGCGACTGCTCTCACTTTCCCTGGAGTCCCAGTGCCGTCCATGACTCAGATCGCTGTCCACCCATACCATACCGCAGAGGCAGCCCTGCCTCTTAGCACTACTGTTGCAGGTAAGAACCACAAGTTAGATTTAATTCCATTTTAACATGAAGACACATTTTTGGGCATATTATCAAATGTTATTTAGATGAATGCTGAATAAATGCAAGGTTTTTCACATTTGTTATAACTTGCAGAAATGAATAGTACTTTCGTCTGATATATTTGAAATTATTTATACTTGCATTAGAGAGTCAAATCAGGCCTTTAAATAGCTGTTTTATTCTATGTAAGGGTGGTTCTTCACAGTGGCTACCATGTTGAGATCATATGATCAACTCGGAACTAATTTAATCTCAGAAAGCCCCTGAGTTGAGGGGGGAAAAACAGTTCATTAGTCTTCATCTTTCTTTGAAGATTTGGTATCGATCCTCAAAAATGTCAAACTAATGGACCATTTTCACAGACTGTGATGTGTTTCTCCAGTTATTAAAATCAAAAATTTATTACAGTTTTTTTTATATTTACATTTTTAAAATAAATTAATGTACATTGTAAGACTATATATTATATTACCTTGAAATTTTGGAAAAGTAGTTAACACTACTGAGTGAGTATTTCTAGTACAATGGCTGAAGGAGCGATGGCAAATTCACCATCTTTCTGTCTTCAGTCTTTCAATATTTTTCCTCTTTTGGAAAGCCATAGAAACACTATCATGAATTTTCCTCTGTTGCTTTTGAAGCAAACAGAAAATATGTTGTTTATTGAAGTATATCATTGTGAAACGGTTGGCTAGGTGCTCATTTACTAAATTAACTTAGCCATTCAAGATGGGCAAATCCTATGTCACTATTTCAGTGCATTAATAGTGAATGGCAACTCGCATTTTGAATACCGCAAACAAGAGTCATATGAAATCCATACAGGTGTGAATGTTGTATTTTTGAACAATGTTCCAACAAAATAATCATTCATTCAATTTTATGGATATTTTATGTTTTGTTCATAGCTCATTTATAAGGAATGTAAATGGCCTCAGTGTATTTGCTTACAAAGGCAACAAGCAATAACCACCACCAAAAAAAAGTTGGCTTTAGTGTGGATTTTGTCATTTACTCTGAATCTTGAGCATAGAGCCTTCTGTCATAGAACAGGTCACAGTTTAAGAGACTTGATGTCTCGAAATTACCTTGGCATGACAGAATAATCAGTGAGAAAATATTAAAATTAATCAGGAATTGTTTTAGAATTGGGTTGTGACTCCTTGAATCAAAATTGGATCTAATTGTGAGATGCCCAAGATTCCTAATTATCAGACACTTTCAGTTGTAGAATAATATTTATGGATGACAGATATTACATGTACAAATATTACATTTTCATTTAGCTAGCGGAAGATCTTAACCAAAGTGACTTAAAATGAGATACATAAGCAATTTGCCAGAGGCAACAATATTCATAGTATACAATGCCAAATGACAAATTGCTTATGTATCTCATTTTAAGTCACTTTCAGAAAGGTAGATTATTAAACAAGCTAAAGCAGAGGTGAAGTGCAGAAAAGAAGAGATTTTTGTGTTTGTGTTTGCAAAGCTCTACAATGGCACTGCTAACAAAAAGATCACACCTCTAGGTGTGAATACAAAATTCAAGGCCAGTGAAAGGATTATTTAGTGCACCTTTAGTTTAGTGCAGACAAGAGTTTGTTAATGTTCTTACAAGTTCACCAGAGATTGTTGGAAAGCCAAGCTATCAGACAGTTTGCAAATTCATAGGCAAACACCGTGAACCTAGACAAACACTCCTCTCACCATTTTTTTTTTTGCCCAGCAGGAGTACACTCAGGGTCCGCCATCCAGGCCATTCAGGGGGCTTCTCTTCAAGGACTCTCGCCCCAGCCCGCCTCACTGGTCAGCGCACCCTTCCCTGTGGAAGATGAGCAGCACAGTCAACCAATCAGCCAGCAGGGCCTGCACTACCTCCACTCGGCCTACAGAGTCGGTAAGGACGCCTGATTTCTAATTACATAGAACCTTTAGGGCATGGCTTGCCTGTCCTTATGTTGCTGTTTTGCACCCATTAGGATCCATCTGGTCCTGAATTGTGGTGATTAATTATCAAGAGAGGTGAGGGAGAGATCGGTTGAGTCCATGTTGCAGGACTGACAAAGAACTCTCGCAGTGAGAAATATTAATTAAGGCATGATTTCAGTTTTATGAGTACTCATAAGTCCTGGAGAGTAGGACGTTGGGTGCATGTGTCAATTCAACACATTATACAGTACAGTGTCATACAGAACAGAGTGTTGATGGCAAAATCTTCCTGTCCTCATTTAGGCATGCTGGCCTTGGAGATGTTGGGAAGGAGGGCCCACAACGATCATCCAAACAACTTTTCCCGTAGCCCCCCATACACCGAAGACGTCAAATGGCTGTTGGGCCTGGCTGCGCGTCTTGGTATGCCCATATATATTTCTAATATGTCTTCTAGGAAAAACAAGTCCATTTTCTGTTACCTGTTGTAATAGCTGGAAGTAGACTGTAAATGATGTGTTGGCAGTTTACCTTGCCTTCAGCGGACAAGAGAGGAGAGGTGATTCTACAGCGAGTCTCCAGCAGAGTTATTGACATCCTGATGTCTTTCCTCTTACTCTGAGCTTTATCCCATGCTGATCACAGCATGTTGCCAGTTTTCACGGGCCTAAACGTTACAATTGAAAATGTAGAAGTAGACAATATTTTGCCATGTTCAGGTTAGGCATTTTATGAAATGGCTAGTTTATTTCTTGATGCTTTGCTAATGGTCCCCACTGGAATTGAAGAATAGCTTAAGAAGATGGTAATGACATAGACCTTTACAATGGTGAATCAAACGCACACCTCTGGAGGTGCCAGTTAAGAGAAGAAACTTAAACGAATATGCAGTTATCATTTTTCTTTAAGTATAGACTCCATACTTAAGCGAGTGTGCAGTTCTCATTTTTCTTTAAATGAAATAGACCTCCACATGCTTCCTTTAAAGGGATATTCTGGGTTAAATACTTAGTATTTGCCAAGCAACATGTAGACTAGTACAGACAATTTCCCCTTTTTGCTCCAGATTCTCCACTTGCTCTAGTCTGGAACATAACAAACACAAACAAGGGTGGTGAAACATCCCATTTGCTTTTTAATACTAAATGTCAGCACACTTAAATTGCAACTTGACAAATGAAATTACAAGCCTGCTGATTGATCATAATATTTAATGGCATAATGCGTTCATTATGCTTTCATTTAATGTTAATGCTTTCAGTTCCAAGATAACAAGATAACAGGCCTTTGTGTAATTAAGTTGAAGCACATCTTCATTTATAATGTAACTTTTTCTTTGAACATTTTCCATTTTATTTTTGCATTGAAATGTAGAGAATATGATTTAATTTTATTTAAGAAAATTACATTTTATTATATTTGAATATAATGTAATACTTTTAGCCCATGGCCTTCAGTCAGGTTTTAATTTCGGCCCTTTGTAGTAAATACTTTGGGCCCTTCTGTTCTATATTTTCTCAAACTGCATCAAAATGCACAGGACTTGCAAAGGTAATACAACAATATAAGGTTTATTATATTATAAAACATCTTACCCCACATTTTATGGATGTAATCTATAAAGATGCAGTCCTCCACAGTTGTTTGCGTGAACATTTCTACCACTTGATGTTTAACTTGTGAGTGATATTTCACTTGCTGAGCTTCGATAATTACATTTCACCATACAAAGAATGCAAATTACTTTACCACTATAAAACGTCCGGTCTGGGTATGGTCTTTCTCAAATTTACTGAGGTGTTATGCTACAGCTCTGATCCCAAGATATTCTGTCTTGGACTTATAGGCTCATTGTATTTTTTGTATGTGGGGAAAAAGGAAAATGTAAACAGAAAAAGCAAAGCAATGCACTGATATGCAAGAAAAAGAATGGTTGAAAATGGTTGTATATTGACAGTGCTTTTTGCACTGATTTAAAAAGGACACAATGTATTAGTGATTCATTTCAAAATGTTTCCTTATTCTTCTCTCCTCAGGTGTGAACCACGTGTACCAGTTTTGTGTGGGGGCAGCGAAAGGTGTTCTTAGTCCGTTTGTCCTGCAGGAGATCATTATGGAGGCTCTGCAGAGGTTAAACCCTGCACATATCCATGCACACCTCCGCACTCCTGCCTTCCACCAGCTCGTGCAGCGCTGCCAGCAGGCCTACTTACAGGTACAGCCTCACAAATCCCTAAGATTCAGCCTGGGGAACTAATCACACTGACATTATTACTAATAACATCCCTAATTGGATGAAATGCAGAAATAAATCCGTACCCTGATGATGACGATGATCCACCAGGAGCAACATGTATTCTTCCACTGACAGAAGCAGTTAAAATTACACCCGAACACATGAGATCATCCGTCACAGCTGACAATACTCTCTTAGTTTCAAGTAGAGAATTTGAGTAGGGTTTTAGAGCATTCGAGTGGTGCCGAGGCTGGATTGTGACGCCATTGTCGCCCACGCTGAATATAAATTGTACATGAACATTTCTGGAGTGTTAAAGCTAGAGAGGGAAGCCTGAGTCTGTTCACAGGATGGAGCATACTGATGAGAGAGCATCAAAACACACTGTGACAGCCCAAAGCCAAGAGCGGCTTCCTAGAGAAGCGCACACATGCTATCTCTCCCTCACACACACAGACACGCTCTTGCAGTTAGCTGCTAGCCGACTCAGAGGCTTTATGTTGCAATTTCAAAGGGGTTTCAAGTTGTTGCATGGGCAAACAACGCACATGTCTGCGCAAGTGGCCACTCTGGTAGTGGCCTTGCATTTTAAAATGCCCAGATCAAGGGTAGACTCTTCCATATGTCTGCCACTGTAAATCTTTGCAAATGAATGTTGGGTAAATGTGAAAGGGAGACAGTGCCAGCTCTAATCCACTCTCCCCATGCGTGGATAATGAGATGAGGGACCGAGAGGCTGTACTCGAGTAGAAACCTACCCAGACTGTCACAGAGTCATTTCGTACGTCGCTGGTGGGAAATGCGCTCCATATGCTGCATGTCCCTATAAACATCCGGGGACTTGACGCTTCATAACCCGTTTACATTATATTAAAACGAGTTCAGGTTAGTGGCATCCAATAGCAAGAATATTTATGAATTTATCATGTCGCACATGTTTAATCACAGGGAGATCGAAAAGGCATGACCTTAATGAAATATTGTTGAACGAGGAGTAAACACATTTAGAGCTAGAAAATAAACTGAACTCAAAACCCCAGAACAAAGCGCCATTTAATATTTGTTTATTTATTAAATATTCTTGTATATTGTTCCACTTGCAAACTAAATGCATGAACATGAAATATTCAGGGATTAAAGTTCTCCGGCACCGTGCCGGATCTCCGGCGTGCAGCGTTTGGCTGCGGAAGAAAATAGTCCTACATTAAAAAAAAAATCTTGTTGATTGATAGCACTTTCGAGTCCATGACTTCGCCAACCAATGGTATGAGAGGAGCACAGCTTTCACTCTCAACCAAACTAACATTACTGGCCAATCAGAATGTTTTGCTCTTATAAACACAAGATGCGCTTAATAGTATCCAATTGCGTAGTCGCAGCCCTGATGAATGGAGAAGCGCAACAAAAAGCTGCGAGGCGCAATGGTCAAAGATGTCCATCTAGCGCATATTTACATAGAATAACTCATTAAAAAGCAGTGGAGCTTTGTGAACGGCTCAGAGTAATCATGTCATCTCCATAAAATGATATGATTGCCAGAACAAATTTACTGGGATTTTTGAAAAGGTCCTGTTCACACATGATCTCTTAATGGTAACTTACCGGTAATTTAGCAGTACTGTATGTGTGAAAGGGGCTAAACTCTTCCTCCCATAAAAGCTTCTTGTTTATCCATTTCTTTCCAACAACAAAAATATTCTTTGTGATCTTCCTTTCTGATTTTAAAATGTAATATGTTGTTCTTCCTTTAAAACTGTCATTTTTTTCTCTCTTGAATATCCTGTTTCTATGAAGCATTAAGGGTGATGGAAAAAATATGAGATGGGAGGAAAAATTATATTTCAGCATTTTTGTATTGCTTGCAAAACTTTCGAGTGTTCCTAGAAACGGTTTATGAGCCAACACTAATTTTCTCAAGGAAATACAAAAGTATAGAGTTTTTTTACCTTCCATCGCAATTTTTCCATCATTACATTACTTTTGTGTTCCCCGAGAAACTTTGCACCAAACATTTTCTTGTGTTCTTTTGCATCATTTGTTGAAAACCGTTGTGATATATTTTTTTCAGGATTCTTTGATGAATAGAAGGTTCAAAAGGACAGCATTTATTTAAATAGAATTCTTTGTGATAATTAAGAAATGTCTTTACAGTTTATCTGGGCAACAGTTTTGTGAGCAAATGAGCAAAAGCATTCAAATAATTTTTCCACCTATATTACATTTTCTCCATCGCTGTCCCTTTTACGTGCTCTGTTTCAATCAGAAATGTGTGACATTATTAACGGCTTACTAACTGCAATTCATAATTGCAAAAAAAAATATTCATGGTACATTTGACATGCGGCTCTGATGGTTCTACTTTAAATGCATTAAAACATTTTATACATAACACATTAACATTTTATTCCTCAGCTGATTACTAAAGTTACCAATTACCAAAATATAAAAATAAAATAGAGATGCGTCTGTGAATTCATGTCCTACCAGCCTAATTCACTGTCTTTCTATGTTTGTTCCAGTACATCCACCATAGGTTGATCCATCTGACTCCCGCAGACTACGACGACTTTGTGAACATCATCCGAAGTGCCCGCGGGGCGTTTTGCCTGACACCAGTTGGCATGATGCAGTTCAACGATGTGCTGCAGAACCTGAAGAGGGGCAAACAGACTAAAGAACTATGGCAGCGGATCTCGTTGGAGATGGCCACTTTCTCACCCTGACTGCTCTAGAGATCAGCGGGGACAGAGCCGCCAGCTATCTTCCCCACAGACCACTAACACAGCTCAATCCGACATGCAGCTCTCTCCGTTCCCCTCGAATGGAAGTGTAGCCATGACGACTTCCTGTACAAGCCCACTCACATGACCGAACATTTAGTCCTTCAGGCCCTGAAGTCATGAGAATCTGGTACATAGATACTGGGGCAAGTGAGTTACACCAGTCAGTGGGTCCCTCCTTCGTCGAGTTGTTGCTCCCAGTTTTGTGTCTGATCTTGTTTTTTTGTTCTTTTTTTTTCCTTTTTCGGTGTGTTCAGTCGAGTAACTTAATGGCTATCTATGTGTCCTAACATCTTTCATTCACTGATTTTTATGCTTTGCAATACCTGAGTTCATTTAGATGGTTAATACGGGGGAAAAGGTTTTCCCTGGCTATGTTGATGTTTGGTTCATGTTTAAACAAAACCACTAAATGTCAGACTTATTCTGCAACATTCCTCTACCCTGGAGAACAGAGCCTCCATCGGTCATTAAGGATTTCAATGTTGGATAGTGGATGGCATTGTAAACATGAGGAGAATAAAAACAAAACTTTGTTAAAATAATAAAAGAGACATTTATTATGAAACAATAATCAAAGTACGGGTGAGGATTCTTCAATGTTTTTGTTTTATCTTTTTGTTTTTAATATTTTGTATAGTGTGGTGTGTCTGCAGAGAGCAGGATGAGGAATGGAAGAATGCTATTACTGATTGCTCTGCGAGTTCCTTTTTCTGGTCAGATGTTGGTGGCTTGAGTGCTGGAACAGAGAAGTCTGGCTGGACCAGATTACACAGCTTTAATTTTTGAAATTCAAGACGTCAGCCGTGACTTCAGTCAAAAACAATTCGGGCTTCCTGTCATTTAAATTGGGTTCTTTTATATTTGAATTCCAGCTGTTTCCGATAGCGTTAATAGACTTTGGTATCTCTGCAATTTAGTATTTTTGAGGTTAAGTCGAACCACACAATCTTGTTTTTCTGTTCTCATTTTAAAATGGGTTAACTGCTCCCCTCTGTCTAACGTTAGTTGAGTGGTCTATAAATGTCACTGCCAGATTCCCGTGTTTCCAGCATCGGCCCCAGCTTGGAACTCGTTAGTGGAGAGTGACTGAGTAGAAAATGTACTGTGATATTTTTGTATTCTTCAAGTGTAGCTTGGTTGGAAAAAAACAAAAAAAATCTATATAAATACATATAAATATATAAACTGTGCTGATTCCAAGAAGATGTAATCTAGAATAAATGGGGAAAAGAGAAAAACTAAATTGGAACAAAGCAATATTAAAAATGTAGAGTTTACTTAATAAAGATAAATCAAAACACTAAAAGAGTTTATCTGTGTCCGTTTATGTGGTTCTAACCATTATATACACCACTGTTCAAAAGTTTGGGATTGGTCAGTTTTTGTTTTTGAAATCTCTTATGCTTAACAAGGCTGCATTTAATTACTCAAAAATAGTAAAAACAGCAATATTTATTGAAATATATTACAATAGATTACCAGAGGTGGACAAAGTACTCAACTCTATTACTTGAGTGAAAGTACAGATACTGCTGGTCAAATATTACTCCATTACAAGTAAAAGTTGTAAAGACAGATTGTTACTTAAGTAAAAGTACCAAAGTACTTGCTTTTAAAAGTACTTAAGTACCAAAAGTAAATTTCCTTTTCTATGTCAATGCACTGTTTTATTATTGATGTAATACTTGCAATACTTATGAAGCAACTTACAATACATTACACCAACTGAATACACTGACTAGCTTGTAGTATCTTTGGAATAAAGAGCTTTTAGAATGTTAAAAACCTATGGGGGGTTTTTAACCCCTACCCACCCCCACAAAAGCAGGATGGTAGTGATCACACAGCTCTGACAGTGTGCACACATCTATGTGTAGCCATCCACATTTGAACAGAGTGGACAGTGAAATCCTGTAAACACAGAGTGATAAGAAAGAACAAAAATCAAACCTGCTTTAAAACCCAGCAACACAACTGTAGCTGTATAACTTTACAACAGCAACACTGCTTTAACAAAAAAGCAAAACAGCAAGACATATTTGACATCAAAACAAACATTTTAAACGCTGTCTAATCGCTCTCGCTGTACTTTGATGACACACACAGAACAGTCTATGCCGTGCTGCTTGAAGTCCAACACCTATTGTGTTTTATTAAGAGACGCACAACAGTTCTTCTGTGACTTTATATGTAATATTTTCACTTACACAATTTAGCAAAATCAGACACTATTGTGTCTAATATATACCACAATCTTAACTTCTTATTATTGAATTGTTGTAAAAAAAATATCACATTTGCAACTGGTCAGTGTTCAAAAAATGCTGGGAAATCACTTCATGTAGCCCTACAAGAGTGATTACTGATAAACTGTCTCAAAAAAAGAGTTTTTAGAGAAGATAGAAGTCACCCACTGACTTTCAAAGCTGCTACTAAACGACTTTCTACTTCGAGGACCTTGATAGAAATGTAGTGGAGTGAAAAGTACAATATTTGTCTTTCAAATGTAGTGAAGTTAAAGTCATAAGTTCCCAGAAAAAAATAATACTCAAGTAAAATACAGATACTCAAAAACTGTACTTAAGTACAATACTCAAGTAAAAGTAAATGTACTTAGTTACTGTCCGCCTCTGAAGATTACTATGAAATATTTTTTAATGTTAAGTAAGTGTTTTCTATTTTAATATATTTAAAAATTGTATTTATTCTAGTGATGCAAAGCTGAAGTTCTATCAGCCATTACTCCAGTATAAAGTGTCTCATGATCCTTAAGAAATCATTTAATATGCTGATTTGGTGCGCATTCTTGTGCTGATTAATATTTGTGGGAAATATAAATATTTTGTAAAATTGTCTTCGCTAAATAAAAGTAATATTTTTTTTCTCTTACTGACCCAAAAGGTTTGAACGGTAGTTTATATCGGTAGTTTATATCGGTAGTAGGATGAACAGATCTGATCAAATTCAACAAATTCAGAAATGCACGCATTAAAGGGGGTCAATATGAAGCTGCTATCAAAAGAACATTATTTTGTGTATTTGGTGAATGAAATGTGTTTATGTGGTTTTTTAAGGTTCAAAAAACAAAACATTATTTTCCACATACTGTACATTATCGGTCTGAAAAAGCGAGGTGTGTTGCGTGATTGCCAGCTATCCAGTCTGCTGTGATTGGCCTAATACCTCAAGCGTGAGACGGAAATGTTTACGCCCCTTACCATACTGTGATGATGCCCTGTCCGGCCGGAGAGACGAGACTAAAAAATTTAACACAGTACAAACAGGCATTTGTTGCATCCAGTGGGGGGACATAATTACTGATTATAATTACATATACTGTCTTTTTACACGTTGCATTGCATTGCATTGCGCCGCGTAAACATAAAACTCTGTCTGCATTTGTGATCGAGAAATGACAAACAACAAGCCCTACACTACACTTCCCAAAACTCAGCGTTTTGAATCACATCGCAACGAAAAACATAGCTGCCTACCGTGAGGGGAAGCCACGGCTTAGCGTGTGATAGGCCGGGATGTAGAGTGAGCTGAGGCGGGCTGGACCTCCGCTTTGTCCACGGTGAAAGTTGTAGTATTTCCTCAGCAACCAGCACAGATCAGCTCCAGGCATGACGAAGCAGATATCGTCCTCTTTTGGAAGACCAAACAAAGTATTGGCTTTCACGACGATAGCAAACAGCGTCTTCGGACTGGCGGCTGTGGGGGCGGGGGCAGCGTCAACAATACTACGGCGAGACTAAAAGTTACACCTTCTTTCTTTGCGTGAACATTTGGCGATATGCAAAATTCCCACCATATGAATGTAGACATGTGGGGCGTTAGACCGAAAACGTTTTAGGTAGCCGTGGCTGACTCGAACTTATAAAGAATATCTCTTGGGATTTGAGACTTTAGTCTTTGCACCTTTACAGATCTTCTTTATGCACCAAGAGCTTGTAACACTCCAAAGAGAAAGGAAAAATTTAAATCGCATCATATGACCCCTTTAAAACTTCCCTCGAATTGCAGAGAATCAACATTGTAACGAGGGGGGTTTCATCGCCTGGGGGCGCTAGAAGGTTAAATATCGAAACTGCAGAAATGTTGTGGTCTATCGGGGATTCCGGTTGGTTTACACGAGGAACTGACTTTCACAAACTGACATGCTTTGCTTATTCAATCACGGAGTTCGTTTGGGTGCCAAATGACACTTGTACATGATTTGTGTTTAATGCTAACCTATACATTTAAACTTAAAGTAAACGGTGAGCTCAAACAACTTTACAGAAAGTTCAGGTAGGATGTACTTTAAAAACACAAATGTGTAAAGATAATACACGATAATCTCACACAGGTCCTTGTTTGGGCCCCTACCTGAAAAAGAAAACTCGGAGGTGCAACTCTGTTGGAAACAAGTCTTTCAAATTTGACGACAGCGCGGGGGTTTTAATTCAACAAATGTATCCCGTGAAGTATTTTAATATGTATTTTGTTCTAATAACTCAAAAATGTCAGTTGACAGTTTTCAACACATTCAACTTAAGCTTCACTTTTACAAATACTTTCAGCTGGTATCATGTGAAATTGTGAGTAACGGGAGCCCCCCCCCCATCGGACGGATTGATTTGGTTCGTTCCAGAGTTTTCTGTAGGTAGAGCCAGAGCGTCTCGAGCCAACGGCAGCATCATAGCCGAGTGAAGATGGCGGCTCAGTGAGTGATGCTGTCAACGAGAGTTTGAGTTCACCTCTCCTTTTTAAACTTATGAAACCTTTGCGGATCCTTGCGGATAGCTGTATCAAAGAAAACTATATTGGTGAGTCATGTTTTATGTTTTCTTCAAAACAAGCGCGGTTTCGCCTCTTCAGAACTGAAGAAATGCTACGGCTAGCCGCGCTAACCTCGTTCCGAGGAAAATCAGAGGAGCGACTTCTCAGCGTGTTTTAATTTAAAACCCATTTTAGTTTTCAAATACACTGCTATATTTTAAAAACCGTGACATTTACCTCTCTCCAAGCTCAGCTGTTTGTATAAAGACTTCGTCTAGCCGCCGTAGAGACTGTTTGAGCCGCGGTGGAGTTGAGTTTTGCAGTTTAGTGGAAGTTTTGAATAGTCACTGATTTTTATCTACACATCCAGCAAGTGTTTAGGTAATGCTAGTATATATACACCTACACAAATCAGCGCTTTCTTGCTCTTTACACAGCCTTAATGTGCAGTAACAGGGTCAAAGTGTGTGAGCCTATGTTAGTCTGAGTTTCAGAGCAGCTGGGACAAAAGCAAAGCGGGATGCTTGTTGCTTTTAAATGCATCTGTTTCTGTAAGACTTTATGGGCAGATTGAGTCTGCATTGGCACCTTTACGCAGTCCATAGAAAATCTGAGCTGCTCTGCCAGTTCGTGCCATAGAGACTCGTTTTGGGCAGTAATGAATTTTGCATGGGCTTCAGTCAATGCTCTGTTCTCTTTTAAAGGTGAGGCGAGAATATCTCATGTGTCAGCCTGCAGTTGCACAGCTGTGTTGCTTTTGAAAATCTCTTTCAAATGATAATTCAGTACGTGTTGCTCTAGCTGAACGTTAACAGAATATGCTCTTAGATTTGTAGTACTTTGAACTGTTTGTGTGTTTTTAGTAATGTGCTTGCATGACGGGTTGTTTTGGTATTTTTGAACATGTTTGGGTCATGCGTTAAGAAAATATGCTTCCATATTTGTGAGTTGTTGATGCATAACCATTTTTATGACCAAGATTTTAGTTTAAACTTTATGTACATGTATAAGTGAATGTGTAATTAACCTTTAATTAATGTGTAATAACCTTTTTAGGAAATTTGAAGTGCAAAAATATTTGATGTTTTTCTAATGCTGTGAATGCTAGTTATGTAAGAATTTGCAGCATGCCGTTAAAAACCAATTTTGGATGTATAACATCATGTCATAGGACGTCTCAGTTTTCCAAAATAACCCTTGTACGTTTATGCAGCATATATAACAAGTATGTATCATGCATTTTGCTTTTTGAATATTGAAACGATAAAAATTTAGCATTTTTATGTATGTTTAATAATAAAAAAATGGATAACAAATGAACTGTATCTCAGTAACTGAAGTGATTCAGTGATACTCAAGTATCTTTCAAACTTAACACACTCCATGGCTTGTCCCATTTTGCCCACAAGGAATTTTGAGACATTTTTATGAATGATCCTAAAATGATTTTCTTTATCCTGAGGCAATTTTGGATTGAAAACTCGTAGATCAAGTAGTCAAGCTTTTTATAACATTATGTCTCTTAAGCTATTGTTTTTGTTGTGTAATGCATTATGAATGTTGAATATTGAATTGCAAGAAAAAGGAAGTTCTATACTATGTAAGTTTTCATTATTAATATGTTGTTTTTAATAATTATTGAGATTGGATAACACGTGAAATTTATCTCAGTGACTTGTGATTGACTTGGATTATCAAATTGCTTTCAAATTTAACACAATCCTTGGCTTGGTCCTTTTTTGCCCATGTAATATTTGTAGATATTTTATTAATGATCATACAATGATTTTCTCTATCTGTGAGACTTCAATCTAATATTTAAAGAAGGCCTCAAGATGAAGTAGTTTAATAATAGCTGTAAAAAGCTTGATTTTACACTTGTGTCTCTTGAGCTTTTGTTTGTCCTCTTTTCTCTTTCTGTTTCTTGTACAGACTGTGGTGTAAAAGATTTAAAACAGGACAAATATATGCCATGACATCACCCATACTGTTCGCTCTGTCCCCAAGTCTATGACCCAATTAGCATTGAATTGTGAGTTGAAGATGAGTTTGGTTCTGTCCCAAGAACATTATAAATGTCTGAGATAATTTGCAAATGAGTGTTGGGCCTGGGGTGGCTCTCATGCTGAGAATTTTTTTTTGGGTGTAACGGAAAGTGGGACAAGAGTTGGATTATGTTTCAATAGAGCCAGAGAAGAACCCAGAATCCCATTAGATTAATGACTTCAAATGACCAGGCTCTTTTCTTTAGCCTCATCTCCCTAAAGCTGGTATTAATTTCACTCCTGCATTTTAATTGCATGCATATAGTATTACTCGCTCACTAGTTCAGAATGACCTTTGGAAAGACCATTTAACTGAATGTGCAACCTAGGTCTGTAACTTTATAATCGCATGCATGTATTGTCATGTTAGTGTTAGATAAGAGCTTAGTTGTGTCCATGAAATGCCCCCTTTTTTGCATAGATAATGCGAACATGCTTTTTTTTTTGATGCAGTGCAGTCCACTGAGTCTACTGTCACTTACCACTAAAGAACAGAATATAGGGGATCTAATTTTTTACAGTCCGTTTAATCTTCAGGGAGCTGAGTCAGGTCTTGTGCAGCACTGAGAAATCAGAGAGGGATGTCGACACGGAGGGAATTCTGCAGCTTGATCGAGTCATGCAATGAAGGAAGCACTCAAGGAATGCTTGAGGAGATGAAGAGTTCTTCTCCAAACCAATAGTCATGAGGACAGCAGAAGTTAATAATAGCAATAACAACACCAGTAATGATATGAATCATGTTTTTTTTTTCTGAACTGATTGTGTTAAAAGAAGTGTTTCAGTGTTGGAATGAA
Source organism: Sinocyclocheilus anophthalmus (assembly GCA_018155175.1). Taxonomy (NCBI): domain Eukaryota; kingdom Metazoa; phylum Chordata; class Actinopteri; order Cypriniformes; family Cyprinidae; genus Sinocyclocheilus; species Sinocyclocheilus anophthalmus. The sequence goes on from JADLZN010009782.1 coordinate 272,218, forward strand.
ATTAACTGAGGCCGCAGTACACTCCAGTACACTTTTAAAATAATTAAAGTTTAAATTAAAACAAAATAACTTTTCACACTTGAAATTGTTAGCCCTGGGTCATTCTAAACACTGAATTATCTTATGGGTTATCTTGTTTCACGTTTCATGCTGCTTATACACCCTAAAAAACCCTGGGTTAAAAATAACCCAATTAGTTTTTTTTTTTAACCCAAGGGCTGGGTAAATGTAGAACCAAACATATTTGGGGTTAATTTTACCCAGCCTATTGGGTTGTTTATTTTTACTATAATACTTGATTCGTTTTTACTTTATACATGAAATAATGTTTACAGATTAACTTAAATCCTCTGAACTTTTGTAAAACAACCACAGGTTTGCATGATAACTTCCTTTATTTTCCTTTATTTATCATTTACAGCATTGTTTATGGTTTTTATGTAGGCTATACATATTGCTTTTTAAGCTCATTTAACAAATGTTAGAAGAAAAATTCAACATTAAACCGAAGTAATTCACGTGTAATCGACCAGTCTCTGTTATTTTGTTTCCACCGCAATGGCGCTGGCTCTCATGCCCGAGCTGGAATCGTGTTCGGTGGAGAACTGCTAACTGACCGCCGCCCTACGTTTCACTCTTAGCCAAAATATACTGCGACTGCCTTCATAACCTGCCCATAAAAAACTGTAAACTGTTCTGAGTTCTGACATATTTTAACATCAAAATATTGGTATTCTGTATCTTTATGAATGAAGTCGTTTATTTAATGCAAAGAATCAGGCTTTTCCATCATAAGACCGACGCAAGCAACACTCATTTAGGTGATTCACATCATGCTCCTGTATGTTGCTCTGCATAAAATTGAAAGATATACAGCACAGTAATGATTTTATAGATAAAATAAAATGTACACAAACCTGTAATTTACTGAAGAAATCAATTGCGATTAGAACTGCTCTGTCTGAAGAGTATGCAAAATCCCAGCGATAAATAACTCCACCGCTGGGTCATGACTTGACCCAGGATCTGAGTAACACAAAAACTACCCAAACACTGAAAAAATATCCCCAAAAAGACCCAAAAGGCTCAACCCAGGATTTGGGTTAAAAAAATAACCCAGGATTTTTTTTTTAGAGTGTACACAGGGTTAACAATTCATCCTGGACAGTCATAAGTTGACATTTCACATTGTACATTCCTAAACTTAAGGGTAACGTTCTTATTTGCATAATTGCGATCTCATTGATTGGACGAACGCAGAAGGCAATATGTTTACATAAAGGCTCTAGCATTGTGCATTCTTATATACAGTCTGCTGACTGTACTATCACGTTTTCCAGAATGGACTTTTAGGTAGTGCTGGGTGGTATACCGGTTCATACCGAATACCGGTGTTTATTTTTGTTATGATATGAATTTTTAAAATACCGCAATACCGGTGTGTGTCGCTTAAACAACGTTCGGAACGCGACACTGTTTGAAAGGGCACCCTTTTAACTGTTGCACTGTGATGAGGGCACAGCTGTATGTGTTAGTAAGTGTGAAAGTTCCGAAACTGAAGCTATAGAACTAATAGAACCAGATGACACAGAAGAACTCATCCACAATATCCACATTGACCGCCACAAATATCCACCGCCCCCTGCCGTCAGCTCACACACACACACGAGCACGACTTTAGCACTAGATTTAGCAAATTTCAGACCCTTTTAGCGGCTTTTTTCCGTAGAATATTCATACTGACAAACCTAGCGACTTTTTTGTATAAACTTTAGCTATGGTTCAGTTGGATTTTCGCCATTGGATTTAGATTTCGCCAGTGCTGTCCCACGAACGCGAGGTCTGACTTTCCCGAAGAAGTGTCACCTCTCTCGGCGTCTGTTCTGTGCAGTGAGCGGCAGAGAAGCAGCGCATTCAGTTGGCCGCACCGCAGCCGACTCTTCAATAAATGAGTACAAACAGCGTTTCCTAGCACCTGTCGCTTAATGATTGTTTGGAATTATAAATAGGAGCGTAGTTCGTCTGTTAATATAACATGCACCGTTTTTTTTTTTTTTTAGTTTGTACTCAGTGCGCAGATGAGACAAAAACGTACATAGCCAAAAACAAAGCATAGCCAATCTAAGTGTAGAAATGGTGTTGGGGGGAATGTTGATTTTATCAGACGATGCGGCGATTAGAGGTCTGCAAGCCCGTCGGGTCCCGACACACTGAGTCCATTCGGGCCGGGCTCGGGACATTTTATTTATTTTTTTTACAGATCGGGCTTGTGTCGGACTCGGGCTCATTTAGCTTCTCAAATTTTATTGTGCCAATATACGCGCAGAGCACACCACTGTATGAAATATTGTTATATTGATTACATTATAAATATTATACATCGCTCCGCTATACGTATGCATCATAGTGGACAGTTGAACCATGCACAGCATCAGGGAGAGTGGGGGCAGGGGGAATATAAAAGTCACAATGCTTCGGAAAAAGAGGATTGGGAAGAGTCTTGACTTGATTAACGGACAAACAGTGAGGCAATGGGTCATGTGGCAGTACAGAATCTGCAAACATTCCTTGCACATGACAGCCAAAAAACGCATGCAATAGATAAAGCGTGCCGCCAAGCACAGCACGTAATTCCCTTGATGTGTCGGGGGGGGGAAAATAATGCGAGATTGAATGATTTATAATAAATTAGCGTTTTGCGTACGTGTCGCAACGGATGAAGACGCGACCCTGAGAAATGCATCTTTACGGTTGGTATAAAAATCCGTAAAAAGAGTTTGTTTTGATGCGAATTATTTAGTTTTAACGTAGTTAGGCTAATTTAAAGCTTTCTATAGTATATTTACAAGTTTTGCGGGCAGTATTCGATGAGTGTTTAGGTTCATCATTGTGAAGCGCTCCTGGACGAAATTGCAGAAAGCACATACTGTATGTATCCTTTATTTTATAAAAGCACAACGCTTTGTTAATATTGTGAGTAGGGATGCACCGATACCACTTTTCCAGCACTCCCCGATACCGATACTTTTATTTTTGGCACTTGCCGATACAGAGTACCGATACCAATACCAATATTTTATTGCATTTGTAAAATTTTTAAATATTGGGTACAGAAACCAAAAAGTATGTATAATGTTAGTTGGTTAACTTTATCAAATAGATAGTCAAACCAAAAACACCTTCAACATTTCTCACATTATAAAAGTTTATTCGCTATAGTTTAGAAAATAATAATAAAATATGACAAGAACTCAGAATTAAACTGAGTCAGAACAAATTCAGCTTGATAACGTCAGATAACTTTGATAGAAAGGTATGTAGGCTAATGGATTACAATCAACCAAAAAATTATTCAGACAGCTGTTATTATGACAGTATTTACACAACTATCAAAACTTAGTCAGGCAACCCTTAGCCTTAATGACAACCTGTAGTCTCCTGGGCATGCTGTCATCCAGCTTCATGAAAACCTCAACATCAGTTTTTTTCCCAAACTCGGTCTGAATAATTTTCGGTCCCAAAATTGTATCAATTTTACTGGTAGTCCACAGTATAAAGAATTTTTGGGTATGTCTCAGTTTACTTGATTTTGCTATCCTCACTTAAATGAACTATAGTGTCCTGCACCCACTAGTAAAAAAAAAAAATGATATCTGGTCTCTGAATCATGTTTGGTTTCACTGTATATCCTTCTGTTATTTTCACACTTAATTATGCCCCATTAAAATGTATTTTACAAGTTTTATTACTTTCACTGTTCATTTTTTGCTCTGTGGTACATCATCTTTAACTTAATAGCATTATTGCAGCGGCTTAGTACTGTAATCAAGCGCTTTGCTGTAATAATGAAGGGAACCACTCACTATAAATCTCCTAAATGTGATATTTTCAGAAATAGAAGTCGCATTTTTTCATCTGAAACGTGCTGCGGTTATATTCCAAAGCCACTCATATAATACAGAAACACTCAAGCAAGCAAAACACGCAAAACGCGTGCATATTTGTATTGATGCAGAATGAGAGGGACAAGTACAGTACATTTGGTATTTCACACAGGCTGTTAGTTTCACTTTCGACAGAAAGTCGTGTATGCCTAAGGTTGAAAATAAATGAGGTTTATAGTGAATGCCCCTATGAATGGTTTTATTTTTACGATTCGTTTTAATCCAAATGATGCGTGTGCTAAGTGAGTGAAAATCAAAGATCACACAACAGAATGCGCCTCTCTGTCTTTCCTCTCTCTCTCTCTCTCTCTCTCTTGAAATACCGTTAAGTAAACTTGTGCATTGTTTTACTTGTTTTTGACATATCCGACTGAACTACAAACTTTCCGGTGATGTCTGTGATAAAGATATATTCACTCGACAAGCTCGAGCATCTGCATTGCTGCGCTCACAATCCACTCAGCGTGCTTTGATTATCAGCTCACTCACATCAGCTATACAGGCGTGAATATTGAATGTTTAACATAATTTAATTGCTACATATTACTTCGTATTAGACATTCTTAATCCTTGTGCGTTGTTGTCTGTGTCTGTGTTCTTTGTTTGGGAATATGGCTTGATCACATGCTGTTGGGATCGGGGCATTTTAAGGTCGAGTTACATGAGCTCCCCAGATCGGGGCGTACCAGTATCGGTGCATCCTAAAGTGTGAGTGCACCAATTAAAAGTAAGACCCTTTACCGTTCGGAGTGATGTTATTTTACTCTTACCTTTATGGCATTAATGACGGCATATTTTTTAAGTGTTTCCAATACCGTGATCGCGCCGGCTCATCCAGTCTGTGAAGCGCGCTGCTCTCGCAACCAAAAGATTAGTAGGCGTCTATAGGCATATTTATATAGGTTAACATTTAAACTAACATTGTCATATGCTTGAAGTTTTATATCCTTAGATTATTTAGGAAAACGTGTTTATTTGAGAAGGCTAAACTGATCAAACATATGATCCACTCATTGTCTGCCGCTGGCCGATTGGTCGTTACTTTAAAAAAACTAAAACGTACATTTAAACGAACAAAAAAATGCTCCAAACGTTTTTCTAAATTAACTTAATAAAAAAAAAACGAAACGAAATATAATAACTTTTCCATTACATACAAAACTTAACTATTTCAATATAGCTGAAACAGTAGTATAAGCTGTTTAGGGAGAAGGGGAAAAAAGAAGACGGGCTAGGGTCAGACTTGGGCCAAGACTTTGATGAGCGCCGGGCAAGGGCCTGAGTGTTCTTGGGCCCAGGGCCAGGGCTAGGGCCTATATATTGAGGCCCGGGCAGGCCCTCTAGGGCGATTTAATGAGAGTGAACCCTGGTAACAGTATTAAAAGGGGTCGTGTTTAGTCCATATTTCGTGTGGTATTTTTGGATAGTTCATCTCATGACAGTAAAATAGGGCATTAAGTCAATTACTGCATGATTTCTCTCTCAATCTGTAGGAAACATAGGGTTAACACCGGTCAGCTATGAAAATAAATACGTTCATGTACCGTGAAACGGTATAATTGAAAAAACGTTGATTATGAAGTTTTTGGTCATACTGCCCGCACTACTTTTAGGATAAATTAAGAATAAACAGTCGCACTACACAATTCATGTTTTTCCATACCATTTGTGGTGAAACTGACAGATCTGAAACGGACTGTGTTACCTCGGTGTAACCCCGCTGCTAAATTGTACAAGTGGTTGCGTCCTTTACCCTGGGTTAAAAAAGTGGGGGGTTTAGCAACCTAGGGTTAGAACCGTGTTGAAAAGTTTAGTTTAATGTTAATTGCTGTATTTTGTAATTATTTGTGAACTTTACTGGCAATTTCTGAGTGAAAAATTGTTTCTGCATCAAATATTTTTCAACATTCAATCTACCAAGACATTTACTTGCAGTCTCCAGTTGTCAGTTTAGTATGTTTGAAATACTTTTGTTGTAGCTTTGATCGGGTGTGCCGACTGAAGCCCTGAGAACGAGCCCAGAGTGGTCTGCAGTAGGGATGTAACGATTAACCGCGAGCCGGTTGAAAATTGATTCAAATATGTGACAATTCAAATCAGTTGAGATGCTAAACAAATCGCGATTCAATTAGGGGGTAGGAGTTTATATGAATGTAGTGGGGGAACTTTACTGTTTCTAAAGTTAGATGGCTTTTTTTCTTTTCATCCTGGCTCTGTATTAGGGTTGTGACGGTTGAGGAAATTTTCCATGGTTTTCGACGTGTTGACACACCGGTATACCGGTTCCAACCGGTGGGGGTGGGGCGTTCCCTCTTTTTCTAGCTTTCCTTAGCTTTTAAATAGCTTGTAAAAGCGCCGTGCGCATTTTACTTTCATTTTGGAATAGCGGCAATTCGGCGTAAAGCAATTGTGCATTTTTAGTCGTTGAATTTTCCCCTTTTCCTCGCTTCCGTCACTTTTAAATAAGCTTAAAAAGCCCAGGCGCGTTTTACTTTATTTTTGAATAGCGCGCAGTTAGCGCAATTGCTTGAATGCAGCAACAGATTACAACGTCAAACTCACTTTAGCCTATGTATAAAACATTGAATTTTTTATTAACAAAACAAATAAAAATACTCCATGCTATAGGGCAGGCTATGCCTAATGTAATATAACTAATAACTTACATAAAGTTTAAATAGGGATACAAAACTGGAAATAGGCTAATAAGTAAATGTATAATATATAAACAAATAAATAAGAAACGTAGAACGTTTATTAGCAAACCGAGTAAGAAAGCTTGGAGGCACGGCAAACACCTTGATGTCAAATAAAATAAATAAACTACACAAAGTTTAAATAAAGTAAAAATCCGCAAATAATGTGGAACCAATTAAATAAGAAAAGAATGTTTAAAAAAAACTTCCAAAATCACCTTAGATAAAACCAAAATTCAACAGGTTTTCAAAATCCAAATAGGCCAAACAGGCGCTTTTGCATTTCGTTTCGAAACTAAATCATCCGCGGTCGTCTTGTCTGTCTCACCCCACTCTTGTCAGTCAGCTCGACTCACTCTCCTCATGTGATAAATGAAATCTGATCTGTGATGTGACTATCGTTCGGCACGCTGCATTGAGCAGCCGCGTTCAGTTTTTAATTGTAGTGTTTGTTCTTTTACTGAACTAAATAATTTTTATTTCTATAAAAAGATCAAAATGACGGTGGGAGTTGGTGACGTGGTGGGCAAGTGACGTAACCGGTGTTGCGGCTTAACACCGGTATAACCGTTAGCACCGTCTATCGTGGCATGCATACTCTGTATAATGATATTACAAGTAATAGGCAGCGCTGAGTTTACAGCAGGAACCAAGGAAATGCTTTAAGCGCCACCTGCTGGCAGAGAGTGAATCTGCGTCTCATTTAGCTCGTCTGTTTCATGCAGATATTTTTTATGCATAGTTTCAAAAAACTGAAGTCAAATCATTTTGTTTTTGCTTCAAATTTCGAAATTATACAATCTAATTTTGATTAAAAACTGCTCATGTTGCATGTATGCAATTTTATGAATTTTATTTATAACTTGTCTTAAATCTAATTTTGCTAAAAAAAAATCGTGAATCGAATCGTGAAATCAAAACCGTGAATCGAATCGTGACTTGAGTGAATCGTTACATCCCTAGTCTGCTGAAATAGTCTGCTTCATGTACCCATGCAGAGCCTGTTTTAGCCCTCACTTCACTGAGTCAAGAGGCAGAGACGAATGAACGATCTTCCAGTCTTCCTCTGGTCTTTAACTACAGATCAGTATGCTGAGCCTAAATAGCTCTTGTTATTATTAAAAAGGGATGCTGCAGGGATCGTTGCATGGCAGGGGTCAAGAGGTGCAAGTATTAATGGCATGCTAGTTTAATATCAGATCAATTCTGAGCTGATTGCCAGCCCAGCAGAGATATAAGCGTCCTTCATCTGCAAGCCTGTGGGGCTTCAATTAGCTTTGTGTTATCTTAACAGGTTATGGCATTGAAGAGAGCAATCCTTTTTGTAATCTAGTGGATGATGAATTATGAATGGTTAATATTTAAGAGTGAGAGTATGTGGCTCTTTTCACAGGCGTAGACTAAGATAAGTGATCATGTTGAAGTCTATTCTTTTTCTTCTGATTCTTTTGGATATAGCTATTATTAGGGCTTTGCGATATTGAAGAAAAATGCGATATGCGATAACTCATTAAATAATGCGATATTCAATACGATAATGCTTAAAGTGTGTCAAATCAATTTAAATTATATTTTAAAATATTAAAAAATTAAAATTATATAACCAATTTTTCTCACATTCTTCTGGAAAATAAAGAATCACTACAACTTCTGAAAGTGACCAGCAGTATTTTAGCATTACTTAAAAAGCAATGTCAGAAGCAGAAACAAATTTAATTCGTGAACATTACACAACAGAAAATGAATGACACTAATTTTATATCATTGTAACTTGCTTCCATACCAATAACTTTAAGACTTCTCATTACCACCGCAAAAACTACGTCTGAGAAAGTGAACATGATTAAAGGCAAAGGGAACAGTCAGTAAAAAAAAAGAAATGCACAATTACAAGCATTAGATAAAATAAACAGTGTATAGGTACAGAAATGTAATAATTAAGTGTAAAATAACACTGCATTGTGTTCACTGTATGAATTAAATTTAGATTAATCTTTGTCAAAGCTGTGTTTTGTTGTTTCGGAATATTGGGGACTGCACGGATCCAGTAGAATGATACACATCCGATTTCTTTCTCAGCTGTTTACATTCATTTAAAACATAACTGACTGCGTTTACGAGAATGATCGTCGAGACGGGTACTATTGACATAATTCTGTGTGTATGTGTCTGTTCAAACATGAGGATGTGAAAGACGAATCAACTCGGTCTGAAACGCGTCTCTCTGTGTGTGCGCGTGCTTTGCACGTGTGTGGCAGAACTGAAGAGACGCTGTGTGAGATGTGGCTTGTGCGCACGGTTCAGGTGTGAGTCAGACAGCAAGACGAGAAGGCAAAGAGTTGTTTTCTGCAACTTATTGCACTTAATAACTCTTTTTAACGTCAAGCAATTCTCTGCTTTATGCGTCGAACTAAAACTTTGACCTTTTGCAACGTTTTGATTTAAGTAGTAGGGCTGTCGCGGTTAGGAAATTTCCCTTGCGGTTATTATGGGTGGCTCAATAGCGCGATACGCGGTGTTACCGCGCTTTTTTTTTTTTTTACAAACCTTATTTATCCTGATTTATTGTTGCGTTATTATGTAGCATATATTGTTGCTTTTTAACTGACAGAGACACGTTTTAAAACATTTGTGTTTATTGTTAAATGCCAAACCGCAATAAAGAACATACCTTTTCCAATTTAAAAAACAAAAGAAATAAAAACAAATTCTAAAGTATCAAATGAAAACAAGCAATAAGAAAATCCTTTTTCCAATTTGAAAAACGAAAGAATTCTGAAGTATCACATGAAAACAAGGTGTTGGCCTAAGTGAAAATACAGAGAATAAACGAAATATTACTTTAGCGTTAACGAATGTGATTTAGACCTGGGTTATCATGTCCTTGTTTCGTGCTAGGAAAACCAACATATTAACCTTATGTGGTTTCAGGGAGGATCGCACGGGGGTAACAATATTCCCGGCGGCACTGAAAACCCTTTCCGACGGTGTGCTCGTTGCACAAATACACATGCTGAGATAATTAACCGTTAGACTCATATAAGGAGTCATATTGACACTTGACCACATATCAGTTGTGGCAGAAAAGTAGTCGACATTCAAAAGCTCCCTTTTGATCGATGTCTTTACCGTGTTGTACATTTTTGGCACAGCAGTCTCTGAAAAGTAGGTTTTGCCCGGCAACTCGTACTGCTTGTCGAATTTTTGAAGCATCGACTTGAATGCAGGTTTCTCCACCGTATTGAATGGAACCATCTCCTCAACTAGATACTGCGTAACAGCGGCTGTAAGGCATTTATACCTGTTACTTTCACGGTTGTATTTGACAGATTTCGCAAAGGCTTCAGCTACTCCTAACTGTCGGCTGGTACCGGCCTCAGCTGTTCTTTTTGATGTTGCTCTGCGACCTGATGCTTGAGGACGCAGCTGCGCGTCAATGGCTGGATGACAGTTAGCGAGATGACACCTCAAATTAGATGTATTGCTGCGTGTCACAGGGACCTTTTTGCAGCAAATTTTGCATATCGGTTCATCTAAATTTGCCGGCTCTCCCTTTTCATTGGGTTAAAAGCCGAAATGTTCCCAAACTGGCGACGTGACATTAGGTTTTTGGACGAGAGCGCCTGCCATCGTTTCAGTATTCAAAATCAACGAAACCCCAGATACAAACAGTTCGCGGGAAAATGACAAACCTCTTGTATCATTATTAATTTATTTAACATTCAATGCACAGTGATGAATTGTAAAACAGAAAGAAGGCCACAGCCTTATGAAAAAAAAAAAAAAAACGTGAACACTGCGGTTGCCGCGGTTTCTGCGGTTGCTTTCCTTCCTCTGCGGTTTGCTCGTCAATAGCGCGGTATTACAATATTGCGGTTATCGCGACAGCCCTATTAAGTAGCCTATTATTAAAATGATAATGATATCGCATGCTGTTGCGATATGCATATTGCGATATTTACGATATATCGTGCAGCCCTAGCTATTATTTATAGTTACAATATAAACATGGATTTGTTAGATTAATCAGAACTTTTGGCAAAGGCTGTTTTTCGGATACATACTTTTTTTTTTTTTTTTTTTTTTATATAGAAGTAATTTCTCGTCACCTGTTGGCACACCTCTCAAACATCTACAGCATTTGCAGGTTTTTCCCCCCAGTTTCCCCTTATGTATTTCTGTTTATCTGCCATTTGCCAGCAAATCTCACCTGGTTTGAACTCCATTAGATGGATTCTTTCTACATGCCACAAGATATTATGTCTTTTTCTAACTCGATCTATCTCTCCGCACAGCTGCGGATTACAAAAAAATTGCATCGCCTTTCGGTCTGTTTATTTTTTTCCTTGAAGTTTCTCCAGGGATAAGATTGGGTGTGACTAATTGAATAGCCATGCAGGGTAAGCACAATTCTCCTCTCCTGAATGTAAGCCTCATTCTCCTGGTGCTGATTCACAGGTTGAGGGGGTTGTGTGGCATTTCATTTAAACTTGATTATCAGGAAGGCCCTTCTGAATCGCTTGTGCTGGACACACATTATCAAGCTGCCCTTCTGGAGAGAAGCCGTTGTCAGAGAGGTGATCTCCATACGGTCTGTCTCTGGTGGTTATATCACTGGCAGAAAACATTACAGTGTGTCATTTTTTTTGTGAGTTTATTTTTTTTTTCCAAATAGTTTCTCCAAGGATTAAAGTGATCTGGCATACATGCATGAGCTTGATTTACATAATTATTAGATATTGCATCATTCAATTTGAGTTTTCTGCTATAAGAAGTCAAACTAACTTAACACAGTTAACACCTTTTAAAGGTAGAACTAATTAATATTCTGACTTTACATATCACTCTTAAAAGTAAAGGTTTCAGATATGTTTTAGGGGTGCTCTGATTGATTGGCTACCGATCACTATCGGCCGATAATCGCTTTGGGATGATTGATCGGCGGTCTCTAAAAAGGCCGGTCTCAAAAAAACTATCTCAAGCTGATGACGCGCCTGCCGTGAGAAGGTTTGGCACGACATGCAGTGGCACCGTCTCAGTCTCTGTCCGGCGTGGATGAAATAATTATAATGCTGAAGGTGAGGTACTCACCTTCATATTTCTTCATTAAATAACTTATAAAGTAATTTGAAAACCTTGTGTGAGATGTAATTTCACAAACAGCGTGAGTGAATCAACGTGCGCGCTCTCTCTCAAAATACGCAAATGGCTTCAAATCACCACATCACATCTGCACTATAAGCGAACTGCACAGTTGACACAGGAATTGTCACTTGCACAATCGAAGCAGTGTCACATCGTCACTAAAGTTTATAAATTGCATTACTTTTTAATTCTTGCTAGTGTTTAACCATTCAGTGCTTGCGCGCTCTCCTGGAGACCGTGCGCTCATGCACAATCGCAGCGCACACACATAATGCCAGGTTCACATTACTCCGGGTTCACATTACTCCGTTTGCAGTGCGTAGGTGGTGTGTATTTTTTCCACGCTCATGTTAACAGATTAATAAAGCGTGCTCACTGCACACGGTTGCTGTCCGGCAGTGCGTTCCAGTAGTGGTGCGTCTGCAGCAGTGTGCAGAGATAGTTTCTGCACAGAGTCCATTTTTGCTGTGCTGCAAGCGCTGAATTAAAGTAACTGAATTTTTTGCAGTAAATATGAACATGGATTAACATGAAAATGTAGTAATTACACTAGACTTGTGCACTTTTCCCCATCCCACTGTATCTCATGTTTTTAAATGAGGAAAGTAGCCTACTCTTTGTGATTGGTTTTCGGTCCTTTGTAAAACTATACACACATGCATGGTGCTGGTTTTTTTCTAATTGTTTAAGCAACTTTATTAATTATATATGGTTTATAAACATTATTTTAAACATTATGCACTTTTTTTCAAAGATAGTCGTGTTATTTTATTACGCTTTGAAGAAGCGTGCATAATATTTTGCTCGATGCACCCTCTTTTGGCCTCAGGAGAGAAGCCAAAAGCTTTTTCCCCCCTAACTGAAATTATGCCTTTTAAATTCGAATATAATTCAAATTGACTTTTTCAGTCATTTTGACAGCCCCACTACACAGAGCCGTAGTTCACTGACAAGCTAGGCAATATTGTGTTCAAAATCGCAGGCGATTCATTGCCGAAGGTATATTACGAAGCATACATTCCAACAAAGGATCTTTATTTTTAAGACTGATGATTAGATGATCACTACTGAGTTGGTACTGTTTCAAGTGAATTTTTTTTCCTTAACAGATATTGTTTTCTGTTCATCAGGCTCTTAATGATTTAAGTCCTCTCTTGGAAAATCTTAAGGCAAACAAGGTCAGATTTCTCCGTCTGTTCTGAATGTCAGGCTGTCCAGCTGTTTGAGATGTTTGACTTCCTCCATAGGGCTTTAAAGTAGAACATTCACAGTAGAAGTCAAATGGGTTACACGGGTTTAGTGGCCTGCACTGTGTTGTCTAGCAGCTTGTTCAAGTGATCTATCCTGTGCCATGCCGCTATCCAATCTTATCACACATCTGAGGGGGAAAAAAAACAGGAAAGTGTCACTACCTGTAGCACTTCCATCCATCTGACTGTCAATTTTTTTTTTAAATTGTGAATATCCAGACTAATACCATAACAAACAATCTGATATGTATATAAATGCGTATCATCGTCCCCACTAGAGTCCCATCTGAAATGCATGCTAATGAAAGTCTGCCGCAGACCAGTATTAATCAGTGAACACAGGGGTGGGAAGTGCACCTCTAGAATGCTTTTACCCCTTAGGTTAAAGAAATGGTAGATTGATTCAATTATCTGTAAATGAGAGATCAAAGGACTCAGAAAAACAACATTTTTGAAGTAGCAGCGGAAGATTAGTTGTTCTAATCTCTTCAGGGTTTTTCTGCCTTCCCATCAAGAGCTCTTGTACACGGTGGCTGCTACAAAGAGCAGCGCTTCTGCTCTTTCAAGATGAAACCTCTCTCCCACTTCAGTCCTCATGCTTTGCTTGAAGAGGTAGTCTGTTTGTCCATCTTTTAAATGATGTCTTCTTTAATGCAAAATGTTTTTTGTTTGTATTTGACATCTGTTTTTCTGTTTTCAAAAGGTCTCTTTGACCACATTTACCTCAAGGAAGGGTCTTGATATGTTGTTTGGCTGCGTGCATTTACTGCCAAGAACACCAAGGCATTAAACATTCTTGACATACTGCCTCAATCATTGAGTTTGAGCAATCAAGCAATAGCTGAACTTGGGGCTTGCCACGATAACTACTTTTTGTTGTGCGATATATTGCACCAAACTTAATTGCGATAAATGATATTATTGCCATTTTAAGACCATTTTATGCCACTGATTAATGACAGTATGACAATATAGCATAATAATGCAAGTACACTCTTTCAAAGAACAAAAAATGTTATATAAAATAAAGAATATTTAGTCATTGGAATCGGAATGTGAAAAAAAAATATCCTAAGTAAATAATAAATTAGGGATGCAACGAAACCATTTTTTTTAGAACCAAATCCGATCCGATACTGAAAATTCGAAATCGTCAAACCCGATCCGATACCAGCACATTTTTTAAAATCTACACTCTTAAAAATAAAGGTGTTTCAAAAGGTTCTTCACAGCGATGCCAAAGAAGAACCATTTTTGGTTCCACAAAGAACCATTCAGTCAAAGGTTCGTTAAAGAACCATCTCTTTCTTACCTTTTTATAATCTGAAGAACCTTCTTTCGCCACAAAGAACCTTTTGTGAAACAGAAAGGTTCTTCAGATGTTAAAGGTTCTTTATGCAACCATTTAGACAAAAAGGTTCTTTTATGGCATCGTGAAGCACCTTTATTTTTAAGAGTGTATACCAGCACATTTTTTTGTAGAATTAATTTACTTTTGTGTGGGACCTGATCGTCACTTTTGTGTGTTAAACACAATCTACAATCACAAATAGACAACTTCATTGTAAAGAAAAAAAAACAAATGAAAAAATATATAATCATAATCTATGAAAATAATACTATTATAAACTAGGTTAGGTTATTCTAGAAAAATCATGAGTCAAAGTGCACAATAATTTTTATAAAATGTAAACATTTAGTGAAATAACATTATTGGGGAACAAATAAAAGTGAATAACTGTAGGACTAAATCTGGTAAAATGTTATACATTGCTCTTTGTATTGTAATATACATTAATGAAAAACAAGTAAATATATTTATATATAAATACTATATACTAGTGCTAGGCGTATACGGTTCATACCGAATATCGCATTTTTGTTATGATATTAATTTTTAAAATACCGCAATACCGGTGTATGTCGCTTTAACAACGTTGGGAACGCGACACTGTTTGAAAGGGGACCCTTTTCACTGTTGCACTGTGATGAGGGCACAGCTGTATGTGTTACTAAGCGTGAAAGTTCCGAAACTGAAGCTATAGAACTAATAGAACGTGATGACACAGAAGAACTCATCCACAATATCCACATTGACCGCCACAAATATCCACCGCCCCCTGCCATCAGCTCCCACGTTTCACACACGAGCGTGACTTTAGCACTAGAATTAGCAACTTTCAGACCCTTTTAGCGGCTTTTTTCCATAGAATATTCATACTGACAAACCTAGCGACTTTTTTGGATAAACTTTAGCTATGGTTCAGTTGGAAGATTTCGCCAGTGCTGTCCCGCGAACGCGAGGTCTGACTTAACCGGAGAAGTGTCGCCTCTCTCGGCGCCTGTTCTGTGCAGTGAGCGGCAGAGAAGCAGCGCACTCAGTTGGCCGCACCGAAGCCGACTCTTCAATAAATGAGTAAAAAACAGCGTTCCTAGCACCTGTGCTTACTGATTGTTGGAATTATAATATGAGCGTTAGTATCTGTTATATCACATGCATTTTGGTTGGTGTTTTTTTTTAGACACGCAGACCGGCAGGCAGTGTGCTGCATGAGACAAAAAAGTAATATAGCCAAAACAACCACATAGCCGCTCTTTAGTGTAGATGCATTTTGATTTTATCAGACGATGCCATGATTATAAATGAGAGTGACTCCTGGTTAACATGTATTAAAAGGGGTTGTGTTTAGTCACTATTTAGTGTGGTATTTAAATTTTTTGACAATATTCACTCATCATAACAGTAAAATAGGGCATTCTAAGTCAATATACTGAAGTATTTCCTCTCTCAATCAGTAGAAAATAGGGTTAACACCCGGTCATGCATGAAAAAAAAAAACCTTCATGTACCGTGAAACGGTATAATTTTGAAAAATACCGTGATATAAATTTTTGGTCATACCGCCCAGCACTACTATATACTATAAACTATAAAAACATTTATTTTAAATGCACAGCAGTAATGAGACAACAACAATTGATAGAAAGTCCTATCTATCATATGTTGCTGCCTCATTACAGTGCTATACATTTAAAGTTATTAATAGCCTTTCTTGTAGTCCTTCATGTGAAAAAAAAAAGTGTATAAACAGGATGAAAGGCTCAATCCAGGCGGCACAAAGAGCTTATGTGATCTGTGCGCGATGATGCGCGTGAAGCAACGGAGTCACAGCGCGCAGCGCTTAACATAGAAAGTGTAAAGCAGAGAAAGGAAGAGATAAGCGGGGCGATTTGGCCAAAAAAAATTTTAATCTCGATTTTTCTAGAATGTTAGACCGAATCTCGATTTTTTTACAATTTTTAACTAGGGCTATGCAATTAATCGAAATCGTCATAAAATCGTGATTTGAGCTTGCACGATTTCTAATTCGCTTTATAGCACGATTTTCCATGCCCCCGACTTCCTGCAGTATGCTATCTGAACCAATCAGAATGCAACGCGCCTAAATGGAGCACGAGAACAGAACAGACAGGGCGGGCATACAAACGTAATGCCAGGTTCACACTAGGGCTGCACGATTAATCGAATGAGATTTTGTTAGTAAAGCCGGTTCTGTAAACAGCAGGAAATCATAATCACGTGCTTTCAGATGGAGCAGAATATACTACACATAGCCGTAGTTCACTGACAAATTACGCAAAAAAAAATCGCAGAAATTTTTTGCGCGATTATGAAATAGACGAAACCGTTGCGATAAGGAAGATGTTTGCAAGCTTCCAGTGAACTACGGCTCGTTAAAATAATGCTGCTCCATCTGAAAAGCATGTGAAATACCACATTTCATAAATATTTTTACTCAACTCACTTTCATAACGTCAGTGATGTTTGAAATAAATCCTTCTGTGAGATGATGTGGCTTCTTTCACAGATAAGGCACGCAACATATGTCATAGTATTTAAGCAGTGATAAAGGAATTGCATTATAAATATACTTTATTTTAAATGAAAATTATAATAATAAAAACTCAGATAAACCGTATATTGCCATAGTGGTGTGTTATTAGGCACGTTGAATCAATGAAAGCAGTTGAATCTTCCGTTTATTCAGCTGCAGAGATTGCATTTTCTGGGTTTCTTCTGCGAGGGCGTATTTGGAGTTTCAGCGCGAGAAAGCCCTCTAGCCTTTGGATGGAGATTTACTGCTGAACACAGAACCGTGCTTCACTCAAAGATACGCATGACAATCGCAGCTTCAGTCGAATCGCGATCTCGATTCCATTTCAATTTATCGTGCAGCCCTAATATAAAACAACTCGTCTGTGGTGCGTATTTCATCCGCGCCTGTTAACGGGATCAGAGCGTTCAAACGCAAACGATGCGGTCGGTAGGCGTTCCAGGAAGCGGTGCGTCTGCAACAGTATGTATGCGATCGTTTCCGCATGGAATCTATTTCTGCTGTGCTGCACACTCTGAATTAAAGTGACAGCGCATTGTTTGGAGTAAATATAAACATGGATTGAGACACAAATTTAGTAATTTACACCATAAATGCATATAATTAAAGTCTACTGTTTCACATGGCTTTTTGGCTAGATTTAAAAAAAGGAAAAGTGCACTTTTAGATAAACAAGGCAATAACAGAAGGCACTCGTGGTGGTAGTTAAACAAAGTTATATTTATTGAGTTTAAACATGAATATGTCTATGAAAGATTGTATTACTGTACTGTGATAAAAGAGAATCACAATGCTGAAAAAGCATTTTCAGAAACAACGTTTGGATTTGAAATCAAAATAATGGATAAATGTTGTGTTTGTGGTAAACAGACACGGATCAGGAGCGGACTGCAAACGCACCCTGTGCGAAAGCAAAATGAGTCTGTGCTGCTTCTGCACCGCATACACATACTGTATATGCACTGCAGATGGAGTACGTGTGAACTTGGCGTAACAAATCTAGTTCAACATGTGAGGCAATGCCACAAAGAGCTCTATGACCAATGCATGGCAAAAAAAAAATACCTGGACACGGGAATAATTTTTTTCCTGCCATATGTCTATTCTAGAGACATTTTGTTACACCTTTACTTAGTGATTATTTTGCCTTATGTCTGTTCTAGAGACATGTTACAGCTTTTTGATAAAGCTCTAATTGTTTTATTTTGGAAATATGTTTCAAGTTCACACTGAATGCATTAATGACTGTAAAGCATGTCTGTGTGTCAAAATCGTGATTAAAATCAAAATCGCAAAATTAATCAAAGAAATCGCGATAGGTTTTTTTGTCCATATCGCACAGCCCTAGTTTTGACATAGTTCAACTTGAAAATGTAAACGACAACATGATTTAAGTTACTTTTTCTTTATTAACCCTCTAGTTGAAGAAAATTATATTCCAAGTGCACCACACATGAAGTTATCATCATGATGTAACTGTTAAACAAATCACTTGTTAAGTATCTTTGCAGAAAAAAATGCATGAACTACAACTACATCTTCTACAAACTTGTCTTATACATATTATATGTTCAGAAATAATACGAGGAAAATGCTTTTTAAAAAATCTCAAAAGTCAAGGTAATTCAAATTTCAAATTACTGAGTAACACACTAGTAGATTTTTATTTTATGTAAAAAATATAAATCATTATTTTTAATTATAAAAAAAATTATCAGTCGCAATATACCGTGGCACCAAAAATGATCACGCTCATTACCATATATCATGAAATAAGTCGATGTATTGACTCGCGACAGGCCTAGCTGAACTGATATGAATGCACACAACTTGTCGCTTCAATTCAACGTCAGATATTCCTCTGAGATTTCTATTAAACATTTCATTGTAGTAAAATTCAGTGAGGCAGCTGCATTTCTTGTTTTACTCCTCATCTGCTTGTCCTGATTCAAATGACTGTGTATGTCTTTGTAGTTGTTGTGTGTTTTAATGCATTTCCAAATTTTGATCTTTGGCCTTTTTTTCTGAGTGGTTGTCTTTTAGGAATGGATTTCACCATTGCAAAATGATACATGTCGCAGTGCATCACAAATTCACAATTGGAACGACATGAAAACTTTGCTTCATTTTTGTCTCGTACAGATGCTCGCAAATGTGTTTGAGAAACGCTTTCAGCATTTGCGCTTGTTTAGATGTAACTTCTTTTTTTTTTATTAATCTTATCTACTGTAGTAAAAAAGAAAAAGAGATTTAAAAATGTAGTTTTTGGATTTTTTATTAAATTATAGTTTAGCATTCGTTCGGCATGTACTAGGGATATAACGGTATGAAAATTTCATATCACGATTATAGTGACCAAAGTTATCACGATTATCAATATTATCACGGTTTTGTTCAAATTAGATGAAAACGTTCAAAAAGAACTGATACACACACTGAAAACATCTCAAGTTTTATATTTGAAAATCAACAAAACAAATACAATTGGCAGCTCTATGCACTTTTTGTGATAATAATAATTATAATAATAATAATGATAATAATAAAATAATAATAATAATAATAACTTGAGACTCATGGGATTCTTCGGTTAGGAGATCTTGTGATGCTTTTTAAAGCAAAGTTGTGGTTGATTTCGAGTTCACATACAAACATAAATAGAACAGGCTAATTAAATTTGTCTATTTTAATGTAAGACAACATATTTTTCGTCAGTGATAGAAATATGATTTAAGACGGTAGTGTAAGCAAGTTTAGTTTGAAAACGTTTAATAGTAAATAAGACACAATTAGACAATATTTGAATAAAATAATAAATAATAATACATTTTTTGCAACAACGATGGAGTACCTGAATGCATGCACGCATGCGCAGCCAGTTGTCAAGGTAAGGTAATATTTGGTCAGTCATTCCCTTCGCCAAGGGAGTTCCAAACGCTTATACGAGACAGTAATACCCTGCACCCTTCAAAGAACACACTTCAAGGGCTCTGCCCTTCGTAGGGCATAGGGATGCTCACTTCTGTTTGGAAGTCGCCCCATGTCTCTTGTATCACCGCAGAGGCACAGACGCGCTCTCTCGTTTCATTCAGATGCAGCTTGCGTCTCAGTTTTTGATTGTATTGAAAATGAAATCAGAGGAATTTAGTATTAATACTACTATAATTTTGCTGTAGTGATCATTGTCCTGACGATTGTTTTGTACACTGTTCATAATGGATTTATAAACAGGTAAGATTTCAAAACATTAATCTCAATTCAATATTTCATATCCCCGTATTTATATATTATTTTAGGTAAACAAAAAAAAATCCATGTAATAAGTTAACTATGAATAATACAATACATTATCCCTTAAATGTCAACCTGATAGTTTGAACGTTCGTTCGTCTTGGCTCAAAGCCACTTGCTGAGAACTTTTCTTCGCGGAAGCTTTGCTTTAAACAAGTGAGATAACGAAATATTTAATCTCTAATCAATATTTTTTTGTCCAATTATTTGCCCAGTTAGTTTTGGTATTGAGGTAAAAGTTATCTTGCATTCGCTATATAACTGGGTGTTGGTCACGAAGATGACTGAGCAAATTGGATGGGTTTCCCCCTTTTGCAGCGACTTTCTTCTTGCAAGATCAGCGGACAGGGTGACCGTCCTCGATTAAATTGCCTTCAGGACTCTTGTAAAAGCCAAAATACGACCAGACCACTGATTTGGTCCTCTTAGATGGCTGAAAAATATCCAGAGCGCTGTCACTGCATCCGCCATTTCGTCTCGTGCAACAAAAAAACAACAACACCACTGCATGCTGCTTCTGCATCAGACTGATGCTGGCTGGACAGGATTTACCGCGAGTTTTCAAAAGCGCGATAATCAAACACGGTTTTGATGATAATTAAATTTTAAACGGTAATACTAACCGTCAGTGCATTTTATCGTGATTTATCGTGAAACCGGTAATCGTTACATCCCTAGCATGTACATTTCAAACACAATTTCCCAAGTCATTGGATTTCTTAAATGCACCTTCATTTGGGAAACCCTGACATGATATCACTATGATTTTGGACTCTCAATATAGACATCACATGGCAGGTTAAGCTTCTCTCTAATCTATTGATAAGTGTAATGTTATCTAGTCTTCTGCAATAGGTGATACAATCCCGTGGCTTGTTTTCCTCCTTTTTTTCATCTGGGATTGTATGCCTGCTGACGGCTTCATTTTCCACACTTTATTTCTGTAAGGCTTCATTTGATTCCGGATAATGTTTCAAGATTTAAATCAATTGCTGTGCACTTTTCCTGACTGCTGAGATACAGACTGTTATCACTCAGACTTCACACACTCAGCATTTTGGGGATGCTCTCCTCTTTAAAGGGATACTTATGTCTATAGACTCTTCAAAGGAAATTAATCAATAAGCGTTTGCTGTTGCTTCACATTTTCAGAAGAGCCTGAATCCTTGAGACATACAGAACTGTGGTTGTGTTTCAAAAAGGTTGTAGTGAGAAAGCAATGCGATCCAACGAACCAGGCTATATCACAATTTATGATGGGTAATTACGTAAGTTCTGTGAAAAGCATTAGCTTTGTTGTTTTGCTAATACCTTATACTTAATAACGACAGCTAAAAAAAAAAAAAAAAAAAAAAAAAAAAAACACAAAGACTGCGCGAACGATTGCTATCGTTCCACCCTGACGGATTGACATGCGTGACAGCTAAGTGGAATCCCGGAAAATAAACTGTGGAAGTTTGACCAATGAGAGAACAGTTTTTTCGCGCGTGACTTGTATTAACAAATTTGGTCCGTTTAGAAACTTTGCCATGTGAAAGCGAACCGCACCAAGAATAAAAAGCAACATTGTAATAATTTTAATCCCTGTTTCGGAACAAAGCAATCGATCTACAGGTGTGAAAGCACACTTAGTCATTTTTCCAGTGCAGTGCCGTGCACAACCTTGAATTTAATGGCTTCCAAATACCTAAAACATTCCTGAAAGCAGTGAAGAAAATAGGAATCTTGCTGAATATCGGAAGTGTCCTTCAGGTAGATTTGTTAGATTATTCAGACTACTAAAAACTCTCAGTACCAATTCTGTAGCAGTATGTGAATCACTTTTGTGTAAGTGCACTTGTGCCACAATTTTTTTCTTTTCCACAATAAAAACAAAAACAAAAAAAAGATAATCAGGAGCCCACTTCAGTTTTTTTCAGGGTATGCTTGCTGTATGACAAAATAAATTTTCTCTAATAAACACAGTTTAATATTTTAACCTGAAGCTGACATAGCATCCTAAAAAATTAGTAATAATACTATGCTAAAAATTAGATGCGATAGAATGGTCAAAGGTGCCTAGAGGTGAAACAATTAAGGTTCAGCTAATTAATTGTACCTTATTACTAAATAAGCAAATATTATGATTATGGAGTTGCTTTTAGAATATTCCTTTCATGTTCCCGTTTTACATGTTATAGTACATAGTAGGCCTGGGCGATAAAACTTTATCGATATTTATCAACGTTACACTTTCTTCGATATCGATAGAAAAATTGTTCGATATAGGCACGTACTATGAGTGACGCAGACAGCACACACAAACACATGGGGGGGGGGGGGGTCGTAAATGAGTGCTGTGCTGCCTGTGATGAGGAGATTGTGAATAAAGAATGAATATTAGTTTAATTTAAAATAAACATTTGCATTTGAATATTAGGTGTGCATAAGTGAGCATCATCAGTGGCGCGAGATGCGGTGATAATGATGTAAAGTGACGTTGTTGTATTTTAATGTTTTGTTAGTCTAGCCCACGAGACGCGCAGTTGCTGCATTATTCATTCAAAATATTAGAGAAATATAGAAGCTCAATGCAGAGAAGATCTTGATTAGGTTAAAACCGAAACCAAGCCATTCACACAGAACGCATATTCGGCGGACAAATAAATATGACTGCTGCACTCGCATCTCACAAAAGAGATGTAGCCATGAAAAGTTAAAACAATTTAAACTTTTAGAAAACACGTCACAAACTTGTGGAGGTTTATTCCTTTTCACTCCGTCTCATATGTTTTTTTAAATGCAGTCTGTGTGAATGCCGCTTCGGCTCTTTGTATTAAGCAATGCATAAATAAATGATGCTGTTTTGTTCATAATTGTTTATGCAATTTACGAAATTATATTTGATTTATATGAGTTAATTTAGACGTAATGCACATTTTTATAGAGTTACTTCCTTGCGTTGACAATTTAAATGTGCTGCATTATTTTGCTCATTGTGCCCTCCTGTGGCCTCGGGAGACAATTAGACCTATACAAAAAAATACCAATTTAATCTGCATATAAAACATTATAAATTAGATATTAGTTTAATTTTTATTGTGTGTTTGACTGTTAAAACAAAAAATATTTGTTGTTTGACTCAATAAATTGGGTTAATATAAAAATACAGTGGTTAAATTTAAACTTTTTTTTTTTTTTTTTTTTTTTAAAGGTTATAAAAAAAATGTCAATAATTATATACCGAACGATATGAAACATTATATCGTTGATACATTTTTTAGCTATATCTTCCAGCCCTAGTACATAGTTAGAGTGGAGTCATTGTCCCCACGTGACACCATCCGATGTCCCCTCCAGAATTTCACGTATAAACACATAGTTCGTCTTCGTGATGATGCCATATACAGTTTTGGGTGTTTAATTTTTAATTTTATGAAAGCTTCAAGTGCAGTTAATTATTTGTACGTGCATACAGACGATGGTGTTGTTGAAGCTCTTTTATTTGCCTTCAAATGGTTGACCACTGCCGTGTGTGTATCCTGTCACAAAATGCAGCGAAAAGTCCTACACGACGGTAATATTGTGATTAAGGCGTTTACATGTCTACACTGCACTTCTGTAATGTGACTAAAATAGGAATACTCCACATGTCTTAATTGGATTTCTGTTTACTTCGAATATGACTTTAGCCGGATTAAGGTAATAAAAAATCTCTGTTCACATGGTAGATTCTTAATCAGAGTATTGTCTTAATCATATTAAAATCGGATTATTGTTGTCCATGTAAATGTACTCAGTGAGGGTTTTAGGGGAACCCACTGAATAATCTCTTGGATGTTTGATGTTTTTTTTCTAGGTTTGAAATCAATATTTAGTGAACATCACATAGATGTGGTTAGATTTGCACTGGTTTTGAACACGTATGTCAGGTGTTTTGTCAATATAAATCATTAGATGTTATGGCCATTTCAAGGGTTTGATTCATCAGTGCAGTATTGCAAGTATATGTTTATGACACTATGCCTCCACAGGCTGCAGTCACTGTATGTGACATTAGGAATAGACAGTTTGGAGAAACTGCAGCTTGATCCCACACACAGTAAACAAGATTGTCTGGTTTAGTATTGATTGCTTGTGTAAGCAAGGTTTATCAGTACCCAGACCTGTGCATGCTAGTTATTAACAAGAAGTTGAGCAGTTTTGTTTTTCAGTCTGGTTTTGAGCTGTAATGTGCTTGCTTAAAATCTCAGAGAAAAAATTTAGACTTTTTTTTGTACATAAAGGAACCTCTTCATGGTATGGGATTTGAATGAATGTTAAGGGAACATGTGTTAAGAACAGGTGGCTTACCTCCTTAAGACAGAGAGACTTCTCAGGTACCTCCTTGTAAATAAATTTGCACTGGCTAGATATTTTTGAATGGTAATTGCTTACAAGAACACATAAAGATGACTGTAAAAAGCCTGGATTACTGTAAATGTTTTTAAGCAGTTTTTGTTGTACTCCGCAATTTGAGAATACATCTGTTGACTTCATTTAGCTTCATTAAAGACAGACTGCTGACAAACTCTGTTGTCGTTAGTGTGTCATATTCCCAAATCTTTGATACAAGGCTCTGCACTAACATGCTTGTTTAAGAGCACTTATGCCTAGGGCTGCAACGATTCCTCGAATACCTCGAGTAACTCGAATACAAAAAATCGAGGCAAATAATTTGCATCGAGGCTTCGTTTACTCCATTTACTATAACTACACATGGAACACAGTGTTTCCCCATGGACCATTATTACTGACGCACAACTCGATAAACGCTGGACCACAGACTGTAAAAAAAAAAAAAAGCGCTCAACAGCGCAACCTTGTGACACTGCAACGTGCAGCGCTCTTTTTAAAAAAAATCATTTTGAAGTTTAATAATCGATAGGCTGTATCACGATTTATGTTTTTCCATCCCCAAAATATAAGACGACTTAAAATGATCATTAAGACGTTTGTTTTACCATTTCATGTATTGAAGACTTTTTATGACAGTAAATTTAAGAAAACTCACCCGGAGGGATTTTGCTTTATTCGCACACGTGCTCTTTAAATACATTTTACAGTTTGCGCACATCTATTTTTATTTGCGACTGAAGCGCCCGCACTGTCAAGCCCTGTCTTTGTGAAATATCCGTGGCCTCTCTGCAGCGCACGTGGGAACGTCAGCGGGAGTAAACAGTTCTCGCGCACACAGAACGAGCAGATACGAAACGTGTATAATTATTGACATTTTTTATAACCTATTTTTAAAACAAAAAGCAATAGAATTTTTTATTTATTTAACCACTGTATTTATAAATAACACAATTTATTGAGACAAACAACAAATATTGTTTGTTTTAACAAGCATAGCATAATTAAAAAGTAAACAATAGAATTTCTAATTTTATTGATTGATTAACCCTTTAGGCGCCAGGGTTTTTTGGAAAAATGCTGGATTTTGACATCAAGATTTCTAATGCTTGTGGCTTGAAAGGGCTTAAAGATAGAGATCTAATGTAAATTAGAAAAATGTTGGGCATGAACAGTTTATGTGGGGTGTAAATATACTCCTCTAATTTGCATATTATGACGTCATCAGGAGGCAGCCCTCTTAAATATCATAATATTCAGGAAATAATAGATAATGAATTGATGTTTGGAACGTATGTGAATGCATTTTTTTTTTTTTTTTGTCTTTTATCCTCATTCCAAATTATCAGAAAAAGAGGAAACCAACAATAAAACAGGAGAAAGTACTAAATTATTACTATATCACTATACTATATAGTAGGGCTGTGCGATTTGGGGGAAAATATCAAATTGCGATTTTTTTTGACAGATATAGCGATTGCGATTTGATTTGCGATTTTAAAATTGCAAAGTCAAGCTTCAGCTCAATAATGTGCAGCACAGTATGGGTATAATTACCCTGCTGAAAAAAACAATAGAAACCATCACAGAAATTCTTATAGGTTCCATTAAACCATTACAAAATTCCTTCTTGTTTTGGGCATTATTCCAATAGGAATTACTGTTGTTCTGATGGTTGCCATCTGCCAGATTACATCCCACCAATAGAATCCATCAAATACTAGTAGACACCATTATAGTTTACATTAAAACCAATACAATTCCCATTATAACCCTGAAATCCATTACATTTTTTATTGTGTTTTGGGAGGGGTTTTATTGTTTTTTTTTTCAAATCCAGCTGTGAAAAACTTGTTGCATCTTTCCCAAAAGACTCATGGCTGTATTAGATCAAAAGGGTGATTCTACTAAATACTGAGCAAAGTGTCTGAATACTTAGGCCCATGTGATATTTCAGTTTCTCTTTTTTAATAAATCTGCAAAAATGCAAAAATATGTGTTTTGATGCAATATGGGTGCGGGGGGGGTGCTGTGTGTACTTTAATGAGGGAAAAAAAACAATTAACTTAAATGATTTTAGCAAATGGCTGCAATATAACCAAGATGTGAAAAAGTTAAGGGGGTCTGAATACTTTCCGTAACCACTGTATGTATATATATATATATATATATATATTATATACGGCTATCGACTGTTTCTTTTGTGAATATTAAACTGCTAAAAGAAGATTTAAATAAGAATGTCCTGCATGTTTATTGGATTACCAGAAAATACATAAAACAGAGTTTGTGAAAAAAATATTATTAATTATTATTATTTATTCATTTTAGATGTTTACATTTTACCTGCATAAACCTGCCCCTGTTGGTTTGGTAGTAGCTTGCTTGCCCTACACAGTTACCTTGTTTATTTTCTTAATTCAAGTTATATATATATTTTGTTCTATTTGTGTTAAAGTTATTTATAATAAGTGAAGTTTACTGTTAAGTGCACTGATGTCAGACTCGCTTTGAATAATAAAGTTTGTTAAATTGTTAAATACCCTGCTTCCATTACATAGGCCTATTTGTCACATCATTATAAGTGTTTTATCACTACATTTGAGTTATCATTGCAAAAAATGTGTTTATGTATATATATTCTGTTTATGTAGGCTATATACTGTATTCTATATACAGTACCAGGAATGGGAAGTGTGTCCAAACTTTTGACTATACTTATACTATAATATAGCCTACACACAAAGAATATCGGCCGATATATATATATTTTTTTACTCCCTAATATCAGTATCAGCCCCAAAAAAACCCATATCGGTCGGCTCTATAATCACTGCATTGTAAATCACGATCACAAACAAAGATGCTAAATAACCTTAACATGTAATTAGATGGCAATTAGATTACATTCATTTCAACAATTTGAAGCAAAAACAGAATGATTTGATTTTAACTTTGTGAATGAGACGCAGATGCACTCTCTGACAGCAGGTAACGCTTATGGAACAACAAGTATTTATAGGCTGCTGCCCCTTTTATACCAAATGCACGGATCCAATATAATGATGCACTTTAGATTTCTTTCTCCACTGTTACGTTCATTTAAGACATAACCGACTGTTTTTACTAGAATACTTGCCGAGGACGTTATTTTGCGAATTTTTTTGTGTGTCATTCTCAAAATTGGAAGTTGTACTGTTCTACTTATTATACTGAGACGCACATGGCGGAACTTATGTGCGAGACGCTCTGGCTGAAAGCGCAACCTTCAAGTCTAGGACGCAGATGGCGCTAAACTGCAGAAAGAATAATAATAATAATAATTCATTTAAATGAAACCCTGTAAACAAAGCAGCTGCTCTACTTTCTGTTTCTGAATCGTGTTTAAATGATTTAAACAGCCATTCAGATTTGTGTATTTGCTATGATGTTCATCACAGCGCCAAATACTTAAATATTTAGACTTAATAGGCTATTTATTTTCAAACTTTTTTACATTTTAATCTGGAATACAACATGCCCTAGATATTGTTTGAAAAATTTTTTTATCGTTATTGTTCGGTCACACTTTACATTAAGGCTCCATTAGTTAACATTAGTTAATTCATTAGTTAACATAAACTGCCAATGAAAAATTCTTCTGAACATTCATTAATCTTAGGTATTCCAATATTTAATAACAGGTTGTTAAAATCGAAAGTTGCAACTGTGTTATTTAATGAGCTAACATGAACTAAGACTTAATAACTAATAATTAATAACTTCTGTAGCAAATGTAGCTATTGCTCATTGTGAATGTTAATGCATTAACTAAGGTTAACTAATGAGGTCTTATTGTAAAGTGATACCTATTGGTCTTTATAGATCTTTGCACTTTAATCTGTGTAAAACTTAACTTTATACATTTTTCTGTATTGATTTATTGCATTTAAATGTTCAGTTATTTTTGTTATAAGAAAAAAGTTATTAAACCTGTTATACTGTATTATGACAGCTCTTTTTTAAAACGAAATTTCAATACCGTGATAATACCGTATACCGTGATAAAAGCATTAGCAATTAATCGCAAC
The DNA here is from genome assembly GCA_018155175.1 of Sinocyclocheilus anophthalmus. Classification (NCBI taxonomy): domain Eukaryota; kingdom Metazoa; phylum Chordata; class Actinopteri; order Cypriniformes; family Cyprinidae; genus Sinocyclocheilus; species Sinocyclocheilus anophthalmus. Next base: position 300,884 of record JADLZN010009782.1, read on the forward strand.
ATGAAAATTTGATACCGGCATATCTCTCCGAAGCAGACATTTAAAGGGGTCCTATATGCTCTTTTACAAAGTCTTGATTTTGTTGTGGGGGTAAATTAGAACATGATCTCATGCTTGGTGGTTCGAAAAACGAATTATTTTTCACATAATTTACATTATGACAATACCTTTCTCCCCAGCCTGGCACAAAAGGCTCGATTAGTTCCCGGTTTTGATGAACGCCCGCCTTCCGAAAAACAAAATGTGTTGTGAATGGTTAGCTGTCCCAGTGCGTTGTGATTGGCGAACAGCTTAGACGGTGTTTCATTACTGCCACGCCCCTTGCTCCGTCTTTAAACAAAAGTTTGGAATCCGGAACTCTCAATTGTGATGTGGAAGCTGTCCTCGGTAAAATGCGCAGCACACAATAGCAAGTTGGGGTTATAATGCTCAGGAACAGAGGTAAAAAATAAATTGCAACCACTGTTTACTGACATCACCCGCTTTCGGAAGCCCAAACAAAGAAGTTGGGGCACGGGAGTGGGAAAAAAACCACGTTTTAAGGCGGTCACGCACCGGAAGCGCCGCGTCGCACCACGTCTTTAAAAATTCAAATACATTTATTTTCTATGGAGTGTAGCACAGGCGGCGCGTGTCGGCGTCTGTCAGCGGCGCCAGTTATTACGTCCGTTGTTGTACTTGTAAGAATTGTTCTAGAACAGTGGTTCTCAATTCCAGTCCTGGCGACCCACCGCTCTGCATATTTGGCGTGTCTCTTTTTTTTTTAACACACCTGATTCAGATAACCAGCTCGTTAGAAGAGAGCTCCATGCGTGAACTGTGTTCCGATTTACATGGTCCCTACACAGTGTCCATTGTTCCCTACTCCCTGAACAGGAGAAATCCGTTGAAGTTTACTTAACTTCAGAACATTCATTCACGGATTTGCGCTACGCCACTGCCTGCAGCGTCTTCACACACAGACGAAACTTACTAGAGTAGTGTGAAGTGTGACATAATATTCCTCTGTAAATAAATACAATTTAAATCACGTCTCGCACACTTAAATGCCCTTTTGTATGGAACATACGCCCCGTTCAAAGGAATATCCGGTAATGTCCACTTCGCAGGGCACTTACAGTCAAATATAACAAACGTATGAAGCAATAAGAGAAACACAAAATGTGCAGAGCGGGGGTACGCGAGGACTGGAAATGAGAACCGCTGTTCTAGACATGCCAAAAATGAGGCTACAGCACAGCAGCTCTTCTACTTCGTCGAGTCTGTGCGCCCCTAACCAAGCGTTTCTAACCACAACCGTTCCCCTCCCCCGCCCCGCCCCAACATTTCAAATTATTCTGTATGAGCCGCTTTGTGATAATCACAAAGACTGGAAACCAAAGCTGGTAGTCCAAACGAGATGTTTGCTGTAGTTTCTTGGAAACTGGATTTTTCAAAAAAACGAAATATCTCCTTTGGAAGTGGACTTTGAGCTTTGTAACTTTCTAGATCTTTTTTATGCCCAAACATACACACTAAACACTGACTAAAACTCAAAAAAATAGGGAAAAAGGGGGGGGGCATAATAGGACACCCTTAAAGATTTGTGAGATATTTAAAAAATGTTTGCTGCAGTGTAAAAAAACGCTACTGCATACGATTGGTTTGAGCGGGAAAAAAAAAACCATGAGTAGCGTATAGGCTCACTTCGCATTTTATTAGCCCTATTACATTCAGAGATAATGTAGGCTAAAATGCCGGTTGGCTAAAGCAAAATTGTACAACATTTAAACACGTTATAGTTCTCTCCAAAACAAATCATCTAAAGTTATGGCTATAAAAACATCAATCCTAAAACAAGGACTTTACATCATGTTGACAACTTCATGTGTGCTGCACTTGGAATAGAATTTTCTTTAACTAGAGGGTTAATAAAGAAAATTCAAACAAGTGATCGTTTAAATTCATGTTGGCTAGTTTATCCATTTGCAACGGTGGACTAGTTAAAAAAAAAATACGAAAAAAATATAAATTATAAAAAAAAAAGAAAAGTAGGAAATCGGGACCACAGAGACTGTGCCAACTTGCCCCAAGCAACCATTCTAGGAACAAAGAGAATCGGTCAAACATTCTAGAAAAATCTAAAATTTACATTTTTTGCCAAATCGCCCAGCCCTAGATACAATCATGCATGATCTGAAAGCATAACTGCATTTATAATAAATGTGTGGTATGAAGACTCTCTTGCTCTTTCTCTTTTCGTGTGCGAGGAAGAAAGTGTGCTCTCAGCCTAAGGACGGTGAGTCAGGTGCTGCACACTACAGTTTACAGTGTGTCAAATACACTGTGCATCCATTGATACAAATAGAATAACGCTTTAAATACGGAGAATGAAACTATCGAGGGCTCAGTCCGAGTGTGCAATAGGTGAGCTAAAGTATATCAGTGCTAACCTTATTCTTAGCCTCCAACTCAAACACACTGGCAAATGAAATCTAACAATTTAGCAGCGTATGGCCAACGATAGAGAAAATATAGTTGCCTAGCATGAAAATTTAGTCGCATATGCAAGTAATTTGCTTGCATTGAGGGTTGCGAATCCACAGCCACATGGCAACAGTGCTGTTCATTTTTTGCTGTTGCTTCACATAACATGACGCACTTACTGGCAATAAACCTCTTTGTTGTATGTTGCTTTTTGCTACTTACATTGAAGTATTCTCCTTTAGAGGTGTCCTTCAGAGATTCTGTCTATTCTGTTCAAAGTACTGCACTGTTTATTTGAATTGAAACAATGTATTACTGTTTAACATATATTTAATTCTTCATTCTGACAATGGATCCAACTTGGGCTTTTGTGGATCACTTCTTGCAGCCCTAGTTGGGCCAATAGTTTGGATTTTTTTATGTGACCTGCCAACATTTTTACTAGCTACACCACAAAAGAATATGTATTTTTTTTAATCTATGAATATTCATGTGTTCCATTTAAAAATACTTTTAATATTGTAAAGCTAAAAAGTTGGAAATTATAGAACTGTAATGTAACTACATGATTAAAAACATGTTTATGAACTCAGTAATGGTTTGTAGTTTTCAACACATGCTTTCAAGTCTTTTTTGTCATTTCAATAAATCCGTCTATGTAAGCCTGCTGGGTAAAATTACTGCAAATTCTGCTGATGTGCCAAAAAGGCGAGAGACATGCATTTATATTAATAAATAGACTTATTGTAACTGGCCTGAAAGTCTTTGTGGATCCCTGTCTTCCACTGGCTGTCAATTTATTCAGAAAAATATTGGGCTATTTTTTTTACTCGGGCCACATATTTCCCAGGAATAACTGTTTGGTATTGTGTTAATCTGCTAGTGTCCCATGTTGTTGTCAAGCAATTTCATAATGCTTTTACTCCTGTTTTGTCAGTGCACAGCTTCCCTGCTGGATCGACGCTGAGTTTGGTGGTCATTCCATAGCCGATGACAGAACACGTCCTCTGAGACTTCCAACCTCATTACCTGAAGTGTCTGGGCCAAGCAAGCACACTCGCTTTAGCCAGAATGACTCAGTGTGACTGAGTAACTTAGTGTACTTACTTTTGAAACATTTGAGAATGTTGCATGTTGTTTCTCTTTTCTTTTTCGCTGCTGGTTTCCTTTAGAGCTGTGTTTGCTTCTGTTTAGGTACAGTGTCTCTGTCTTTTAGCCCTCTCTGTCCGTTTCTCTCTTTGTCCATTTCTGTTCTTCTCTCTGGTGTTCCTTTTTTGTAGTGCGTGTCCTAGCAGAGCCTCTCGGCTGATCGGGCTTTGTTTCAGACTGAATGAGCGCAGTGTGGAGGCAGGCTGGCGGATAAACAGCAGGATCTGCAACAAGCAGTCACAGCTCGCTCTCCCACTTATGCTCTCTCTCCGTCTTGCTCTCTTTCTCCCTCGCAGCACTCCACAGGAGGTAGAAAAGTGTGATGAGCTTCTCTGTTCACTGGCCTCTTCCTCTCTGTTGAGTAGCATGCATGCTTTATTACACTGCCATCAGAAGCACAAAACAAGCATTTGTGTGCAAGAATTAGCCACTCCTCTGAGAAAATTTACCACCGTTTTTGTGTCTCTCCGCTCTGCATGCGTAATTTAGACACCGCAGGTTTTTTTATTTCCCTTTTCGTCTGTTTTAGTATTTAAGCCAATGCAGACTCATGCACAGCTCATAGTCTTTTGGTAATACGATTGTATTCTATGCCCCACATGGATATCGTTTTGGAACGAGCTCTGCTTCTTGGTCTGGACTGTCACCAAACACAAGCAGAAATTCCAGTTGGCAGACGGATGAGATGAGAGATGCTTTTAGCCAATGACAAGATACTGTCTAAATGCCTCTTGGCGGAATAAACTGCTCAACTTCTGTTGCTTTGCAAATGAAGAGAAGCACTCGTAACATGCTCGACTGTTTAAGATCCTTATCGCTCAAAGATTAAACCTTTGCTCTGTCCACTGTAAACAGTCTTGACATGATTAAAGTTCTTGTGTTATAAAAAGATAACAAGGCCAGATGTATTGTCTTTGTCTGCTCAGCTTGTTAGTCAACCAGAAATGGCACTCGTAGTGCATTTTACTTGCGTAATGTGACTTATTTTATCCACTGTGATATGATTGGATGATAAAAGAGGCCTGTGTATGACAGGTGTTTTTGCTGTTAGAGGTTAAAAAAAATGAAAGCTTGTTGACATCATGCTAATAGAAAAGTCAAAGTATCAAGAATTTTTTTGTCTTTGGAATAACATTCAGGGCAAAATGCCCCCACCTTATATCTTATCTCATTTATTGAATGGTTATGCTCTCACTAATCTTGACTTTCAGCTAAACATTTCCATCTGTGTAGTTTTGAGTGTAAATGGTTAATTTTTTGGATAATTGTGTTAATGTTGGATAAAGGTTTTGTTTATTTTTTCAATTTGTGAACTTAGTCTTTCATTAAGATTTGGTAGCATTGTTTGTATGAAAAATATATTTTTATTAATTTTCATTATTACCATTAATAATATAAGATTTTTTAACATTCTGCAAAAATCAAATGACAGCTGGGTAAACCCACAGTATAACCCACAGTTGAGTTGCCTATCCAAATGTACAAATGTTTCCATTTAATTTCTTGATTAATAATTTAGAAGATACATCATCATTCTGTTGTTACTTAAGGAGATCATCTTCTCTAATCTAACCCTACCAATGAATTGTTCGCAGTGGTCCTTTTTGCTTTAATTTTGACCGTTTATGTTTTTGTAATGGCTGTGATGTGTAATGCAGGACTGACGAACAGAACCTGAGACGTTCCCTCATTCCCAACACAGGGGCTCATTGTTGCCACTTTTGCTCCTCCATTAAAGCACACTTAATTAGTCCCATGTAAACAAATGGGACTTGCTGGGCTCTTATAGAAATGCAGAGTGCTCATTGAACAAAGTCTAATTTGTGTGAATGTGTGCACATAGTGAGGTGAGCAAGGGACCACGATTCAGGCTCTGAACTTTTTTTGGCATGATTTACATTTACAGATTGTGCACCTGTAGAGACTGCTGTTCTCTGATGTTGAGAGTTAAAGCATACATTTCCAAGTTTAATAAGCTCTTGTATTAATGAGCACTGTATTTATTGCAAATTCAAGGTTGTGGAGAGTGACAACAGGAAATGTCGTATTTTCTATGTCTTCATGAAACTTAATTTCTTAATTTTCCAGGGATTTGAAGGATTTGCATCACACGTGATTAATATTTGATTGATGGTGTATTTGTGCTGTTTGGTTATCAGGTGTCACCTGCTTTATTTAGATTGATTAAGATCATAATCATGAATCCCTTAATCCCAGATGTTTTAATTGGATGTGATGAGTGAGTAATTGATGGGCATAATCTGGCATGCATTTGGTTGTTTACACTCTACCAAACTGGGTTATGCCATGTGCTTTGAAAATGTTCCAAGAACCGATTATGGGGGAGAATAATTCAACATGCTAATCGTTTGAGAAATGTATAAAAACGACAACACACAAAGCGTGGGATTTTATTGAGCATTGAGAATTTTTGCATTGCTAACAGAGGCAGGCCTTGTTACTGTGGTTAGCTTGGGCTGTTTCCTTTCTACTATCCCTTGCCAAACCTGAGAAGATTTACTTCTGTGAAATTAAACTGATTGCTACATGCCAATCCGAGTTTTTCAAAAACAACATGAGTGCTGAATGCCACAAAACCATAAACACAAACTCAGGAAGCACGTAGAGTAATTATATTAAACATTGTTTTTTCATGAGATTGCAAGTCACACACTCACTTTTTTCCTTTTTATTTTATTTATTCATTTTTTTAATTTTTCATTTGAGTGTAACAAACAGTACTTACCCAGACAACTTGTGACAATTATTCAAGTCTTCAATGCCAAAAGTTCTTAGCTTGTGCTCTTATCACATAAGTGGCAATTTACGGGACCGGCATCTAGAACAAACGTTGCATGCTAAGTACAACACTGTCTGGGAAAAACAATACATGAAAACTGCAAAAGATTTTCATTAATGTCTTTGATAAGGTCACTGAAGGGCTATAAAGCTCAAACCAGTAAACCCTGTTGAGTGTAGTGAATGTGATTGTTACAGTGCTGTTCTGAGTACTATAATCTTAGAAAGCGTTTCTTGTTTTAATAGGTTGCTGCGCCGGACCATTTGACAATGGAAACTCATGTTCTTCCAGAGCCTCTTCATTTCACAGGCCACACTGTACCTCTGTCATTGTGAGAAATTCAGTCTCAGGTGGGTTTGCTACATGTATATAGAATTGTATATGTATGTAGGATTTGTCAATTAATGTTTAGCTGTTTCACATGACTCTGAGCTCAATGTACTTGCTTTACCTGTCTCTAGCAGAATTAATAGCTTTTATAAAGAGCTGAGCATTAATCATGCTTGTGTTTAGGATTTTATTTGGATTGTGAAGCATATTGTTTTGTGAAAATGTTGTGCATATAGACTAGGGGTGAGAATCACAGGGTACCTCACAATACGATACTAATCACGATACATGGCTCACGATGCGATAATATCACGATACAGCAATTATTGCAATAATCGATATATTGCTAGACAATCCTATAACGATACATCACGATGTCTGTCTAACTATGAAAACAAAATATCTGTGAAAAGGTTAAGTGCAAGTTTTCTCTCTTTATTCAAGTCCAAACTGTTAGAAAACAGCACAAAATGTTCTGTAAATCAAATTTAACGTTAAGTTAATCTTTTTTTTCTTGGACTTATTAAAAGCTTACACTTTGTGTATTAATCAACACATTTAACTGCTTATCGACTTGCCCACTGCATAACAGTCCATGCTGATAGCTGCTCCGTGGCAGTTTTTTTAGTTCTTATCTCCTTAAACATGCATAGAAGTAGAGCTAATACAGTGGCTGGAAATCTGTTTATCCTTCGGTTCCTCATGCTTCCCCATCTTCATAGAGAATGCGGTTTATGGTGGCTCAGAGCGCTTTGGAAAGAAATTGAAAATAGCGCGACTGTGATTTCCACACATTTTTAGATGCTGGGTGCAGGGAAATCTATATAGAGTGCCTTGTTGTATTAATAAAAATATCTATATTTGGTTCCAGATATGTCTCGTATCGCATGGAGAAGGACAAAGATATATAGCCATATCGATATTTTGTCCCACCCCTAATATTAGACCCATTGAACTATCATGTCTTTTTGAGAACATACTAGGACAAACTCTCTTTTTCCTCTCTCCTTCTCGAAATACCAGCAGGCTGCATTGTTCGGAATGAAGGAAGGCTTTGCATGCATGGACCATCAAAACATTAATCCTCCATATTGGAGTGTCATGTAGTGTCAGTAGTACCAAATGGTTCTTTTGTAGCTTCTGATTATTGTGGGATCAGTCAGTCGCTGGCCGTCCTTTTACCCAGCAGGGTGCCGTCCTGGCTGGCACTCTTCTCTCTTGAATCCAAACCCTTATTGCTTGCTGTTTTGAGGCGCCATTGTTTAGAGATTTTGGCCAAAATCTCCAATTAGAGGACTGTTCTCTCTACCTATTCAGGGCCTGAATTTCGTTTTGGAAAATGGGGGGGGGAATTCCCCCTTTAGGTGGCTCTTATTGGGGGGGGTTTCATTTGAGGGGGGGTAAGGGTATTTTTTTAGACATGTTTTTAAACTACAATCAGCCAACCTAAATGTTTCGTCACCCAGTGTATTTGTGTTTTATAAGATATAATGTTGTTGATTCATATATATATTGTGAGGAAGATGCTTTAAAAAACCTTTCAAACTCTGTATTGAATTTATTTTAACTAAAAAAGACAAGTAGACAGTAAGTAATAAAATAAGAATAGATTAATGACAAGCAATGGCACAAACAAATACAATAACAAGATACAACTAAAATTAAGTAGGTAGGTTTAACAGTAATATTCAGGTACAGAAATACCACAGAAACAGAATCATTTAACTTTAAAAAACACGGGTTAGTCTCAAGGTATAAATAAAGTTACTGACATGGACAGCAGCAGGTTATTTAGGTTGCTGGTTCTTTAAGACCTCATGCACGGATCAAACTGTTACACATAAGTTTTGTTTCTCAACTGTTTACATTAACTTAATAGCCTGTATACTGACAATGTTTAGTGTAAATCAACTGTTTATATGAATACTCATCAAGACGGGTTTACGTGTAATAAGGCTCGCGCTTTCAGATGCTTTCTATGTGCGCACGCTTTGGGTGTGAGGCGGCTCACCGAAAGTGTCTCACAGTCACGGAGCGCGCAAGTACTGAATTGAGCACAATGTTTAAAATTGTAAGACTCAAAAGAACGTGCAAATGATACATTCCGTCATCTGTCCCGAGCGTCTTTCACGCTGAAATATTTGCGGGAATTTCCAGCGTTACATGCGCGGAAACTGTGGGAATCAGTAGAATTATGCGCAATCCCCGCGCCATTGTCCGAAGCGCCAAAAGTCAAGACTCTGCCTCTACAGAGTTCATCTGTGTTTGGAGGCAGCTCAGAAATGCGGTATGGTCAGTTCTCGATAATGGTGAGCGTGGAGCCACAGCTTGTCACAGACATGACAGGGGAGTTCGGTAGAGTGGGATCTCTGCTGGTATCACGGACCATAGTTGTCTGAAGACCAACAGTGCATTAACACATACATGGGGTATCAGTACACGGTGAAGTCTTGTCCTTTGTAGAAGGGCCCCCGTGCGACGGCGCGGGTACTCTGGCATGCAATTTGTTATGCATTTTTGGATTACGACGCGTGATAGGGAGTTAGAGTATTTCAAAAGTTCAACTGTTGTTGGTAAACTATACCAATGAAAAAAAATGTATTCACGATTTCCATACAAAGGAATATTCGAAGCCGACTGATGACTTCAATACGTGTAGACAAACTAGTGATGAAAATGCTAAATTAAGCCACACAAAGTGTGCACCAAATCAGCGATTAGAAGTGGATGTCTGAAGGGATCATGTGGACACTGAGAACGGCTAGATAGTCATGGATGCTAAAAATGAGAAAGACAGAAAGTACATTTAAATATTCTGAAAAATAAAAAATGTATTTTAAAATGTTACAGTCTTACTGTTTTCTGTATTTTTGGTCAAATAAATATAGCCTGAATATAAGAGACTTCTTTAAAAAAAAATCTTACCTATGCCAAACATGATCATTTTAAACTAGAATTTTATTGTGTTTTACTTGATTTGTACATTTTGAATATGCTTTTTAGGGATGGGTTCCTCCAATTGAAGGGAAATCCTATATCAATATATTGGAAATGTAATATAATTAGGGATGCACGATATATCGGCCACCATATCGGTATCGGCCGATAAATGCTCATTTTTTCCTGTTATCGGTATCGGCCTGATAAGAAAAGTTGGCCGATATCTTAAAGCCGATAAATAATGCTTTATTTCCTTCAGAGACACTTCAGATGCGTGCTTTTCGTTTGCAGCCTTTTGTGCAATTGTACGTTGTAATATTGTGTTTATTTGATGTATATCTGATTTATCTCATATAGAATGCGTTTGGTTAAGTTAAAAGAGCGCTTCAGTTTACCGGTGATCGTCTTTAGCTCAGCGCACGCAGCTCAAACAGCAGTGCACAACATTAATAACTATGATTGGGAATGTTGTGTATATAACATTCTAATGAGAACCATTATTATAATAAAACGTTGTGCATTATTTGGGTTTAGTTGCCGTGTTTCAGCACGTTTTTATGGGAAGAGCGCATCCACAACAGGATCACACATTCTGACTATAGCACGCAATAACTGCATCATTTTGTACATATATAAGTTGTAATATTATGTTTATGTTGAATTAATATTAATCTCAGGATGCATTTACTTGAGTTAAATAAGCTGCCAGCAAAAAGCTTCAGTTTACCGTGTTCATTCAGCTCTTCAGCGTCAGCACGCGCAGCTCAATGGCTGCTATTTAAAACAGTGGTATTAATTTGTTACTTTCAAAATCATTGATACATTATTAATAATAATAACAACCACTTGTATTTTTCTATTATTATTTTCATCAGCAATATGGTTTAGTAATTAAAATCATTTAATTATTGTCCGTGCAAAGGCTATTCCGTTTTATGTGATCTTTTGTTGATTCATTTTGATTCTTTACACGTGTAATGATGTCCAGTGACTTGTTTGCATTATTTATGCATTATTTTTTTTATTTGTAAGACTTTTTTATGACTAGATTTGGTAATGGGAGAGTAAAAATATTTTTTTAAACGTACACCGTTCAAACTAGGCTGCTTATGTTGAAGTGTTCGGGATGTGGCTTTTAATGAGGAGACCTTTTTTGTAATCAGGCTCTCAAAAAGTATATAACAATTTGGATATAGATTTATCGGCCAACATATCGGTTATCGGCTTTCAAAAATAAAGAATAATCGGTTATCGGTCAAAATTTTCATATCGGTGCATCCCTAAAAAAAATATTACGCATGTATATATATAATAATTAATAATAATTAATTATTATTATATATAAATATTAGAAAAGTTTATATTTTTTAGCCCTAGAAAGCCCATCTTTTGGTTTTGATCTTTAAAAAGAGAGATTTTTGCCACAAACAAATTAAAGTGCATAATTCAAACAAGCACTCATACATATGCTTAATTCTGTTGAGGTCACTGCATGCATAATGTAAGCAGATGAACATGATAACATATACAAAAACAGACAGGCTTATTCAGAGCCGTTTGAGGCCTTCAAGTTTTGCGTACTGTACTGTGCTCTGGAAAAATGTAAATCTGCAAATTCATTTTTCATACAGCAACATGGCCATTTCAGATATACATTTTTCTACTAATTGTTGATGGCCAGGCACTGCAAGGAAGAGATTGGTTTTTCTAATTTAAAAATGCAGTATTTTGTTTCCCCACACCCTTCTGTCTGCTCTCAGTAGGAAGTCCGTCTGTAGCAGCCTTTTTGCCAGCAGGTGTGTGCCACACTAAAGTGTGTGTGTGTGTGTGTGTGTGTGTGTGTGTTGGGACAGTGTGTTGTACTGCGGAGAATAATGGTCTTCTATTGAATTCATCATCCGTTCCTTTCCACATTGGAGGAAAATTAAGATTAAATAGGTGGCACTGGATGTCAAAAGGAAACATAAGGGCCCTCCTCCTGTTGTGAGTCACACACTGGGGGTCTGTCACAAATCCCTCCATCCAATCTGCCTCCTTGCTTTTAACAGTGTTTTTCAGCTTGCAGGGCTTTTCCATTCAGTCTTCCTTTTCATTTTCAGCCAGCAGCATGTTCCTCCCAGAGGTTTTGGATTTTGTTTTCCCTCCCCAGAGAGAGCCGAATCACAGACCGAGTTAGTAGGCTCCTGTTTAATAACCAAAGAATGACTTATAATACCACTGCAAAAACTCACCGCAGCCCTATAAAAGAAAAGGAATGAAAATCTGTGGATTTGAGTTTAGAGGATTTCTTAAGTGCTTCCCTGTATTTGTTAATGTTTGTGTTGTCTTGATGGTATAGTAGAATGTGTATTTTCTTTTTTTCATGTTATGTTTAAAGTTTCTTTTTGTTTTGGCCCCACATGAAAGTTATTATTCTAATATGGCTGATTGACACTAAGGGCTTTTTCACACCTGGCTCATTTGGGAGGTTGTTTTGGAACCTGGCCCTTGTTCTCGCTTTCATTTACTCCAGTTCGCTTAGGCAGGCTTACATGAACACATCAATCACTCTCTGAAAATAATCAGTTCATCAAAATAATCAGTCAGAGATTGCCTGAATGAGGTTGTCTTGACCCGTTTGAAAACTAACTCTGGAGTGGTTCACTTGTGGTGAGCAACCAATCCGACTCAACGGATAACAAACCAAGCTGTTATGTAAAAAGCAGCAATGTGTGATTCTGTGGGTGAGCTCTTTACTAACTAACTTCTTGATGGAACATAAGGAGAAAATAGGTGTACTCTGGCCAATGAGAAGGCAGTTTTACTCACATGTGACTTGCATAAACATATTTTGTTTTGCTTTGAAATGTTGCCTTGTAAACCAAGAAGAAAATGCAACATAGTAACAGTTTTAAGTCCCTGTGTTGGATCAAAGCAATCAATTCCCTCTAATATTTGTACTTTCTTAAAGGAGACATATTATGCCCCTTTTTACAATATGTAATATAAGTCCCCAGAATGTGTCTGTGAAGTTTCAGCTCAAAATGCCCCACAGATCATTTATTATATAATTTTGAAAATGCCTAAATTGAGTGGAAGCAGAAACACGCTGTTTTTCGTGCCTGTCTCTTTAAATGCAAATGAGCTGCTGCTCCCCACCCCCTTTTACAGAATAGAGCTGCGCATTCAACTCGTACCTGCTTAAAAAACATCTGTTTTGGTTCTGATTATGTTTGTTGCGCTGAAATCATTCGTTTTAAACAATATTAGTTTAAACTTCTGATATACGGGTTTTCTGAGAGCACACATCTGAAGCACAAGGACAGAAAGCGGCGGTCACAGCATGTGAGTACTAAACTAAGTTCTCATTCACACACAAGTTTATGTTAAAAACACATGAGTTACAAAACAGTCGGTCTGTCTATGAAGGTAAACAGCTGGGAAATAAATTTCATGTTTATTTTAGATCTGTGTGGCAGCAGAAATATACGTTACAGTAAATAAACCAATAAATCCAATGCTCTCTTGTCTCCTCTGAGGCTGGGACTCTAAATAGGACTTTAGAACTGATGACTGACAGGTTGACTAATTTCTCGGACATGACGCTTTGTGTTTGTATTACCATCTAGTGTTCTGTGCTCGTCTGTGCAGCCAAAGACAGAAGAGTAAGCATGTTTTGCTCAAACTTTCGCCATGGCATTAGAGCTGTTACACCATTGTAGCTTGCGAAATCAAAATGATGGCGCCGTGGGTGGAAACTTACAGATTAAGGGGCGGTAATATTATAATGAGATCCCTTTGCCACGTCACTAGGGGAACGAAAGCAGACACGCTCATTTTTTCAGACGCTTGCAGAAAAAGGCTTACCAAAACAAAGTTACTGGGTTAATCTTTTTCACATATTCCTTGGTTGGTAGATGCACCCGGGACCTGATTATAGCACTTAAAACCTGGAAAAGTCAGATTTTCATGATATGTCACCTTTAACAAACCCTGTTACGTAAATAGTGAAATGCGTGAATAAATGATACATGATTAATAAGACGGTTTCAATTACTCTATTAAATTAGGAGTACTCATTTAAAAAAAAAAAGTGGTGTGGCTTCTGTGTGACTGGAGTGACGTTGAAATTAAGGCTGTATTTTCACTTTTGTAAGTAAGTTTCGATCAAATTATGATATGATGGTTTCAATTTTGACATTTAACACACCCATTCAAGTCTATTTTTATAAATTTTTGCAAAAACCTATCAGTCATCAACATATAATTGTCAGCTTACTAAATTACCAATATAATTATTAGTGACAACCCCACAAATGATCTATAATTAAGCAATATCACACAAGCAAGAGTGTTGTTGTTTTGAATATAAGCACGCCTGTATTTCAGCTGTAAGGACAAGATAACTTTGTGGATGGAAAGTATAGCAGCTTTTGTATGCATGACTATGAATTAGTACTATTCATGAATTAATTCTGTCATGAATTAATAATTTCTCTCAACTTCAAAACTATACTGAAAAGACATGCAATTGATATGCATTTAAGTCTGATAAGCATTTCGTCTGCTTTAAGAAATGTCTAACTTTTTTTCACCATATATTTTGAGTCTGTTTGTCTGTCTGTGCAGGAATAACTTCAAAAGTACACCGCCATGTACATGTTTTCCCCCTACATGGCCCTCAACCTGAAATGAGTTTGCTACTTCTAGTCTGGATGACATGTCATGATGCAAAATATACATTATTGAGAATGTCACGATGGCAATATCAAAATACTGATTGTAGCACAGCCTACTGATTAGTTGCCTACAGTGGCTCACTATGGAGGTCACCAAGCATGAGAGCAGGAGACCGCAGCTGTTTTTATGCTGTTCTCATGGCAAGTCATTTTTCATGTGTGTTTTGGTTCAGGCCTTCTGGCTTTTTACAGCACCTCTGAGGAATTGAGTTTGTGCTCCGCCTCCTCTGTTTTTTTCCCCCGTATGATTTCTCTCTCTGCTCCCAGCTTGTGTTGTCATTTTGAGTGCTTTGATTTCAGGTCCAGGAGAGAAGCGTAACTGTGATTTTGGCTCGCGTGTCTTGATGTAGTTAGTGAGGTTTTGTGTTTTTTAACCTGCTGACCTCACTGTGACCCTGCTGTGTCTATGGCGACCGCTCCAGCTGTAAGAGGTTGTGGCAGCACAGGGCTTTGTGGCTGCATTCCAGCGTTGACATGTCTGCACGCGTAGAGACAACATTACAAAAGCCCGGCCCCTGCTGAACATTATGGGATGGTAACTTGGAGACTATTTTTCAGGCAGCTTGAGTATTTAAAGGTGACATATCATGAAAATCTGACTTTTTCCATGTTTAAGTGCTATAATCGGGTCCCGGTGCATCTACAAACCCAGAAAACGTGAAAAAGAACAACCCAGTAAATTTTTTTTGATAAGCCTTTCTCTGCAAGCATGTGAAAAAAAGAGATGATGTAGAAAGGGGATCTTATTATAATATACCAGCCCCTTAATCTGCAAGTTTCCACACATGGTTGCCGCCCTTGTCGTTTGAAGTGACAACATTGTACCAGTTCTAACACCATGGCAAACGTTTGAGCAAAGCATGCTAACTGTTCTGTCTTTGGCTGCACAGACGAGCACTGAACACTATTTAGAGTCTTCGCCTCAGAGGAGACACGAGCAGTGGATTTGTTGATTTATTTACTGTAGGGCAAGGCAAGTTTATTTATATAGCACATTTCAAACACAATGGTAATTCAAAGTGCTTTACATAAAAGGAAGTAAAATAATCAATAATAATAATAATAATAATAAAAAAAAAAAAAAGGAATTTAAAAACCTTCTGTTAGTAATGTGCTCTTAAAGGGTTAGTTCACCCCAAAATGAAAATTCCTGTCATTAATTACTCACCCTCATATCTTTCCAAACCCGTAAGACCTTCGTTCATCTTCGGAACACAAATTAAGATATTTTGGATGAAATGTGAGGGCTCTCTGACCCTCACATAGACAGCAAGCACTGTAATGTTCCCAGGTCCAGAAGCGTAGTAAGGACATCGCTAAAACAGTCCATGTGACATCAGTGGCTCAACTTCAGTTTTGCGAAGCTACGAGAAAGCAAAAAGAACAAATTATTAACAGTTCGTCTCCCCCGAGTTATTCTTCCGCCATTTTGGAGAGTACCCAAGAGTAACCATCAGCGTTGTTTACTTTCAGAGGAGAAAGTGCGCGCATGAACGTAATCAACGTTGTTATGCTTAGGGGGAAAGCGTGCATATAAGATTGATATTTTTGCAAGAATTGTTGAAACATTTTTTATTTTTGTTTTCTTTGCGCTCAAAAGTATTCTCGTAGCTCACAAAACTGAAGTTGAATCACTGATGTCACCTGGACTGTTTAACGATGTCCTTACTACGTTTCTAGACCTTGAACATTTCAGTTGCATTGCTGTCTATGCAGGGTCTGAGAGATCTCAATTTCATCAAAAATATCTTAATTTGTGTTCTGAAGATGAACGAAGCTCTTACGGGTTTGGACCGACATAAGGGTAGGGGTGGGAATCACCAGAGGCCTCACGATACGATATTATCACGATACTTGTGTCACAATACAATATTATTGCGATTTTAAATATATTGCGATATTCTGTGATATATTGCAATTTATTACCTTTTTCCAACTTCAAATTATGTCCCCAAAGGAAACCTTTGACAATATCTGTTTTAACTAAAAAGAAAAAATTTTCAGTTTATCTCACTTCAGTTTTATTGCTGCAGTGCAAAAAGGGATTGTCAAGCAGAAAAACTGACCAACACTTTCATGAAAACATTATTGTCATAAATGTTGTATGCACCTGGCAAAATCAACTATTTGTATTGCAGTCTAATCTAGTCCACCTTAACTACATGTAAACAGGTATGCACTGCTGTGCTACTACAGGTATTTTGAACAGTGCAACTTGAAATTGTACTAAAAAGTTGTGCAGACCCTTCAGCAATTGGGGCATTTGAAAGTAAATTACTGTTCAATTTAAATTAAATAAAACATGTAGTCTTACATCTAGGGATGCACCGAAATGAAAATTCTGGGCCGAAAACGAAAATTCTGGATGCACTTGGCCAAAAACCGAAACTGCTTTTTATTAATTATTATATTTATTAAATAATATAAAGTAATTTTGTAAGACTTTTTAAATTTAACTCGATTTTAATGATACTGAATTAAAAAAAAACACAAGCCAATAAAATAACCACACTTGAAAGTAACACAATAAAACTGGACAAAATTTATATTAATATTGGTAACACTTCACAATAAGTTTCATTAGTTAACATTAGTTAACTAAAGTTAACATGAATTATGAATGAACAATACATCAACAACATTTATTAATCTTAGTTAATGTTAATTTCAACATTTACTAATGCATTATTAAAATCAACAGTTGTGCTTGTTAACAGTTAATGCACTCTGAATTAACATGAACTAACAGTGAACAACTGTAATCTCATTAACATTTAAGAATGATTAATAAATACTGTAATAAATGTATTGTTCGTTCATGATAGTTAATACATCAACTAACATTAACTAACGGAACCTTATTGATAAGTGTTACCTTAATATTAAATATTCAAATATAGTATTTTTATTCACTTCTATGTAACACTTCTATAAAACGTTTTGTTTTTTATTTTTTACTAATTATCCAAATAATGTATAGTCCTATAAAGCTGTTATTATCAGAGCATATGAGCAGAGCATTGCGTCACTGAAGGTAGCATCATTTTAGCAGCGTTGCCCAGTACAGCTGAACTAGCCCACACCATGTTACAGCACAGTAGCGCTACTGCAAACTGGAACAAGTAGGCCTATACTGCATAGAAATATCCTGTCAGCGCGTTATTTGAGCAGACTTTGCTTTTCCGATGAGCATGAGCGGTACACGAGCGGAACGCACATTAATAGATCAGAATATTGAGCGGAGCGTCAAACCGCGCAGTGACGAGGAGAGTGAAACATGCGCGCTGAACACTGCCGGGCTGGACGCGGCGCGCCATATATATATTATTATTATTATATGTAGCCTATATTTCGGTGCTCCCACTTACATACCCTCCTGGTTTACAAATCCGAAAAGAAAGTCCATACTTCCGATTTAAATCGGCCTGGGCTTTCCTGCTAACTTTCCGCCGATGCCGCCCTCTTTATTTGACAATTTAAGGCTGATTTATACTTCTGCGTCGGACCTACGCCGTAGGTTATGCGTCAGTTTTCATTTATACTTCTGCATCATTGTCCACGTCGATGTGCAGTACACATGCAAACCGCTAGTATGCAGTGTCCATGGGCATGTTGCTGGTGTTACCCGCAGTACCACGGCAAAAGCTGAAGAGGAAGCGGCTCGTCGGAGAAGCGTTATAGCCGTGACGGTGGCAAATAAATATCAAATCATTAAATAATTATTTAAAACTACAAAAAGGAGACAACAACGGAACAGGAGATGATGGCATTCTTTCAATCTGCACAAGGACTTGTACCACGGCAGATCAACATTGTTTGTTGCGGACAACTACTGATGTATAATGCTATATGTAGTATAATAAATGATAAGACACTTGTCCTTTGCTTTGTTTTATTTTATATAAGGTGTAACATTAAAATATATTAAAGTGCACATAAGGGGAAGTCGTGGCCTAATGGTTAGAGAGTCGGACTCATAGCCCAAAGGTTGTGGGTTTGAGTCTCGTCCCGGCAGGGATTGTAGGTGGGGGAGTGAATGTGTACAGCGCTCTCTCCCACCTTCAATACACGACTGAGGTGCCCTTGAGCAAGTACCCCAACTGCTCCCCGGGCGCCGCAAAAATTGCTGCCCACTGCTCCGGGTGTGTGTTCACGGTTTGTGTGTGTTCACTGCTGTGTGTGTGCACTTTGGATGGGTAAATGCAGAGCACTAATTCTGAGTATGGGTCACCATACTTGGCCACATGTCACGTCACTCACTCACTTTTAAACACACACAAAACTCAAGTACATATGGAGGGAGGGGTTCTAGCGGTCTGCGTAGATTAGATTTAGTTAGATTTTTGGAGAGGTGCACGTCAGGCTACGGCGTATGGGTGTGCGTCAGTGCGTAAGCTACGGCGTAGGTCCGACGCAGAAGTATAAATCAGCCTTTACTGCATGCTGAAGGTGACCCAACTGACCTCAACACTAAAAAAACTCAACACTACCATCTAGTGGATTGTAAAGAAATTGATTTTATTATTCTACCAAATAGTATAATAAAAGATCGATACTTGGCGTCCGTGTATTGATACAGTATTGCCATGGAAAATATCGCGATACTATACTGTATCGATTTCCCCCCCCCACCCCTACATGAGGGTGAGTAATTAATGACAGAATTTTCATTTTTGGGTAAACTATCCCGTTAACACAAACAAACATTCTCAAGCTTTGTTCAACCTCTTCCCCACTAAGTGGAAAATCCTCCCAAAATTCCTAACTATTCCACTACTTCAACCCCTACTTACTTTGCCCATCATAAACCAAACAAATAGAACTTAGAGGTCCTACCTTTAACTGATTAACCAACAAACTTGTCTTTCTTTGCTCACATTCTCTTTACCTTCACAGCACTTACTTTAACCTTCTGTTTAAACGAAAAAAATTATTTAAAATGAATTAAAATTGTTAAGTATAGGCCTGTCGCAATAATCAATATATATCAACTTATCGCGCAATATATGTACATAACCTAAATTTTTGGTGACGCAATATATCCCCCATTATATTTACTTAAACATTAATGTCACCATGTTTTTTGCATTCCACTTGCACCTGTGTTTTTTGCAGCTTCTCGTGCATAACGTGGTGTAGTCAGTGCTAGTTCAAATTTAAAAAATGCTTCTACAAAAAAAGTTTAATCTGCAGAAATGGCTTTGTTTAGGGATCTGTGCCTTTGTGTATACGGACATCTGACTGCTAAGTAGTAATTGTATTTTTTAGCAATAGTGTGCACCCTTAATTTACAAAGAAAAGAAGGTCAGGGAAAAATCTGTAGATGGAAAAATCTCCATACAGGTTCTTTGTGCATTTTTCTCTTTTTCTACTTGTTACTTAGGAATTTTGGTTAGGGAAAAATGTTTATTTACTATTTATTCAGGTTTTTTAAGGCATATTATATTTTGATACTTAATTTCCATGATGTAAATATTCTTTAAAATTAAAAGTTTGTTGTCATTTGGAGGTGTGTAGGCCTTCTTGCATTATTATGTTTTTTGCCTTTTTGTTTTTTTTTTTAAAAATATTATGCTTATATATTCAGTGGATAAAAGGTCTTTAAAATGACATACTGCTTTATGCAATTATTTCTGGGGCAATATATAACACAACAAAAAGGTTATCGTGACAGGCCTATTCTAAGAATAGAAAACGATTATACATAGAATATAGTGGAATCAGTTCGGACATTGCACAGTGCTTATTCAGTAAATGCACAGCTGAACAGATGAGTTTTGAATCTGGATTTAAATGTGGCTAATTTTTTAGCACATCTGATCTCTTCTGGAAACTGATTCCAACTGCGGGCGGCATAATAGCTAAAAGTGGACTCCCCTGTTTTTTGTGAACCCTTGGTATTTATAACTGACTTGATCCTAATTATTTGAGTGGTCTGTTAGGTTTATATTCATTGAGCATATCTGCAATGTATTTTGTATTTATGTCCTAGGCCATTGAGTGATTTATAAATGAGTAAAAGTACTTTAAATGCAATCCAAAATGTAACTGGAAGCCAGTGTAAGAACTTGAGGACTGGTGTGATATGCTCAGATTTTCTGGTTCTAGTCAGAATCCTGGCAGCAGCATTATGGTCTTCTTGGGAAGGCCGGTGAGTAGGGTTGGGTAGAAAAGGCCGAAAATCACCGCGAGCGTCACATGTGCTTCAGTATTTGTGTAGTAAACAAAACTGCACTTCTGCCATTTATACATACAGAGGCAAGCGGAACATGCAGAATTCATATTTAAACCGTCTTTTTGCATTTAATATTCACAGACACTAGTTCATATCGTGATTCGAATTAAGTGGCAGTGGCTACTTTTGATTTATTCGCCCAAAATTGACGAATTCCGTGGAATTTCGCGCTATAGAGTAAATTAAGTTTTTATGAATGGACTCCACGATCCCGTCCACGTTTTCGCAGACACCATAGGGCCCTAGAAATGTAACCACACTTCAGAACATTTCGGCTTGCCCTGTGTGATGTTTGAACGAGTTGCAGGGGTGACCTCACGTCACATGGTCTCTCTCTCTGTAGCGTATGCGCCCAGATGCGTTCTCAGGTATCGAAATTTGGCACCGATTGAATTAATGTAAATCGGTACTCGGTAGTACCAACGCAATTCGGTCGGTACCCTTAAAAGTACAGAGTTCAGTACCCAACCCTACCGGTGAGGAGGCCATTACAATAATCCACCCTGCTGGTGATAAAGGCATGAACAAGTTTCTCCAAGTCTTGACAGGAAACAAAACATCTAATTCTTGCAGTGCTTTTGAGATGATAATATGCTGATTTATTTACTGCTTTGACATGACTACTGAAACTAAGGTCTGTCTCCAGAATCACACCAAGATTCTTGACTTGATTTTTAGTTGTTTGACCCTTAAAGTCAAGGTATGCATTCACCTTGAGAACTTCATCTTTGTTTCAAATGCAATGACTTCAGTTTTTTCCCCCTTGTTTAACCGAAGAAAGTTCTGGCACATCCAACTGTTAATTTCATCAATGCATAGGCAGAGGGAGTCAATGGGGCTGTAGTCATTTGGCGATAAGTCTAGGTAAGTCTGGGTATCATCAGCATAGCTGTGATAGGCAATTTGGTTCTTTCTCATTATTTAACTTAGTGGGAGCATATACAGGCTAAACAAGAGTGGTGCAACAATTGAGCCTTGTGGGACTCCGCATGTCATGGACGTCCACTTAGACTTCTGCTATTATTCTCCCATACGAACCTCTCCTTCTAAGTATGACCTGAACCATTTGATTAACCATCCCAGAAAGCCCGAACCAGTTTTCCAGTCTCTCAAGATGTATGTTATGATCGACAGTGTCAAACACTGCACTGAGATCTAGTAGTACCAGCACAGATATATTGCCAGAATCAGAATTTAAGCGAATAAAATTTATTATCTTAATGAGCGCTGTCTCTATGCTGTGATGCGGTCAGAAACCAGATTAAAAATTGTCCAGGTATCCATGTACACAACGCTGCTGCCACCAGATCGAATACAAAATGCTATTGCTTTCCCAGCGGTTACCTCAAAGACCATAACGGACTGTTTTTGAAAACTTGTGTTGTTTTTAACATCAACTTGTGTGTATTGATAGTTTAAGTGCATGCAAGAAGGGACATTAGGTTTAGTATCAATGACACTGTTTCTGTTGCACTGCCTTCAGATGTATGCGCACCCAAAAACTGTAAAATCAGAATTAAACTAATATGGTTTAAACTTATGAATTCAGGTGATGGACTTGATAATCAAACACTAAACAGAGTTTTTTAGCAGAGTATTGAGTATGAGCTGTAAGGTACAGCCCTATTCAGCAGCTCATTTGCATTAAAGAGACATGCACAAAACCGTGGTTGGTTTCTGCTTAACAAGAAAAGGCAATTTAAAATTATAATAAGTTATCTGTGGGGTATTTTGAGCTGAAACCTCACAGACACATTCTGGGGACATCTGAGAATTATATAACATATTGTGAAAAAGGGGCATAATATGTCTCCTTTAACTAGGATAAAGTATCGATGATGTGTACAAATATGTTTTTATGTTAAAAATTTGTATTTTCCTTACTTGTTTATTTTGCTAACCCAGTTTAAAGTCAACAGAAATGAAAACATTTGCATAGATTTCTTTTAAATTACCTACACTATACTTCACAAAAAGTTTTTTATTTTATTTGAATTTTTATTTTATTTATTTTTTTTTTAAATATATATATTTAATTATACAAAATTTATTATTTATTTTGACCCGTACACCTCACATATTAGAGGTAGGGCAGAGGAAAGTTTGTGCTTAGGAAATATTTTTATAACTCCTCCTGTTGATGCTGGTGGTGCAGAAATGATGCATTTGGCTTTTAACACAATAAATTTTGGTTGTGCGTGTGTAAGATAGGGTTGTGTTTATTAATGATTGGATTACCGTTTGTCTTTTGAATTGTGTTGAGGTCATAGAATATCTTCCCAGAGTTCATAGTTTGTCCCTGGTTTTCTAAACAGACTTGTGGCCAAAATTCATCTTAACCCATTACAAATCTAAGGATTTTAACCTCTAGCATCCAGACCCTGACCTGTTCATTACCATGCCAACAGCTTTGTCACCCTGACAGCAGTTCTGCACATTCTCCATCACACTAGCTGGAGTCTGTGTCTGTGAGGGACAGAGGTGTAGCTGATACAAACACCGAGCAGATTATAGCAGCTCACAGTGTTTAATAAGCTGGCTGCTATCTTGCTAGAGTGACAGGGATGAATAGTTTCACAAGACTGGACTTGCCTTCGTAGAGTGAATGTTTTCTTTAATTGCCATTTCATTTTCCCTCTCTCTATCTCTCTATTGCTCCCTCATGCTTTCTGCTTCATTCACGTTATTGTATTGTCTTTCATTTCCAGCTATCCATCTGCCATTGTTCTCATCTTGTACTCCGGTGCAGTCTATTCGTTGGTATTCTGACCCTAACCAATCCTTTCCCCCTGAATATCCAGGAAGATTCAGAAATATTGTTAAAAGAACCTGATTCTAAGTCTCCTAATGTCTTGCTCATGGCTATAGACTTTGAAAGGAAAGGAAAAGGAAAGTATGTGATTTGTGGCCAAGTATGGTGACCCATAGGCTACTTGAAATTTGCTCACTGAATGGGCTCTGACTCGGGCCAAGAAGAGCATTGTATGTGTCTCTTTTTAAGGGGCTAAATATCAGTCTCTTATCATTCTCTTATTTTATTCTTTCTTACCTTATTAAGTCTCGGTCCTGTTCTCCAACTCTTCCCAGACTGTTCCACACTGCTATCACTTTTATCCATCCCTCTTACAAGTATCCTTACTCTGTGCCTTAATCTTTCTCTTTAGTGCACACATACTTTCTCTTGCCTGGCTTTTTGCAGCTTTCTGCCACGTTTTGTGGTCTCAGTGCCGCTGTGCTCCAGTCAAGTGCTCTTCAATCCTAAGGAGGCTTTGACACCTTGCCTCCTGTCCACTGGGCTTAAGTAGGGTTTAGCGCTCTGACCTGACTCATGATCAGGCCCTTTAGCTCAAACAGCAACAGCATGGAGGGTAGACGAACAGATCCTGCACCATGGCTAGAAAAATACTGCTCCTTAATGAATCATGATGAAACTTGGAGGGGTAGAAACAAGCGAAGAATAATAAAATGGATGGGAGTAAAAAAGTTCGAGACATTCAGATCCCTGCAATTAATGATTAGGTGTTTTCTAGGTTGAAGGACATGTTTGCTCTCCCTCAACTCTGCTGTTTTATTTGTTCGTTTCTTTTTCCACCTCTCTCCGTTTCGTTTCTCACACTGTGACCTCCTCACACATTAGCCCTCCCGCCTACTTTAAACGAAGATTGCATTCTTGCATTAAAAAGCCTAATAATTCACGGTTCATAGCATCTAATCAGTTAATTATTAAATTCAAACCATCTGTAACACGCTCTGATCTCGGCCCATGCGCTGTGGAGCGTAGAGCAGCATGGCATCTGCAGAGTCAAGAAGCTGAAATGAAAAGGATGGTCCATATGGTCGAGATTCAAAATGGCTCCACTGGAGGCGTCGTGATGCTCGAGCTCGGTGCCATGCTGTTTCCGTGAGGCAGAGTTTCCAGTGTCCTGCCAAGATGCCAAGGATTCACTGTCTCCGAGGCTGGCTATGAACCAGCAGTAGGGTTTACTGTAAGAGATTATGCAGGAGAAGGTGAAGATGGTGCACGATGTCAACACTCCTGCTGTCAGCCATCTTAAAGACTGCAGTACATGTGTCCTGTCCTCTGTGTCCTTCCACACATAAACTCTCTGGCCCTGGCCCAAATGTCACCCTCAGCCCTTCTCAGAGTCCTGTGCTATGACCTAATGCAGTATAGATTGTCTGGTAGTGTTCGGGCTGAGCAAATAATCGAATGCGATCAACCCTCTACGCACACCTTGGCAATATAATCGCCATTGGCTAGTACATTTTTTTTGTTTACTCGCCAGACTTATAACTATTTACCCACAACACAACACAAACAACAAACACACACACACAAGTTAACTTAGCTATTTAAATGGGGACATTACATAGACTTCTATTGTTTTTATATACAGATAGTTATACACTTTTAAACCTAAACCCACCCCTACCCCTCACATTTTTACAATTTCAAAAGTAAAAAAAAAAACTTTGTTTCTTTATTTTATAACAGTTTTAATAATGAGGACATCCACAAATTGAGGGTTTTGCCGATTGTGTCAGGTTTGGCTACTTTGGGTACAATTTGCTGAAATCAAAACAGGGAAGGTAATAGATGAGCGCCAACCAACGAAAGCGGTTTGCGCATTAGCTCCGCCCACTGCCGAGAAAAAGGCATATCTTCTGCTTGTTCTTAAAAGCTGAATAATTCTAAATTAACTCTGTATTTGACAGGAAAATACAAAGACTATGGTTTACATGTAGCGTGTCGATTCAGCGTGGTATGCAAGACTCACAGAGAAACACAGCGCTATCAGTAAAGCCATGGCAAGTCGTGCGCCTTCACAGTAGTTTACGGTATGTCAAATACAGGTGTGCTGCGTGCTACATACTGTGCATCCATTGAGTATATGACATGATCCATTGAGCGCATCCACATAGTACATATCGCTTGACGGAGAGCGAAACTCTCTAGCACTCAGTCAGCGTGTTTATCGAGTGAAAATCTGTGTTGAACGCCTCTCTCACACATACTGGCGTGTAAAATCTAAGAATTATTAGCCAATGGCTAATGTTAGACATAATTTAGTCGCCCAGAGTAAGATTTAGCTGCATATGCAAGTGATTTACTCGCAAGCAGAGGAGTTGGCGATTGTCATGAGCATTTTGTCAGTAAAGCCGGTTCTGTGATCAATAGTAAATCTCCATCACGTGCTTTCAGATGGAGCAACATTTACTACACAGAGCCATAGTTCACTGACAAGCTACGCAATATCGGTCAAAATCGAAGGCGATACATGACGGATTTTGAACGCTCAAATGCAAGGTGACTGCCGTCCGTCATGTTACAAGACCCATGTTCGATTCATTATTGCAATTGTTCCTATTTTCGTTTTCTCTTCTATATGTTTGGTTTCTAGTTCTCTACTCTAACGTTTGGGGGCAGTGAGAGAATATGCAGCTATACTCTGGAAATAGATGGCCTTACAATGCACAAACCCTCTACATTGCGAGTAATTCACTCGCATATGCGACTAAATCTTCATCTGGGTGACTAAATGGATGTAATATTAGCCAATGGCTAATAAATTCTCAGATTTTACTCGGCAGTGTGTGAGTTGGAGGCGAAGTATAAGTTTAGCACAGATATATTTTAACTCGCCGAACACTCTCTGACTGAGCACATCAGAGTTTCACTCTCCGCCAAGCGACCTGTGCTGTTTTTCAGTTCATCTGAAAGGATGTGCAACGCACCTGTATTTAACGTACCGTAAACTCTAGTGTGAAGGCGCATGACTCGCCGTCACTTTGTCTCACACATACGCAGAGAGAGGTAGAGAGAGAATTGACGCGCTACATGCAAACGATATACTTTGTTGTATTTTCCAGTAAAAATAACTGAGTTCCTTTGGAATTCTTCAGCTTTTAAGAACTGCCGGGTGTTCACGGTGTGGGCGGAAACTAGTGCAAACGGCAATCTCATGGCTGGCGCTCACCTATTTATGTCCCTGTTTGATTCAGCAAATCCGTTCGAGCTAACGCCAAAACCTGATTCATATCATGAATCCAGTAGCTCATAATCCTTAATGCGTTTTCTATGTTCTTATTAGTAAATTCGTAGCATTATATATTATCAGGATTTTTTGTAGTTTTGTCCCAATTTTCTTTTTTACAGAAACACGGAATGACAAAAAAGCACCACCACAGTACAGAAGTTCAGTTAAAAGACAATGAGCATTCATTTCTGGTTATCAAGTTTAATTGTAATTCCTAAAGTTCATAACATTAAAAATATGATAATCAATATTATTTAATGCTTGACTGACTGATGTTAAGTGTGTACTTTCAGATATTTAAAAAACTGGCATTTTACAAACATTATAATATATATATATATATTATATATATATTATATTATATATATATATATCTCAGTATGGCGAGGTAAACTGAATTGCAATGTGTTGTCCGTAGAGGGTTGAAGCTATACATTTAATATTCATATTTTAAGAGGTGATGTTAGACATGAGATGAACCGCTATACAAATATATTTGTGCTATTGTTGGCCACATTTTAATATAACGGTTAGGCTCTGGAATGACAGGGCTTCATTCCTATTCTTATGCAGAGATTTAAGGCATATAAAGATGAATTTGCCAACCGAAGTTTATGCACTGTTGTCCTGCAGGGTTTTATTGTATTGATGTATTGCGTGTGTGCGTGCTCATAGTAGTTGGGCTATGCGGATTAATGTGAGAGCGAATATATATAGCGGAAAGAGTAAATATTTGCCTATATCTTCAAGTGTGTGTTAAGACATAAAATACATTTAATGACTTAATGGCATCAGCTTCTTGAGACCGAACACCTATTGACTTACAGATCAATGGCTGAATGATGTGACGTTCTTTTTTCTGTTCTTGTGCATGTAAACGTAAGTGTTTTAAGTGTGCACATGTGTAAGTTTGTACCTGCAAATGCAGTCAGTGCTAGCGTTTATTTCTTACAGAACTCTTGAGATGAGTCGCAGGTTTCGGGAAGTATTTATGTAACATTGAAAGGCTTCCTTTTTTTCTCTCTCTCTTTCTGTGCCTGTCTGTGCTATAATAAAAGCTGAAAGGGAGGAAACTTGGCAGGAGCTCATATTTGAGACTGTTTTTGTCTCCCTAAGGACATTTCCTACTCTCTTTTCACAGCTGGAAAAGACATTGTCACTTATATCGCTGACTGCGTGTTAAAGATAAGGGTTTCAGAACGACCAAATTAAACCGAGGGGTTTATAGAGAGCGTCTCTGCTTGAGTCTTATGGACCGCACTTCCGCTGCGTAGTAAATCTCGTCAAGGCTTCTGCTTTTTCCTGAGTGCTCGGGGTGGCGGCAACCTATTGATTAAGAATATGTTTACACAAAGGTTGCAGCTTGACGCAGTCTAGATTCACTGAAATCAAAATCTTTCTCACAATTATCTTGTGGAGCAGGGCACTCATGCTTGTGTTTTGTGTAGGCCAACTTGTAAGTGCTTTGGGTAAAGAGAATCTGTTAAATCATCTTGGGCCAGTTCCTCTTTGTTAGTAAAGGCTATGAAACTATTGAGAATTTTGACTTGATTTAGACTTTCAGTTTAAAGGAACACTCCACTATTTTTGAAAATAGGCTCATTTTCCAACTCCCCTAGAGTTAAACAGTTGAGCTTTTTTTTTTTCAAATCCATTCAGCCGATCTCCGGGTCTGGCGATAGCACTTTTAGCTTAGGTTAGCATAGATCATTGAATCTGATTAGAGCATTAGCATCTCGCTCAAAAATGACCAAAGAGTTCTTGATATTTTGCCTATTAAACTTGACTCTTCTTAGTTACATCGTGTCCTAAGACCAACGGAAAATGAAAAGCTGCGATTTTCTAGGCTGATATGGCTAGGAGGTATACTCTCATTCCAGCGTAATAATCAAGGAACTTTGCTGCCGTACCATGGGTGCAGCAGGCGTAGTATTACGCAGCGCCTGAAAATAGGCTTTTGAAAGTTACCTAGCTGGGGATATTTTCGGCGCTGCGTAATATCATTGCACTTTCAAAAATAGTGGGGTGTTCCTTTAAATACTGACTCAATCTGGGAATTCAACAGCCATCTTCCTGTTTTTTTTGTTGAGATTAAAGGGATAGTTCACCCACAAATAACAATTCTGTCATCATTTATTCACCCACACATCATTCCAAACCTGTATGGCTTTTTTCTCTAAAACACAAAAAGAGAAATGTTACTTTTTCTTCTCGATATATAGATGAACAGACCCAAATTTAAGCCCTTATTCAGTTATAATCTTTCTATCCACTGTAGCTTTTATATCTAATTAACACTTCAATGTGCATTTCCTCTAAGGGTGCTATGTTTGACTTTATTTTAAAAATATAATTATATTAAATTAATAAAAATTTAGGTCAGTAATTTTTTCTTTTTCTTTTGTAAGAAATTGACTTTCATTTAGCAAGGACTTAAATGATTCAAAAGTGAAGTGAAGACATTTGTCATGTTATGAAAAATATATTTTAAATAAAATAAACAGTGTTCTTTTGAACATTCTATTCACCAAAGAATCATGGAGAAAAAAAAGCGTCTGTATATTGTGTACTTTTGATCAAATAAATGCAGCCTTGATGAGCAGAACAGACTTCTTTCAAAGCAACTAAAAAATCTGACCAAAATTTTGGTGGTAGTGTAAGTTTTTAAAAAAATCATGCAGATTTCAGATACAACCAAGAATGTTTAAAAAAAATTATGCCTTTAACTCTTGAACTAAGATGCCACATTTTTAACACTGGAAATATCACTATTTCCTTAGAGTGTCAAATTATAATAATATGAAGAAGGAATTTCGTTCCATTTGTTCATCCCACAATAATGGTCACAGAAAAAGCACCAAGGAATGTTTATGTATGTATTTATTTATAAATTTTTTACTCTTCCTCAGACAGAGATCTGATCATTTCCTGGCATGTTGTTGCTTGTCTAATTGTGGATTAGGTGAAAGGTTTAAAGTTATTGTGTCTCTCACACTCTCTTTCCACATCCCTCGCTTCCCCTCCTGTCATCCGTGCTCACATCACTTTCTTTATTCCCCCCTGCTACTCTGACATGTCTATTCAGCTCACTTTTTCTTTTCCCGGCCCCCGCTCAGTCTCTCCCTCATGGTCTTACTCCCCTCTGTCTAAATCCAGCTGTTGTGTTAATAGTTTTCCTGCCGCCTGGAGAGCCAAGTAATGAGATTCCATTTGGAAACCAAGACCTTTCGGCTTGAAGAGACATTCATGTTTTTTATTTATTTAAATGTTTGTTCCTTTACTTGACTGGGCAGCCTCTCACTTTGCTTTGACCTGTTTTCTTTTTTGCCTTTTCTTCATTCAGCCACATCTTTGTGCTTTTGGTTTGATACTTTTAATATCCTTTATCCCTTTCAGTGTCACTCAGAGTTTTTCTGTCTTTCACATGCCTTTGTTAAGCTCAGATTCAAGTTGAAAGTTTAATTGCTAGAAATCTATATTGATTGTAACCTGGAACAAGTGTGTGAAGATGATATGGCTGTGGTTGTTTTCTACAACTTTTCTCTCACTTTTTTCTTTTGCAGCTGGACAGACTTTATTGATGTAACTTCTCCATATGGCTTTAAATTGTTTAACCTTTGACTTGACATAACTGTACTTTTATTTATTTATTTATATTTTTTGTGCTACATTGTGCTGCAGATGCTCAGATGCTGTGCTATCATAGCTGTCCAGATTCATTGCAATTCTGATTCATAAGCTCTTGGCTGTTCAATTGGATTCTTAATTTAAATGCATTTCAGGTATAATGTCCATAAATATAAAAAAATATTTATCTCCTAATGCTGCATATTATATAACAGTATTATACAGCAGTGTTTCAGACTGATACAAATCAGCTCATAAGAGTTTGTGAACTCAAATTTACAACCTCACAACCTAGGCTCACTTGAAAAATGTACCTCTACCTACATTTTTGCATAAACTTACCTATGCAATTTACTGTGTTTAGCATCTGAAATGAACACTAGAGATAGTAAAACAGCAACAACTTTTATTCCTTTTCAAACAATTTATGATTACAGGGCACTGAGGGCAGATTATCGATTAATTGAAACTTATTTTTTGTTCTTTGCACAATACTATGACCTCAAAATACTTTCACCATAGTGCATGATTTGTGAACTAATACATGTTGATGTTTGCATCACATAGCCAGCTCCATATGTATGGCTGACTATAGTAAACTTGCTTCATAGATCACCTGGTAGAGCATTGCACTTGTGAGTCCCGTGAAACATGAGTCATGTTAAAAGAGCTCAAAGACTTGTAGAAGCATGCTAAAATGGTATGGTTGCTTCAGCAAATGCATTTTTACTATTGCTTAGGTTTACTGTAGGAGCCACAATACTTAAAACAACCAACATAATAAACTGTTGCCAGATTCATGTTCATTTAAGATAAAACTGAACACACTTAGCTCTACTCACTGCACATTTCACTTTGAAGGTGTTGCGAAATGTGGAACAGAATAGCATTTTGCAGGATGGTTTGTACATTCACACTTACAAAACACATTCACAATGATTCAGGAGCAGCAGCATAGATTCAGCAGGATAAGAAATGTTGTGCTCCTGTAAATTGGCAAAGAGTAAAGGATCAGTGTTATTTAAAAAATCAGTATCGCAATTGTTCTGAAGAATATTGTGATTTTAATTGGAAAATCAATATTTTTATGTAAATGCTAATACGTCTTGGATAGTGTTGAAAGACCACTCCTTCACCTATCAATCAGTTATTGCGCTAAAACAATTTTTTTTGTACATCTGGGGTTGTTAACAGACTCAAAATCTAAATATAAATGGGAGTGTCAGTGTCCTAAGAGCCTTCCTGGACAAAAACCAAAATTAGTGAGTCAGGAAAGATGTATGCTAATACCAGGTGAACGTCAATCTGTTTCGGTTGAATGCTCTTTTTCATGTGGTCATCTGAGATTGATGTTAATACCAAACAGGGCCCGAGTCTTACGTGTCTGGCCGCATCCGTCTCCCACTCTCCCCCTGCCTGTTTTTGGTCTTCACGTGGAAGCAGGCCTTTGCCTGCTCGTGCGTGGCCTGAAGGTGGAAGTGTAATTTCCTGTGGCAGACAGGCTGGGAACAATTGGTGGGGGGTGGTTGAAGAGAAACCGGCTGTGAACACACTGCCCTATGATAACTCAAAGAGGCAGGCTGCTGCGTGGCTGCCGAGACAAAACCGAAGAGGGAAAAACGAATAGCTAAGCTGCAACCCCCCCCCTTAAACTCCCGGCTCTTTCAGGAGGGTTTGTGTTCAGCCAGGCCTGAGAGTCGGGTTGTTGTGTTTTCTCAGGCTGAAAGTGGGGAGCACAAGAGAGGTACATTAGTATCGCCTCATTGCCATTTATTACGCTCCTTTGTTCTTCTGGAGTGCCTTCGTAATATGGAAATAATTGAGCTCTGATAGAGCAAATGCCAGGACATTGTGTTTTTGTGTCTGTCATTCTTTAGTTCCTTGTGCTTGTGTGTTTCATAGTGTGATGATCTCCATCAGACAATAACAGAAGCCTAAATTGTTGATGATGTTGCAGATGTTTTTGAAGATTTGCAATCTGAGACTGTACAGAGGACATGACACAGCTTTCACATAATCATTACTCGTGCATGCATTTGTTATTTTATTTGTTTAGTTATGTATTTATTTTGTTATTTATTGTGTGTTGGATCTCGTAGATGGTTTTGTTAATCAGTCTTCCGGTAAATTTTTGATAGAGAAAGAAATCTGTTCCGCCCTAAACCAGTTCACTCTCTTAAAGGATTCAATCTTGTTCGTAGGTGTTGTGTCCATCTGACTGTCCATCATCGCCCACTCTATGAGTCTGTTCCAGACCTTATCAAACAGTATTCATTCTAACAGCGATGGAACCTCATCAGTGACTGATTGGGAGCAGTCTCCATGTGAAGTGACTCGCACAAATAGCACTCCATGCAGGAGACTTCCTTAATTCATTCCAATTGATTTTGAACTATAACTTATACACCTTTAAAGATGGACCTACTTTGAGCTGCAAGGATGTTAATTGATGGTATATGCTTTTTCTGAAGCTATCAACCTGCATTATTTCAACTTTAAAAATATGTAAATAGTTCCTGGTAGGAAAACTACATTACCCATGATTCTGCAAAAAAGTCTTTACCAATCAGACAGTCACAAACAGATGCCAAAGAACATTTTAGTGCCCACCCACTTCATGAAGGATTGAGAACTAGGGTTGGGTACCAAAACTCGGTGCCTCATTTCGGTGTCATGCCTGAGCGATCGATTGAAATATATGTATTTGAAACGGTCGTAAGAAGCATCATCACTGGCACCGCACGTGAAAAATAATTTCCCGACTGAGAAAATGCAAATGAGCTCTAATAATACAAATCTAACACATCTTTGTAGTAACGCGAGTGTTCATGTTGTTTTCACATTCCGACTTAAAAGCACAACTCGGAACTGAAGCATCCAGAAGCGCGTGAATGCAGTTAATTACACTTGCTCCTTCTTGAGCATGTGCCTTTCGGTGTTAACTAGCCTAAACATGCTTAAAGTACAATCCTAAACTAAACTTCCCTTGTATTCACCTTTCTAAACCTGTTTGGCCCCACAAGAGAAACATTATACCGTTTACTCCACACACCCAGTCAAATGCTTCCTTTTGTTATCTGATGAGGCTTCTTGTCACAGAATGAGGCAGAAAATATGTTCCATATGCTACTTTAAAAATAATACATCGATTAGCAATAGATTATAAATTAGGGTGACCATACGTCCTCTTTTCCCCGGACATGTCCTCTTTTTGGACCTACAAAAATGTGTCAGGCCGGGATTTCTTAATTGCCCAAAATGTCTGGGATTCGGACGTTTTCTTAATCCCACTCCCGCTGAATCTCTGACCATTGCCGCCTGCTCCCGCAACATGTTTCGCTCCCGCGATTTTCGTGTCCACTCCTTTAAATATTCTAATATTGTATATCATTTTGGTGCGTCATGGAGCTGCTCTCAGGATGCGGTGTATTTAAATATTTTTGAATGAACGTTTGTGCTGTTTACTTTTACTTTCGATTTCGCGATCACACGCCCTCTGTGTAAAGGGAGCAAGCACGTCTTACAAGATCAGATATTTGTCAATGAGCTCCGAATCCGTTGAGCAGCAAATACTCCAGCTTTGTCTTGTCTGTCATCCCTCCCCTTTTCTCAACCTGTGATCAGTCAAATTTGACTCCTGCAGCTCTTCTTGGATGCAGGGTTGCCAAGTCCGCGTTTTTTCCACAGAATTGGGCTACTTTTAAACTGTTGCCATGGGTTGGTTTTCCCAAGTGGGTTAAAGGTTTTGAAGTATTGCATAAATTACATTTGACTGAAATGCTTGTATTGAAACATTTTGCATTCTACCTATGATAAAACTTTCATGGTCTTCTACATTAACTGTTCCCTCCTGGTGGAATGACCTGCCCAGCTCAATCCAAGCAGTCCTTAATATTTTCAAGAAACGGCTGAGAAAACATCTCTTTCATCTTCATTTGGATCCTCTAACTCTAGCACTCTCTATTCTAATGCTACTTCTAATTTTATCTGTTTGTTTTATTTACTTAAAAAGGTGTCATATGATGCGATTTCTTGTTTTCCTTTCTCTTTGGAGTGTTACAAGCTCTTGGTGCATAAAGAAGATCTGTCAGTTGCAAGACTAAAGCTCAAATCCAAAGAGATTCTTTGATAAAAGTAAGAGTCACCACCCTACCTAAACGTACATTCTAACACGCCCCCACATGTCTACGTCGCTATGTGGGAAGATTTACATAACGCCGCCAAAATGTTCACGCAAAGAAAAGGCGTAATTTTATTTCTTGCTGTAGTATTGTTGCTGCCGTCATGTTGTGAAGGCACTGTGTGCTTCGTTGTGGAAGCGAAACTACTTTGTTTGGTCTTCCAAAAGAGGACGATATTGCTTCGTCATGCCTGGAGCTGATCTGTGGTGGTTGCTGAGGAAATACATCAACTTTGTGCTTTGCGGATCGGCTTTCACCGTGGACGAAGCGTAGTCCATCCCGGGTCGTCACATGTCCTTCCGGTCGCTCCTTTGTCGAAATCGCCAGCCACGCCGTTCTCAAGCCCACCCGCCTCTGCTCACTTTAACCCTCCCGCCATTCCTCACGCTAGCCCCCGGCCTCTGCTCACTGTAGGCCGCCGTGGTTGACGCTGTGTTTTGTTGTGAAAGCTAAACTACTTTGTTTTGCCTTCCAAAAATGGACACGCCTATAAATCAGTGGTTAAGTTGTTTTACAACACTGTTCCAGAACAGTTCAAACCAAATATCCGATGTTGCAGCACATTTTTTGGAGGACTGTTTACTGATCCTGGGAGAGTAGACTACAATGCCGGCTGTTCTGACTCAAGACTGTAAGTATGTTTTTTATATTTAAAGAGGTTTTATATTTTATATATTTAAAGCAAGTTTTTTGGGCAGTGTAGAGTAGGGCTTGTTGTTTGTCATTTCTCCGATCACAAATGCAGACATGGTATATGTTTACGCGGCGCGAGCAACGCAACGCGTAAAAAGACAGTATAAGTCATATAATCCATAATTATGTCCCCACTGGATGCAACGATGGCCTCGTTTGTATAATGGGTTTTCATTTTTTTGAATCATCGCTCCGGCCTGACCGGGCATCATCACAGTATGGTGAGGGGCGTAACATTTCCGTCTCACGCTTGAGGTATTCAGCCAATCACAACGCACTGGATAGCTGGCCAATCACAGCACACCTGGCTTTTTCAGACCAGTGAGCTTTGTAAAAATCGACGCGTTTCAGAAAGGCGGGGCATAGAGGAGAAACAATAATGTACAGTATGTGGAAAATAATATGTTTTTTGAACCTTAAACCGCATAAACACATTTCATTACACCAAATACACCAAATACTGTTCTTTTTAGCAGCATCATATGACCCCTTTAAAAAACTTGATCTTCTAACATTTGCACTCTCTATTCTATTTCTATTCTAACTACTTGTTTTATTTATTAAGAAAAAAGAGCATCTAACACTAGCATTCTCTATTATTTCTCTGTTCTTTAATAAGTATCGGTTTAGGCACCGGAACCGTTTTAAAAGTATCGATTTGGCACTAGTATCGAAAAAACCCAAACGATACCCAACCCTAATTAAAACTCACCTGCCTGTAGCTTCCTAGTAACCGTTCAGGTGTGTTTGATTAGGGTTGAAGCAAAATTCTGGTTGGTTGGTTTGGTTTATGGCTTATAACTCTTAAAATAAGACTTTTTAATAATCCCTATGGGAAAAATACTTCTGGAACACATGTCACTGAAAAATTGGTTGACTGCTTTTGCGCTTTTTTCCCCCAGGCATGTTGCTTAGCAAACCAATCAGCCTTTTAGGCTGTTGTTGTGATTTCCCGAATCATAAAAACTCATAGCGTGCACACAAATATTGGGTAAGATTGTTAAATCGATTGAATTTTTATTAGTAGTTTTCGGTTTTAAATGAATGAATTATATCTGTCGTCATCAGTTATTTTTACAGAGCTTGTTGCTCTCCCAAAGAATCCATGTGATGTTGCCTTAGATTTTAGCCAAAACGAGGTATCTTGAGAGAAATTATATTTAAGTTACCTAGATTTTAAAACAGCCTTTGTGCCGCAAGCCCGTCAATGATGCCTTGAAATGTTTTTAGGTTTTTGGATCAGTATCTCTCCTGATACAGAAGAGCAGACAAAACTGTGCTTTGATTGAGACATCTGTATTATAAATCACTGCTGCTTTTCTGACATCCTTTTGTTTGTGATTTAAGGAATAGTTCACCCAGAAATGAAAACTGTCATTATTTGCTCACCCTCATCCTCTGAAACCTACATGATTTTCTTTCTTCTTTGAAACACAAAAAGAGATCTTGCACAAAAGGCTAAAACCAGAGACTGTCAAGCTCCAAAAAAGACAAAAAAGGACCATACGATCGCCATGTTGTGAGGAATAAATCGATAATTCCCAAATCTCTTCCATGCTTGTTCATATTCAAACCGGGTGCCTCAAGATGCATTTCACCAGTTTTAAAGTCAATTATGTCAGTTAACAATATATTTGTGGTTGTGCCCCTTTTTTTCCCAGCGTTAATTTTTTTTTTTTTTTTTTTTTTTTTTTTTTTTTTTTTTTTTTTTTTTTTTTTTTTTGTTTTTTTTTTGTTGTTTGTTTTTTTTTTTTTTTTTTTTTTTGTTTTTTTTTTTTTTTTTTTTTTTTTTTTTTTTAATTTTTTTTTTGTTTTATCATAGATATTTTTCCTTCAGGTCATCCTTTTAGTAGTTTGATGTAGGCTTTTAGTGATTAGAGTTGTAGTTTTGTCAGCTTCCTGCCTCTTTTCTATCGATCTGTTGGGAAGAACTAACTGTTTTACCCTTTTGTTTTGCTCACATGGAGGACCCAGAGAGGATGTGTATTAATCCTGGGTGCTACCTCTAATAGAATTATCAACTCCTGATGTTGTGTACACCATAAATCTTCACCCCACTCGCTGTCTTCCTTTTGTCAGAAAGTGCAAGAGTGTGCACTTCTCCTGCGATGCACTTTCCAAGTGGCGTTTCATATTTATTTCCCCTGCCCTGTTCTGCGGAGGGAGCGCAAGCGTGTTTCTTTGCAGGCAGGGGGTGGTTGTATGACATAGTGTGCTTTTAAAGCGATTTTTATGTAATGTTAAGAGTGTTTGTATGTTTGTTTCAACTGAGGATATGCCACTGTGAGGTTTCTCTCGTACGTACACAGTGAAGCAGGCTTTTAAATCTGCTAGCTTTGCATTCACTGACATTAAATGTTCTTTAATAGCAGTGAATTATACATAAAGACCAATGCATGTTTTAAAAAGTGTGCTTGGACAAACCTGCTTAATAATAGCCCCGCTTTTTGGGATCCACATTCATTAAAAAGGCATGGTTCTTAAGTGAATGTCACAGGCCCATCGGTGGTTGGGCATCTTGCTAGATCTTTCCTGCTCTTAAGATAGATATGCCAGACCTTAGTGTCCTGTATCAAAAGACCCTGTCCCACATTTGCCTTTTAATCTTCGTTGGATCTGCATAGGATGTTTGTACAGTCCTGACACAGTTCTGTGAAACCTGCGGGCCACAGCAATCAGTCATGAAGATCTCCCTCTTGTTATTAGTGTGGGACCGCAGAGACTTTTGCTTTTTATCAGATACACAGGCTTGAGAGCCATCTTATGCCCAAATGTTCCTATTCGTCAGTCAGGGGCTCATTTGCAGTCAAGAGAATTTATTTCTCTTTTCGCAAATTCAGACATGTATAAACATGCTTTTCTCTTTTTATTCTCGTTTGTTCATCACACATGCAGCGTATGTTCTTCCATTCACAAAGCTCTTGAGAATGGTACAAGTGGAGAAATCTCATATTGAATGTATGCAGAGATTCTCACACACAAAAAGCAACGGGTACCGCTTGCAGTAACCACTTTCGCTTATAGATATCAGATCTCAGCTGGCCCACCCATCATGAGTGGGAGATCCATCTTATTAACTGTCTTGTCCTGCTGGGACTCAATATGCAAAGGAGATTGTGAAAAGCTGAACGCAGGAGTAATGCAGAGAGACGTGCAGGTATGTTTGACCTGGCATATAAAAAACAACGTCTTCATTAGCAAACCATCAGCCTGTCTCCAAATGGCATGTTCTTCTGTTCCTTCAGGTGATAAGTTAAGGTGATAATTCACTGGAATTAAATTTTTTATTCCAACCCTGTATGGTCTTCTGTTGCAAAAGACGATATTTTGAATTTTTTTTCCATAGAAAGTCAGCGGAAATGACATGAGGGTGTGCAAATGATAGAATTTCCATTTTTGCCAAACATTTACCTTTAACACAGTTCATACACAAACCCAGGGATGGGTTATAATGAAAGGCTTGTTCCTTTAGATGAGATGCACACGCATGCTGCTCGTGTGAGTTTTATAAGCAGCGAAGGATCAGTGGTCTGTGCTGGTTGAATAGATCCCACAGCAGAGAAGAATATTCCAGCGCTGATTCTATTTGCATTAACTCAGGGAAAAACCAACACTACCCCTCCAAGTGTGATTCACAGGTCAAGGTAATGCTCATATCTCGCCTGTCAGCAGAAGAACGACAACAACAGGGGTGATAGAAAATGCACACACAAATACAGATACAAATACAGATACAAGCAGAGGTGCAGAACATTATGTACCAGATGGATGAATTAACTGTTTTGATGCACTTCCTCCTCTCTGCGTTTGGTCTTGGACATGGATTGTGGCAATGCAGTTGGGGATACTTGTGTGTGTGTGTGAGAGAGATACAAAGAGAGAAAGCGTGTCTGTGAGTGACCTTTAGTGGTTTGAGTTCCATCGGGGGCAGATTAATTACTCTGTAGCATTAGCATGATGGCCCCTGTGCTTGTCGGCTCGCAAATGTCACCTCATGAACTTCAGCCGCTCTGATTAGAAGTGAATTTACTTGCTTAAGAGATTCCCTCTTTTTTTCCGTTGTGGAATGTTTTCCCTCCCGTGGCCTCAGTTAACTTGTTCCTTCAGCGCTCCTGAATGGTGACTTGAATGGATAAAAATGCCTCTGTCGGGGATTGACGGGTACAGAGTTGCCATCGTTGTGTGCGATGAGGTAGTTACAAGCAATCTAAAAACAGCGGCCAATTTGTTATTGGCACAGTGGAATATTGGGTGGTACCTCGCGTTTAATTTGAGTTAGGATAGCAATTGTACATGGTGAATTCAATCTGGGGCACTTGCAGCACTCTGTACTCTGTTTGGAGAGGATTTGAGAGTATAGGCCTACTCACAGAACATGTTCTTAGAGCGCAACTGATATGATGAAGTGAAACGTAACACAGGAGTCTTGAAAGTCCTTTTTTAAAGGGTTAGCTCACCCCCTAAAAACAAATGGTCCTTTACTCACCTTCATTTAGTTTTAAACGCATTTGTTTATCTTTAGCCCTATTTGGACGGGACTAGTTTTCCAGGGGGTCGTTAGAGAAATTTGTTTCACAGACGTACTTTGCGATTTTATTCCCCTCCGAATCTGCCACGTTTTTACTTTTCTCACACAACCTCTGTAAAAATTCCATAGCAAATTACTTACTGTTTTTCAAAAACAAATCCTAAAACGAATAAAATGTGAATGCCTGTGATTGTCGACAAAGATATTTTTCACAACCCGTTTCCTTGTGTGTTTTGGCCAACGTGAACTACCGTAGATGTTCTTACCGTGCGCATTTTTTATATGTTTGCCTCCCGGCAAAGAAATTAATAAAAAAATTAAATCAAGAGCCAGATCACGTAAACTGTTAATTTGTTTGGCCCTTCTCACCATTTACATAATTTAAGACCTACTCTGGGCCCTTTTGAAGAAAACATCCATGAAAAGGTTAAAAATCTGGGAGTTATTTTTGATCCTGAATTGAAATTTGACAAACAAATTAACTCTGTAGTCAGAGCCAGTTTTTTGCAGCTTAAGGGGCTTCGCAAGCTGAAAAGTTTTCTCAGTTTTAATGATTTAGAGGTTGTTATTCATGCATTCATTTCAACAAGGCTGGATTACTGTAACGCTCTTTACGCTGGAGTTAACCAGTCTTCACTATCACGTTTACAATTGGTACAGAATGGTGCTGCTCGATTTTTGACGGGGACAAAAAAGAGGGAGCATATTACCCGTGTTAGCTTCACTTCATTGGTTACCTGTTAAATTCAGAGTTGATTTTAAGTTTTTGTATTTAAAGCACTTCATGGTCTTGCCCCAATTTACATTTCAGATCTTCTCCATTTCTATTCTCCTGTGAGAACTCTTAGATCGTCTTCTCAGAAGTTATTGATTGTCCCAAAATCTCGTTTAAAATCTAAAGGGAACAGAGCTTTTTCAGTTCTTGGTCCTACACTCTGGAACACTTTGCCTTTATCCTATCATCCCCTATAACGTTATCTTCTTTAATCAGCTCTTAAAACATATCTTTTTTCCTCAGGCTTTTGCTATTGAAATACTTTTTTTTTTTTTTTTTTTCTGTTTGTTTCTTTGTTTGGTGATGACTTGCATTACTTATTGTATTATTTAATGATTTCAAATTTTATATTGTCTTAATGATTTTGTTAGTTGATTTTTCTGATGTTTTGGTTGTGCAGCACCTTGGTCAGCACTTGTTGCTTTTAAGGTGCTATATAAATAAACTTGACCTTGACCTTGACTGTTAAGACTGGCTACTGTAATATCAACGTTAGGTAAGATTACTCACCTTCATTTCTGCACTCAATTACATAATGTTTTAATTGTATATTTACCTTTACGAAAATTAAACAAGGTTTTACTACAAATAAATTAAAAAAAAATTTAAACTTTAGTTAAACTAAAGTAACCACAAATGAATCATGGTTTTGCTATACTAGCCATAGCTTAACCATTAACTGTGGTTATTCTAATGGTAATCAATCCGAATGACTATACGCAATGCACGCATACAGAGCGTGTGATCTCTGCTATGCCCAGATGTACAAAACAGACCCTCCAAACATGGAGATGTTAGTTCCATCCAAATTGGTTGGGTGATAAGAATTTAAACTCATAAAAAAAAAAAATTCATAAATTTATAAAATGAAGAAAGATTTCTGTCCCTCCATTGAAAGACCGTTTCACCAAAACTTTGACCACTCAAAAAGTTATAAAGACATTGTAAAACTAATCCATATGAATCAAGCATTTTAATCCAAATCTTCTGGAGAGATGCTATCATTTTATATGCTGAGCAGATATAATTTAGGCTTTTATTCAAAGCACGCACATAGAGCTCATCAAATATGGTAAACGGAAGCACAAACTTGGGATTCTTGACGTGCAAGAACTAGTGAGGTTCTGTTTACCATCTTAGTTTCAAAGATATGTTTTGAAGATGAACAAAAGTCTTACGCTGTGTCTACACCGAACGAGACTGTTGTTGCTTGCATCGCATCATGCCGCAACAGCTAGAGTCTGTCTACTCTGGACGTGATAAAACGACTTTTGCAAATCATTTGTCCTTTGTGTCATTATGTCATAAATAGAACTGGGCATCAGTTTACCATCAGAGCAGCGCATCTAGTGTAGAGCGTTTTTGTTTATAATAATTTGTATGGGTTTGGAACAACTTGAGGGTAATTAATGACAGAATTTTTGTTTTAGGATCTGTCTCCTTTAAGGTTGAACTAGGGCTGTCAAATTAGAAATCAAACTTCGAACATTAGTTGAATTAAAATATAAATGGCTCGTTTGGTTGCAAAAACTGTTTTCTAATTGAAAGATGTGTAGAAAGCACTGACAGCAAAGTTATTATATTAAAATATACTGTTGACAAAAATGAGGAAAAAATGCCACTTAAAGAAATAAAGCAGCATTAACTGTTTTTAGCTAAATATTACCTTTAAAATGATCAAATCATAGTCAATAATATCGCAATGCATTTTTGAATTTGTCTGCAGTATGCTTCCTGTGTTCTTCTGTGAGAGTGAAATGCAGCTTATTGCTTGTGTGCATCCATCATGTTTTATAGTGGATTTTTTCAGCTGTAAATGCAAACTCTTTCTGCCAAGCTATCAGCTGAAACTTACTTTGATTAAACCTTATTTCTCACACCTGCTTGTTTTTCCCTGCCAAAGTTTCTGTAATCAAATCTTGTAGAGTTTCGACTTTTTTCTCATTTTCATTGCATTTCTTTAGAGCATGTGTCTATATCTCCTGAGAATGATCAGGTGCAGGGAGCTGTGAGAGAGAGGAGCTCTGGAGAGTCAGTGTAGAAATGCTGGACTCAGTCTTGTGTAACTCTTCTCTGTTGTGCTGATTTGCTACATACCGCACAGGTAAAATCCCATTATGATAGACTACTAATCCTCACCTGCTGGCAGACTGCCTACTATCACTCTCGCTTGCTCTCTCTGTCTTTTTCTTTCTCTCTTCCATTCTTGCAATATCCCCAAGTGATAAACTCTGGTTTACAATAGGATTAGAAACACCATCCGCAGTGGAATCCGTCAAGCTGAGTTGTTAGTGTTGCTGCCGGTGTGTTAATTGGCAGATAGATCACATGGGCAGCAGGAGGTCCAAACAAGATCAGCTGTCTAAAATCTGAAGAATCTTTCATTGAGAGTCCCATGAGATGTTTCTTTATTGAGAGCCACAGATCTCATCTGTAAATATGACCACGACCTTCTCTTCCGGTAATTAAAAAAATTTTTTTTTTTTTATACATGTGTAAGAATAGAGGTACATGGAAAAATGATCCACATTCCTGTGTGCATGCATAAATAGGTGCATAACATGTATGAATGATTCATAGCTGATTCCAATAGCATTGCATTATTTATGAACAGTGTCGAGCAGCTGGTCGGCTCATCCGTGAGGATTGACGTTTGACTTGTAGGGTTGGGATGCAAAGGTCCAAAGTACTGATGCTCAGGGGTTAAATTCCAAGGACCAGTGGCCCCCTGATCCCTCAAGTTCTTGCCCCAGAATTCCCTCCACTAGGACATCTCATGCAGGCTCAAACAATAGAGCTCTGCTTCTTTCCTGAAAATAAAGCGGCATGCTTGAGGATCCAGAATGATGTGTTGGTGTTACCCAAGACCGAGTTTCATATTTCTGCTTCCTCATGGGGAAAATGCAGGTTGATGATGACTTTGTATTCGTAAAGCAGATGATCCTTTTCAACTGATTAATTTCGACCTGAATATATAAGCTTTACTTTATTTTAAATGTTACAGCTGTCCTAAGCCCTGATCTATGAAAGACATATGCTCAAAGTCAGAGGTTTATTTGTGCTTAAGAAGTCACTTAGTGTCTTTTTTCCCCTCATTTGGTCTGGGGAATACAGGACGAAGGCAGGGTGTGTAGATGTAGACCTGAACAGCAGGGGCTCAATTTGTGGAGCTTCGAGCTGCATCGGTAATGATCCTTCTCTGTCTTTTTTTTCTGTGCAGGTCTTTGGCTCTGCTGATGAACTCTCTTCAGTAAGGTAAGCTGTAGATATATCTATAACCATGTGATTTCATGTGCTTACATTATCAGATTAACTGGATTTGCTTCTTATGACCTTAACCTTTAAATAAAAAGGATCATGCATAAATCCTTGTTTTGAAAATTAGTTTTGTAGACTAATATAAATTGTGTATATGCTAGGGAAGCATGACATATCAGAACCATATTGGTTATCATATGATGCTTCATTTTATTTTATTTTTTTTCATGACTATTTGATGAATAGCAAGGTTAGAAGAACAGCATTTATTTCAAATAGAAATATTTTGTAGCAATTAAAAAGTCTTTACTGTCATCTTTGATCCTTGCTAAATAAAAGTAGAACGATAGTGTGTTTTATTGCATATACTTCCATTACATATACTACCATTTTATGTTTAGAAATCTTTTTTTTTTTAAAGTGCATGCTCATTTCCCCAATGTACTTTAAGTTTCATCTTTAACATATCTCATAATGAACATTAAAATTAACACTATGATATAATGTTGTGATGCATAAATTTACTTATATTTTTTATGCTTTAGAGAATATAATTTTGATATCAACCAGAATGTTTATATTGGTGCATACTTATTATATGCGTATCATAAAGAAAAGAACAGGTTGTGACTATTTGGGACATGAATTCATTCAGAAATGGAGCGAGAACAGGTTTTGCCATTCTAACACTAATAGGTTTAACTGCATTGAAAAAATAGATAGAAAAGCTCTAATAAAATACAGACACACAATGTAGAACAGACACACAGTGAGCCACAGCAGTGGGAGGAGTAATCATAATGGGGGGGGAGCAGCCATCTATATCAAAGGTGCGCCATGGAATCCTTTGATACGTTCATGCTATAGCAGCATAAACTCCGGTCCCTTTGATACCTTCATGCAGTAACTCTTCCCTCCATCTCCGATTGCTCCCAGGCTGAATGGAAAATATCACATCTTAATTTTTTCTGCTTTGAGGTGGTTTCATCTGTTCAAGCAACATCTTGTCTCTGTAGTCAGAATTTGAAGTGTCTGCAGTGTAATAGAGGCACAGCATTCATGCGGAGATTGTTTAAATCCCTTCCACTCATGTGTTGAAACGGTGTTGTGATGACCAAATTTCTCTCTCTTCAACCCCTCTCCAACCCCTCTCCACCTTTCCTCCCGTCCTTTCTCTTCTCGTCGTCTTCCAACTACATCTGACACCTCTCTTACCCCGCTGAGGATGTCTGCTGT
Organism: Sinocyclocheilus anophthalmus; assembly: GCA_018155175.1. NCBI lineage: Eukaryota > Metazoa > Chordata > Actinopteri > Cypriniformes > Cyprinidae > Sinocyclocheilus > Sinocyclocheilus anophthalmus. Next base: position 345,858 of record JADLZN010009782.1, read on the forward strand.
CTCTGCCTGCCAATCTTTTTTTTACAGGAGAGAATGTTATTGAAAAAGACACATTTGTAAAGAAGGCTGTATCGTATGTTTAGCTTATTACTTTTGGTTTTCCAGCGCTGTTTTTTCTCTCTCTCTCTCTCTCTCTCTCTCTCTCTCTCTCTCTCTTTTTTTTCTTTGTGCAGTAGCTGCTAATGTGGCTGTGTAATTTATGGTAGGTTCGGGGAGAGCTGTTTAATGCCCCCTCTGCCATCGGCAGCCTACGTGAGCGCCTGCAGAGATTCATCTGTGAGGAGCATCTAAATATGAAACAAATTTAATGCAGCAGCAGGAAAAACAACAACAGGACTGATGATTAATGCGGTTTACTCAGCCAGCAGACCTGTAAGTTTCCTCCACCAGTCCCTCGCTCAGTCACTCACTCGCTCTCTCGCTAACCGTGGGACAGATCTTGTGTTTTTAAATGGCCTCCCAGATGGGCGGCTAGTGTGAGCACAGGTTGAAGGCTGCGGGCTGGTAATTGCGGAACTGCAAATGGATTTCTGTAACACAAGCTGTAGTGCATTTAATGTAGTTTGATCCACATGCTCAATCACAGGCTGAAGGGTGACCTCCAGCACAGGGCCATTCTGTCTTTGTGTTTACCCAGGGCAGGGTCTCACCCCTCCTCTTTCCTTGTAGCCTCCGGCCCTCTGCCGCGCATCTCAACCAGAAGCCGGCGGTCATGTTAGCTCACACGCTCTGACTCTGTCGCACCGAATCAGCTGCCAGTGAATGTGGATCTTCCTCATGTCTTGTTCCTACATTCATGACTGTGTACTTCTATTGTCTCCATATGGCAGTGTGCTAATAAGCAGATCTCATAGATGGGCTCGATGCCCAACGGGCTCATCTGTCCCAGTTTGCTAATGGCTTAACTGGATTAGCCGGTTCCCCACACGGGCTGGTCAGAGCTCATAACGCTGATCACCTCCATTGATCCAATTGATCAGGATTCTGCCGATAAGAAAGCCACTGTGCTGTTCCTTTCCCTAACGTGTCCTGGGGGGATGCAGACACAAACTGTCGCTTCGCACATATGGGCCACCTGAGGATACACGCGAGGTAATGGGGTGAATGAGGGGGAAAGAAGCTAAACTGAAGGCTGGTTTGAGACAGATGGAGTGAAACTGAACCTGAGACGCAGTGTCTGGTTATTGATGGGCACTTCCTGTCATCAGTATTGGTCGTCTTAAACCAACATACGGCCCTGTTACTAATCAGCTGAGATAAACTGCAAGCACACAGTTAGTCCCGCATTGACCTGGCAATCTCTCATCCAAGATTTGTTTTGAAATATATAAATACGCTAATCAGTGCGTCTTGTAGAAGACAGCTGTTTGGGTTCTTCATCATTTCGTATTCTGCCATCGTTTGTGCTTCGGTTTCAAAACTTACTTAAAGTCCTTGCTAGTTTCTCTGCCCAATTTTGCTAATGAAGTGAGATTTTTAGAAGCTGGGATACAATCCAAATGAGACCTTTTCCCCTCAATGTGTTGTTGTTGTTTTTTTTTTAATCTTCATCCCACCACCATTCTAAAATGAGACATTCTGCATCAAAACTTGCTCTCCTTGATGAGGCGCTCGCCAAATTCATTTCCTGCCTACTCTGATTGATTAATTGATGTTGTTAAATGGCTCCTTTGGTAATGGCTTTTCTGTATGGCATCCAAAGCAAGAGCCAAGCTAAAGCGCAGTCTGTCGCGGTCCCTTACGGCCAGAGCAGCTTTGTCTTTTCTGTTCGGTGTGGTTATTAGCTTGCAGTGTTACATCACCGGGGCTATGCCAGAGCTGACATCACTCAGCTGTGCCCTAATGGAAAAGGTTGGCTCTGTTTATTTTGTTTAAGTGCAGGTCAAGGCACTGTGTAGTTTTGACAAGTTGGAGGCCTGCCTGCATTCAGCCATGGAAAGAAGGGACTACTCTAGTGTTTGGCTTCTCGTTCCCGTTGTATTTAAGCAGGTGTTGTCCATTTCGTTGATCAGCCTTTCAGGCTGTGTTATGGCTGGCTGTGCTCTTGTGGATCTTGGAGAGAAGGAAACCCTGGGTTAGGTCAGACTGGGTTCACACAAGTGACAGGTAATATTAATCAAGACACTCTCATTCAGGGCCTCTTAGTTTGTTAGGTCAGTAGCACAGTATACTCATACATCAGCTTAATTAAGTTAAATAAAATTCATATAATTATTATACATGTAGAATTGTATATTTTTTCAGTGTGAATTACCTATAAATGTCATGTCTCGCAGCATATGGAGTTGTTTGCCTATGATCAGTAAATTGAAAGGTTCATCTGTGAGGAGCATCTAAATATGAAACAAAATGAAATATTTATAATTGTATATTGTAATTATAATTGTGTATGTGTAATGAATATTATAATTGTATATTACCATTATTTATATTATATTGATACTATAATGTACAACAAGACTATTTAATATTCCAAAAATGTTATTTTCATATTTTATATATTAAATAAAATCATTTCAATATACATTTATACATTCCTATATGAAATCTTTCAATCATTAATCAATGAGAAATAGTATTACTGTAATATAGTGTTTTATTATTTTACAGACTAGAATGCTGTAATAGTTTACCCCATTATAAACAAAATGTAGTAAAATAACTTGATCTGGTAGTATGGAAACGGTTGCTGTTTATATAAAAAAAACAGTCGCTATTTTGAGTGGCTGTAAATCTTTTGTGTGTCTTTTTTTGATTAGTATTGAATAATGTCTAAACTAGGACTGTCATCGTTAATGCGTGCGATTAATTTTACAATCCTTAACGCGTTAAAATAATTTTACGCAATTAACGCAAAATTACTGAAGAACAATTTCTATTCTAACCCTTTAACCCAATTTTGCTTCTCTGCTTGCGATTAGATCATTTTAAGCTGCTAAACTCCGGGAAAGTTTTCAGTCCAATGATCCAGTAAGCGAATGCATTCAAACAACCCATCCAAAACAGCGCTAATATAAAGGAAACCAGGCTGATTACTTCAGAGATTGCAGAGAGAACAGAGACTCGCGTTGCGTTTTCAGTGAATTATTCATTTCAGTGTGTGTCGCTTTGTTTTCGATTGTCTCTGAAGAGCGCGAGCCTTCACACGTCACACGCGCTGTGTGAAGTACAGACTGAACGGAATGTCAACACATCCCACCGCTGTATGGCCAGATGAGACGCAAACTACGTTTTCTCGACTAGATAACCAGTCTCGCTAGTAAAGTTTTGATGGATGAAGACTGCAATCAAGGTAAAGACGATTGCGGTGGCATACAGGAGTCGTACAGTACAGTAAGCACGCGTGAGTCCATTATAATAATGCGTGTATGAGTGCACTTGACGCACTGATCGCACATTGTGTTTATGCACAGGCACAGACATTTCCTTACATTCACGTTGTTTCCACACACATTCACGATAATGTTTTGATTTGTCATGTTTATGTTGCTGTGTTTAGTTATACGGAATGGATCCGTGTACTGTAGTAGATATTTGCAGTCAGCAGGCGGTTGGTTTAGTTTTTTTTTGGCATCTCCATGTGGTCCTGTTCGGTTTCACAACTTGGCTTCTCTAAAATGTAAAAAAGGTCTTTGGTGTTGCACTGTACACTTACTATAAAATTCAGATTTTTTTTTTTTACTTTCATATGTGCTTATATGGGCTCCTTACAGTGGGTACGGAAAGTATTCAGACCCCCTTAAATTTTTCACTCTTTGTTATATTGCAGCCATTTGCTAAAATCATTTAAGTTAATTTTTTTTCCTCATTAATGTACACACAGCACCCATATTTACAGAAAAACACAGGAATTGTTGACATTTTTGCAGATTTATAAAAAAGAAAAACTGAAATATCACATGGTCCTAAGTCACTTCATACCCTTTGCTCCATATTTAGTAGAAGCACCCTTTTGATCTCATACAGCCATGAGTCTTTTTGGGAAAAAAGACACCTGGATTTGGGGATCCTCTGCCATTCCTCCTTGCAGATCCTCTCCAGTTCTGTCAGGTTGGATGGTAAACGTTGGTGGACAGCCATTTTTAGGTCTCTCCAGAGATGCTCAATTGGGTTTAAGTCAGGGCTCTGGCTGGGCCATTCAAGAACATTCACAGAGTTGTTGTGAAGCCACTCCTTCGTATTTAGCTGTGTGCTTATGGTCATTGTCTTGTTGGAAGGTAAAACCTTCGGCCCAGTCTGAGGTCCTGAGCACTCTGAGAAGGTTTTCGTCCGGCTACACCTGTACTTGGCCGCATTCATCTTTCCCTCGATTTCAACCAGTCGTCTGTCCCTGCAGCTGAAAAACACCCCCACAGCATGATGCTGCCACCACCATGCTTCACTGTTGGGACTGTATTGGACAGGTGATGAGCAGTGCCTGGTTTTCTCCACACATACCGCTTAGAATTAAGGTCAAAAAGTTCTATCTTGGTCTCATCCAACCAGAGAATCTTATTTCTCACCATCTTGGCGTCCTTCAGGTGTTTTTTTAGCAAACTCCATGATTGTTTTCATGTGTCTTGCACTGAGGAGAGTTTTCCGTCGGGCCACTCTGCCATAAAGTTCCGACTGGTGGAGGGCTGCAGTGATGTTGACTTTCTACAACTTTCTCCCATCTCCCGACTGCATCTCTGGAGCTCAGCCACAGTGATCTTTGGGTTCTTCTTTACCTCTCTCACCAAGGCTCTTCTCCCCCGATAGCTCAGTTTGGCCGGATGGCCAGCTCTAGGAAGGGTTCTGGTCGTCCCAAACGTCTTCCATTTAAGGATTATGGGCGGCCACTGTCTCTTAGGAACTCAACGCTCTGAGGTCGATTAACGCGGGATGACGCGTTTTGGTGGCATCTTCTCCTGATCACACCGAAAATAACTTAAATTACATTTTCAGTTTTGATCTTACAGATAAGAGCAATACATCAATCGAATCTGTAAAGGGTCTACTTTTATTTGTATACACACATAATAACAACAGAACTTTGTGCATTTATAAAATAAAGAAAACAAACAGGGTGTGCTGTCTGCCGCCTTGGTCTGCGTAATCTTTATTTAGAGACGCGTCATTAAAATGAACTGTAACTCAGCAAATACTCAACAAAGAGACATGAGAGATATATCTATAGAAGCTTGACATGTCTACTTTTAAACTAAGCAAGTCTTATCGAAAGCAAATATTCTGTGATAAAGTAATCCATATGAAACCAACGCGATGTCCAGTCTTTCACATCTCCCTTCATTATCTCTAATGCGACCACGCCCACGCGCTGAGCGCTATTGATATTATAATCATCCACGTGAAGCGCGCGGCGTGTAAACGCCCACATCACAGCAAAGACCTCAAGTTGTACTGTTCGCGTCGCGCTGAGAGGAATAAGACAGAATTCACCTCAAGAAGCTTTGGATTACCTCAGGAAAAAAACATGAGTAAGTATTTTTTAATAACCTACTTGTATTAGTTTTCACATAACTTTTACACATTTTACTAGTCAGACTTTCTCCAAACTATAATTCCTGACTAAATGTATAGGCCTAATCAAGTGAAACATTATGAAGTTTCATTCACAGCATCTAAATGTCACGATACCAGGATGTTTCTTTATGTATCTATAACATACAGAAAATATGAATATACAAGTAATTGAGTTATATGCCTAGCCTAATTTCAGTAAGAATGATTAGTCAAAACTTTACTGTGATAGGATATTCTCTGTTCACGAATATAGCCATATATGTTTATAACTATAGTTTTTGGATTGTGTAGGCCTACATACAAAGCATGCTTTTGTTTATGAATGTAACTAAGCTTCTGTTCACGAATATCTGCTCTGGTGTAAATATTTTGAATGTGTTATATCCGTGTCTTATGGAGTAATGACGCTGAAATGTTTGAAACTGTTTTAATTTTCGTTTAGGACTGTGGCTGCATCACCGGCATCTTGCACAAGAAAGGCACACGCACGTCGTTCAGTTTTGAGTTCGCTGGAAAATCCTACTGAGTAAGTGCACAGTATAGTAATTGTAATTGTATTATTCCCAGAATATGTGGTAATATTATTTGTGGTTGATAGTGTTAAAATGTTAGAATTGGCATTGTTTTCTCATGAAGTATGCATACTATACTAAGGTACTGTGGGGAGTACACCACTCTTGCATTCACCTGCATCTCTCACAGTAAGGGGGCACTTGTTTTCAACTCCGTTCAGAATCTTAGAGTAATTGTGCATTCATTATTTTACAGATGTTACTTTCATTTGGTTTATTTGCTGTATGGTAAACTATGTTTGATATGTGGAAATTGTGTTCTTTTTTTCGATAAATTAGTACTAGTATCAGTGAACATCATAATAATGTTAATAATGTAGTTTGTGTAAACAGCATGCTTGCTTTTTTATTTCAGATGTGAGAATAACAGTGCAAAAGAACCTGTTGCAAAGAGAGCCAAAGCAAATAAGCAGCCCACTTGGTCATGGAAACCAGAGACTGACGTTGACATGTTCCACAGGCTCTGAGATTCCTGCCCCGCACAAGAGCCTGGACCACAGCTAAGACCATGTGATGCACACACTCCCAAAATGATGTGATAGTTATATGTATTCTAAATAAACTACAAACAAAAAAATAGATACATTTCTTTTTCCTCATTATTTCTTGTAGCAATTCCCTCTCAGTCACACACCTGACAGCTCATTATGCAGCTCATTATGCAGGCCTTTGTCTTCTCAGGTGTGAATCACATCATTATTCATGATCATTCACGCCTACTCGCATATACCTTTTCTATACAAAAAGGTGTCTTAGAAAATTTAAATCAATATATTGTTTTCGGTGAATGAGTAAACAATATGATTTTCACATCATTCTAATGCAAAAACTCTAGACTTCAAGATCTGTTCTCAATAGTCCTGTGAACAAATGTTCTGTATGTGTTTTATTGCCTTATTTCAGTGACTTTAAAATTTTTAGTTTTTCACTAAGCACGCATAAACGTTGTTTTCTCAAAAACACAATCACATACATACATGCTGCTCACATATTATTGTAGCCCAGTTTGTGCTGATTATGGTGCTACTAAACTTAGTCATTAAAATGTTTATTAGCAACTGAAAAAAGCACAAATGTCAGGACATGTCAAAACTTCTCCAGGGCCCAAAACACCCTCAGACCCAGAGGGTTAAGTGCAGCAGAATTTTTTTTTTTTGTAACCTTGGCCAGATCTGTGGCTTGCCATAATTCTGTCTCTGAGCTCTTCGGGCAGGTCCTTTGACCTCATGATTCTCATTTGCTCTACATGCACTGTGAGCTGTAAGGTCTTATATAAGACAGGTGTGTGGCTTTCCTAATCAAAAAAAAAAATCAGTATAATCAAACACAGCTGGACTCAAATGAAGGTGAAGAACCATCTCAAGGATGATCAGAAGAAATGGACAGTACCTGAGTTAAATATATGAGTGTCACTGCAAATGGTCTGAATACTTAGGACCAGGTGATATTTCAGTTTTTTTTTTTAATAAATCTGCAAAATGTCAACAATTCTGTGTTTTTTCTGTCAATATGGGGTGCTGTGTGTACATTAATGAGGAAAAAAAAATTACTTTTGATTTTAGCAAATGGCTGCAATATAACAAAGAGTGAAAAATTTAAGGGGGTCTGAATACTTTCCGTACCCACTGTATATCATTTGGTTCTTTGGTGTCCTTGTGGAGTTTCTTGGTGTCCTTTTTTGGAAAGACATCTAAATTTATCTTGAAAAAAGCTTGCAGAAAATATAGATTTTTGAGAATCACCCTTCGATCTTTTAGTTTACTTTGCTGAATATATCAAATTATGACAAAATAAACATTTGAAACAAGATAAATGGTCTATGCTTAATTTCATGAAGTGTGCGATTAATCACAGAAAAAAGATGTGATTCATCAGATTAAACATTTTAATCGATTGACAGCCCTAGTCTAAACTTATAATGTATTATATTTTTATAATGTGTTGTAACTCTTTAAATTTTTTGTGCGATTTCATTAGCTTCCTCCTTGTCATTCCAATTCAAATTGCAATTTAACAAATGGGCCAACTGCAATAAATTGTCAATTCAATTCATATTCTAACTCACAAATTGGTCAGGAGCCAGTTGTTAAATTCTGAATTTTAGCCAATTCTAGTAGCAACACCCTGGCAACCACCCAGAACTCCTTTAGCATCATGGCAGCAAGCTTTACATGTGCAAGCACCACTTGCAACATATTAGCGTCTAGATTACACTGTACTCCCAAGACTTTATACCAGTCTTTTGCATTGTTTTCCTGCATTCTATGTAAATAGGATGCTTTGGGCCAGACTTCCTGCAGATGTTTAAGAAATGCATTGAGCATTCAATCTATACTCAGGTTTTTTTCTGATGGAAATGGAGCCCTGAAGATTTAACTTTCAACAAATTCCATCACACCTCTTTGCCATAAGTCACACGCTCACATACACCCCACACATGCCCGTGATCCTGCCATAATGAGTGTGCGCCCCCGCCCGCTGAGGTTCTGTCTCATTAGCTTTGCACTAATGGAGCCCTACAGGTCTGGCCGCACCGACTTCTCCAGCACCAGTCTAACGGTAACCTATCATGATGGCTATTGCCTGACGGACAGCTGGCCGGCTGACCTGAACTGAGACTGCATCACCAGGGTGAATTCATATCGCTTTCACTGCTGCTGTCATTACTGGTGACCGTGCACGAGGGGGTAATTTGTACTTGGCTTGCTTGAGAATTAAGAGCAGCGATGAAGAAAGAATGAGGGGGAAGAAAAGAAAGTCATCTGAACCGAGGCCTCTAGGGTTGCTGCGGTGCAGATGGCCTTGTCAGAGAAGAAACTGTCATTTCTCTCTTTCTCCCTCTGTGGAGTTGAGGCTGGACATTTGTCATTGTTGCCCACTGCCCTGCTCTCCCTCGGCTATCACCACAGAGACAGGAAGAGGCCGTTGGCGATGCCCAGACATTGGGTGTGAGCTGAATCTGTCTTAGTCAGTTTGTGTGTGTATGTGCATGCCCGTGTTTGGGAGTCTGTTTGTGTGGAAAACGGTATTTGTTGCATGCCGCAGACCTGAGGAAAGACGACTTTTTGAACTTGCTTTCAATTTGCGTTTGTCTATGGCAGTGCCTGTATGTTAAAGGTAGGAAAATCAGGGGCCGATCGTATGTGTGCGTGTTTGTGTGTGAGCGAGGAACACTCGGTGTTGTTGATTGCATGCTGCTGAAAAGCTGAGATGGCATGTTTCCAGCTACTTTGAGTGAGACTGTGAACAGTGCAAGTCTGGGAAAGAAAACATCCAACTAACTTCATCCAGACACTCCATCAATGCATCAGCTTTACATTCACAACATGATGTTACAAGACTTCATCAGTCCACCAGCTGCTCTCTGCTACACCTTTCAAACAAGTGATAAGCAACTCCAAGTTTTATTTTTTGCTGAACTTTTTCTTTCAAACGAAGGAGTCGTTCACCAATAAATGAAAATGTACTCATCCACATGTCTTTCTGCAACTTTGTGTGGTGAATAGAATAAATTGTAAGTCATTATTCAGAGATCTGAGAGCTATGGTGATTTTTTTTTCTTTATTTCTACTATAGTTGCTCTGCTAGTATTTTCACTGGCCATACCAGAATGAGTTATGTTTTTTAGCAAAACAATGCATTTCAAGTAATTCATTGTTTGTTTTTTTCTTTACAAAATAAAAATATTCAGCAACCTGTAAATTATACAGCTTAGTGTTCAAAAACTGTATGATTGTTAAATCCACTACCGAGATTTAAAACAAAATGAATTGCTCTTTTTCAGTAAAGATACATTAAATTAATCATAAATTACAATAAAGGCATTTATAATGTTATAAAATATATTTATATTTCAAAATAAATGATGTTCCTTTAAACTTTCTATTCAACAAAGAATCCTGAAAACTTGTATCAGAGGTTCCACAAAATTATTTATAATGAACATTATTAGTAAGAAGAAGAATTTTTGCTTAATGATTTCTGAAGGATCACGTGACACTGAAGACTTGAGTAATGGCTAAAATTACATTTTAAAATATATTAAAATAGGAAACACTGTTTTTACTGTATTTCAAATAAATGCAGGCCTTGGTGTGTATAAGAGGTTTATTTCAAAAACATTTTACAAATCTTAGTGACCCTAAACATTTGAACAGTAGTGTAGATAAATGTTGTGTGCCACAAGTTGTACTCAAGCATCTTTATACATGTAAGTGTTATTAAAAGGCAAATAACATGGATGCGCTTGCAGTTTGACTTGGGCCCCAGCAGGCACACAGTGATGATGGGATCTGCTGAGTCATTTATAGACAGGCCAACCGTCATTGACTTTTCCCTCCTCAAACGGAGTAACCTGATCTGATCCTAAAATGTGAATCCAAAGCCATCGCAATTTGAAGCTGTGTTTTTCCATCGGCTCAACTTAACACCAGCACAACTCCATATTTCTACCAGCTTTACAATTGCAACTTTACACCAACAGCACAGCTTTACCTTACCTTGTCACTCCAGCAGCTGCTCTCAGCGGGGGTAACCAAACACCAGTGCACTCCCTCTCCTCCACATCAAGCTCAGGGGGAATTAAAGCAGTGCGTCAGTTTAATATGACTTCAGTATTTGGTGTTTATGCTCGGTAGACTGATGGTTTTTTTTGCTTTTGGAGTAGATTAGAACTTATCAAAACAAAACGGCATGTCTTACAACAGACGCCTGCCGTTGGCATTATATATAGATGTGATGGCAAAACAGCTCTACGCTGTGTTTTCTGCTCTTTTCAATGTGCAGGGATCCTAACAGATGGCTGTTTCTGACTTCAGATCAGTCTAAAGTTTAGCAGGAATGATACGGCCACTCGCTGCGCTTCCTCATTGACTTTCCCTCACTCCTTCTTTACTTTGTGTGAGCAGCATATGGAGCATGTAGAGCGCAAGAGCGAAACAGAGCGGATATGTGAGGTTGAGTGATCGCTCGGCTGTGCTGGAAAGCCGAAAGCCGTTCGTAATGAGTGCCTGCAGCTTAATCGCGTACAGGAATGTTCAGGATATGTTTCCACCAGAAGGACTAGCGGAGTAATGAAGCAGCCGGAGAATGAGAGAAGCAGAATGCATGCGAGGACCGAGAGAAAAAGAAGGTAATGGGGAGAAGAGACGCCCAGAGGGAGTGAAAATAGGTGATGAGTGTGCGGGAAGTGTCAGCGCTTCTCTGGGAAGCAGAAAGAATGGAGAAGGGACAGATTAGAGGAAAAGATAGATGGAAGAACGCTATCTGAGATGTTTCCTGCAGTTGGCCGTCTTACCAGGGCTTTGTTGAAGGGTGTAAACACAGCAGTGATAATAGCTTCAGGCTTGCAACTAGAGAGGGATGAAGCCCAGTCCATGCTGACAGGGATAACGCCTGCAAGCTGCCAGATGTTTCTCATGCCTTGATACCTCAAGCATTATGGTTTAATAGAAGATGCTGTCATAAACAGTGCACATAGTCAGTCAGGTGCACACATACAGACAGAAAGTAATGTTCACTCACAGAATCCCAAACACAGATGGAACGTAAACTGACCCACGGGATTGCAGCTCTGTAGTGAAAAATAGAGATGGGATTTTTAAGGAATTGACTAATCTGGTTCAGGTTCCACTTGATGATTAATGCAGTCATGGACGATTGCATAAACATTTTTTTAATTTCCTCTTTATCATCGTATAATAAATATAATAATGCTATTTGTGTAAATCTTTTTTTTTTTTTAAATAGACTTAAAAAAAATGTATTATATTTTTTAACTACATTAAAAACGTTAGCCACTTTATTTTATATATATTATATTATATATATTGGGTTGGCTCGATACCACTTTTTTGGAACCGATCCAGATCCGACACCAAAAATTCGGAGTATCGGCCGATATCGATCCGATACCAGTGCCGTTTTTAAAAAATCAATTTTGAATTTCTATACCTCAATGTGTGTTGAACTGATCATCACTCTTTTGTGTATTACACACAATCTACTAAATATAGACAACTTTCTTGTAACGAAAAAATAACAAACGGAAAAAATATATATAATCATAATCTGACAAAATACTGTTATAAACTAGTTTAGTAGATAATTCAGTAGCAAAAGTTACTCTAGAAAAATCATGAGTGCACAAAATTTTATAAAATCTAAACTTTTAGTGAGAAAAAAAACATTATTTAGTGGGGAACAAATAAAAGTGAATACGTGTTGGACTAAATCTGGTAAAATGTTACACATTGATCTTATATATATACCCCTAATATATATCCTATATATCTATCTCACAGGTCTTTGTTAGTGCAGTAAATTAACATATTAACTACTTGGTTCATTTCGAGTACATCCTGACAACAGTAATGATATCCACTTCATTGGGTGAGTTAAGAACTGCTCTGACTGATTCCTTCAATGAATGACTATTTAGACCAAACAAATGACTGATTTGTGATTCATTGAGTCATTAATAAGAACCAGCCAACAAAGATAATTTAAGAAATCTAAATGAACTGTTTATGCGTTGCATGTTAATTACATGTACCTACTATAGAATTTGGATTTGGTTAAGGGCTGTTATGTAATAATGCATAATTTACAGTTATTACTATAGTATGTACATGTGTAACAAAGGGCACTGTAAAATAAAGTGTTACTATTCTCTTTGTATTATTTTGTACTATGTATGTATTTCTCATAACATACATTTCAGACTGCCAGTTCACAACTCCGCTAAGGCATAATTTCTTTCGTAGTGGAACTGCAGATTCAGCAGCAGCATAAAGCGGTGCAGGAAATACTGTCATTTTAGTTGAACATTCAGGCTGCATAGTTGGAATAATGCAAACCTTCAAGAACCGCATAAATCATCATTCCGTTGCAGTCATTTGTACAATAAAGCATTCTTGAACCTTATGAAGAATGACTATGGCATTCCCATCCAGACGTGATGATCCCAGTGCAGAGAGACCATGCACTCTTCTCAGTCACCATCAAACAAGAAGGATTGTCTGTGCCTTTGTTTGTAGTGGTGGTCATGCTCTGTGATGTGGTCTATGTGTCCTTGTTAGCGGTAGACATGCTGTGCCGATATAGCAGTCTGTCTGTCTATCTATTCATCTTTGTCTGACTGTCTTTATCTCACCATATCCACCCCCAGAGAGGCTGTCGTTTTCAGTTTTCTCCCAATCAGTGTCATGAGACCCCAGCTTCCACTGCTAGTTTTATCATGCGCCACTTCTAATAACATATTTTTGTTTTAGGCGAAGCGTATACTGCAAGCCAAAGGCTCAGTGCCTTGCCCACATTTTAAGACTTACATTTTTGTATTTTGTGTTGTGTTGTCAATGTCATTGGCAGCTAATCTTCTTGATGTCAACTTGAAAAATCTTATGGTCATTTTTGCTTTGCTTTGCACAAAAGGGGAAAGAGCTGAAAAATATGGATGAGACAATATTTGGAGAACTTGCGTAGGTCATCGCTTACTGGCCAGCCATTATCTAGTAGATTCAGTGTTCACACATCTGATTACCAGACTACCAGGCATCAAGCAACTTTAAATTTCTGTCTTAGCATCTGCTGAACTTGTCTTCCAAGTGTTGATGATGACGTGTAGCAAGTTGGTTTACATGTGTGCCTTTTGTTGCAGACCCTTACAGGCCTTCTGTCTTGTGTGCGCTGTGCTTTAGGGTGTGTTGTTGTAATTCCAACTCGCTGTGTGTGAGAAAATACAGGGTTATATGATCTTATTTGATATCCGTTTCTTTGGTGTTATTGTTTTTGGAACCCTGACATCTCTCCTTCATTTGATCTCTTTCTCTCTCTGGCTCTCTCGCCTGCAGGCTGATGATCGTCATCAGGATCTGCAGGTTGTTTTAGTGGCCATGACAGTCGTTCATTGTGTTGTGGGGCTGGTGAGAGATAAGCTGCAGCTGAGAGAGCAAAGCAGGGATGTGTAAGGGACAGTAAGGGAGTTATGGTAGGAGAGGTTGTGCTGTAGATTCATGCTTGTATGTAACAGAGCATTGGAGTGCAAATATGTGTGACGTAGGCGGAAGTACCGACCCAGTGTTTGCAAAGCGACCTTTCCAACATGACTACGTAATGCGTAAAGTTGTGGACGCACACCACAGAGCTAGTGCAAGATGAGCATTTGTGGTCAAAGTATATACATTTGAATTTTTTTTTTTTTAGAAATGACTGGTCGTTTCGATGAGATAAGACCCTTATTCCTCAGCTGGGATCATGTAGAGCCCTTTGAAGCTGCATTGAAAGTCCTGTTGAAGTCCACTATATGGAGGAAAAATCCTGCAATGTTTTCCTCAAAACCCTTAATTCCTTTTTGACTGAAGAAAGAAAGACATGCACTTCTTGGATGACATGGGGGTGAGTAAATTATCAGGAAATTTTTATTCTGGAAGTGAACTAATCCTTTAACAAAGAAGTAATATTTAGTGCGGTCAACAAAACATTTTTTTTTTAATAGTTGTTTGTAATAGCTGCATTGTAAAACCTTTTCTGAGAAGTTGTGTAGCATATTTTCCAGAAAATAAGTTGCACTGGGTCAAAAGTGTTGTTGAAAAAAAAAGTAAATTAGTAAATAAGTTGCATCGATGTGTTACTATAAACATGTATTTTAGTTACACTCACTCTATAAAACCAACATAATGTTATAGGAAGTTCCATATAACACATTTATTATAAATGCAAGCCCTAAACCAAATTTGTAACTTGTTTTCAATTCATTGAAAAGGTGTTTGCGGTATTTAGTTTTAATATTAATGGTTTTTTTTTTTGAAATCTATTGTAAATCTTCTGTTTAAGTGTTTTAATATATTTTAGCATAACGTTATGTCTGGAACTCAAATTTGTTTGAAGACGTTTTGGTATTGTATATATTCCTCTTCAATACTCCTAACTACTACTACTACTACAAATAGTAATAATTGTGTAGTAATGTAACATACTCCAATGTAACTGTGTGCTACAAGACCTAGCATATGTTCATATGGGTCATGATCAAAGAATGAAACTTCTACTGGAAGAGGATCTTAATCACTACTATTGAGGAATATTCAACGAATTATTCTGATTCATATAAAATTTTTATTGATAAAAGGAAATTCCTCTCTATTGTAGTTTGGTTTTTTCAAGTATAAAGAATCACCAATTAACATCATTGATCATACCTCTAACATTTTCACAAATTTATTTCTGTTGTCTCTTCAAAACTCTTATTGAACTTACGAACGTGGTGCTAACACTGGCTCTTAGGAAAGTCAGTCACCGGAATGAGAACAGTGATTGGACGAAACTCCTTCTGGAACTTTCCTCTCTTTTTACTTTTCTTAGCTTTCTTCAACTTAATTTTTAAATCATTTTTTATCTACTAACTGGTAACCTGGTTACCCGGGTTACAAGTAGTAGTAGTATTGAATGGAAATACTATACTGGATTTCCTTAATATTGACGAGTCGATCCCACAACCCACCAAATAAGTCAGTTTTGAAACTTTAGTTTGCACATCCCTAATATTCAGTGTCCTTAAATGTTGAGCTGCATACTGTACATGTGTGTATGTCTGATAGCAGCCGAAAGTGTGAGACTGATTGTTTGAGATGTGAATGGTGTCGCTAGTAGGGAATTGGTGAGTTCTGAATCCGCTGCCAAGTTCCGCTGAGACAACCAAGCAGATGGAGAGGGGAAGACGCTCTGTTAGAGCCGCTAACCACAGGCCAAACCAGGACACGCCTGTGTGCGTGCCTGGCATTCTTTAGGAGGTTGATCAAGACAGAAGGTGCACGTTGCAGGTTCGCTCTCTTGTGTTCACACTAACGGCTCCTCATCTGTCTTTAGGCTTCGCTCTCACTCCCTTAATGAGACACCTTTCTCTTCTCCACTGCAGCTCCGCTGGAGAAACAGAGATGCTCCAATTACTGACCTTTATGGAGGAGAGCAGCAACAACAATCAGCTTTGTACCACTTAAGAGGCAGGATGCTGATGTGTACGCAGGGTGTCAGACTTGCATCTGGAGGTCTGCTTTCCCACAGATTACGGATCCAGCTTTAATCAAACACACCTGAACTAGCTAATCAAGGTCTTTGGGTTCACTTGAAAATTACAGACAGGTGCTTGCAGCAGGACCGGAGCTAAACTCGGCAGGAGTGTTGATCTTCAGGAGCAGGATAGATCACTGCTGTTTTGACTGAAACCAAAGGCACCTGCCTGGCTGCCTAGGAAACCGAATTGGTTTCAGAAAGGCTTTCATGATTTGAGTAGGTTTTCTGTGATAAATTAGTGAATATTTAATGAATATACAATACCTTCAGTTGTATCGTAAAAAAAAAAAAGTGGACGTTTCCTGCTTTTAGCTTCTCTGTCAAATGTCATGTTTTTTTGTTTTGTTTTTTCAACCAACAACGTAACTGTACAGACAGGTAAAATTTACATCTGTTAAACCTGCAGTTTAATACTATTAACATTTTGAAATATTTTAATATCTAAAATATAAATCTTTCTCTCTCACTACATATATATAGTTAAAATTAGATATATTTATTAAATAAATGTCATTCAATATATTTGGTAAAATTTGTTAAATCAGGTTTCCATTTGGTAACATAGATAGATGGATGGATGCCCCAAAAATCATATAAGTAGCAGTAATTGCATTATAATAGATTATTTACTTTACTTTGTTTTATAAACAAAATTATAGTAACAAATACAAGTTTTATTGTTTTTGAATAATAAAATAAAGTTTTTCTTTCATGTCTGTCAGGCTTGTGAAGTACAGTAAAAACACAACAGCTGGTGAGTACCGTAAGTTACATAATGTAACGTAAGCTACAGATTCAGACATACCTCCATGCCTCACAACCTCTTTGTACTGTCTGTCGACTTTTTCAGGTTTGAGCACAAGCCAAGAGTCTGTGCAAAGTACCGCAGCCGTCATTAATAAGTCTCTGTCTGTTCGGCCGCCGCGTGCCGTCTCTGAGCGGTGCCGCTATCAGCAGCAGCATTGACTTATCTCAGTCTCATTTGAAACACTGTCACTTGTCATTCTAAGAGTAATGGCAGTACTATAATGAGAGAGGGTGTTCGCCTCTCAATCAATTCTACTCTAATTAGTGTTAATGCAACGCCAAACCCCCCCCGCAGCTCTCTTCATCACTGCCAGCTCCTCCTCTCCCCCTTTTCTCTGTGGTCATAAGGCAATCGAAACAACATCTTCATCACTTCTCTACTTGTACATAATGTAACAATATATATTGTGTATCTCAGCTGGTGGTCCCTGTCCCTCTGTTCTAGTTATGGCTCACTGCACCACAATGGCCAATTAATGTTCCCTGACACAATCAGAGCATTTGCCTCATGAATTATGGGAATGGTGTGCAAACCAATCACAACTCCCTCTCTATTTTCTTCTTGTGGCTACAGATTTTCCGTTGAATGTGTGTGTAGGGTTTTTTTTTTTTTTGTTTTTTTGGCAAGAGCAGCGTCTCTCACCAAACACAATTTACAATCATCTCAACAATTAGTACTAGATTGATTTTTCTACCATAATTGCGTTGGTCCTTGTATTGATATTTTTGCGTGCTTATTCCGTTTTTGCAGCTGGGGAGTCCTCTGTTATGGCGTACACATCAGAGTGATGCTACTTAGTACTGCCGAGTAGACATTGACCTCAGCCCCCCGGAAATCAACTTGCTTCTTCCAGCAAGATGCTCCCGTGGTCATTCGAGACTTGACTTAACGGTTTAGGTAGAAGCTGTTTTATAGTAACATACTCTTCACATTTTTTGTAGGTTTTTTTAATGGTGTTTGAAATAAGGCTCTATGCTTACAAGGCATTTATTTTGATCAGAATACAGTGAAAATTGGCAATAATTCTAAATCTTATTGCACATTTAAAGTAACTATTGCTTTTTTTAATATTTGTAAATAATGGAATTATTTTCCTTTGATTGGCAAACTGAATTTTCTCAACATTGCCTTAAGTCTTCAATGTCCAGATCCTTCATATCATTCTAAATGCTGATTTGGTGCCAAGAAGCCATTTCTGATTATCAATTTTTGGAAACATTATGTTTGTGTTACAGTGATCGAAGATTGCGACAACAAATACCATTTTTTTCTTTAATGTGTTCGTGACAGATCGCTGTATAGCACATGAACGATCATCTCTTCCCTCTTTACGAATTATAGCATAATAAAACCATGAATGAACTTAGAAGGTTCTTGTTTCATACAGCTGGAAGACACTTTTTCAAATTGAGTCCAACGACGTTAAATCTGCTCTCCTTCGGTTTGTTTGTTGACAAAATGGCAAGATTCACATCATGTTTGATCAATCACTTCAATAAGCGCCTGGGATGGCGACGGATTCATTGAATAATCCCGTACTAGTAAAAAAAAATCGAGCATGTTTATGCTTCCATAATTCACTTTCACACACCTAAACTTGTTATATGTAGTCAAAATTTGCTCTTTTTTTTTCATCTTGTAAACTACCCATAATATATACACTTCTGTGTTTACACATGAGAGTGCGGTTTGCTTTTTTTTTTTTGCTTTGCTACCATTTCATAATCAGCACCAAAATTTGGCCGCAAATATTGGTTAGTTAGTAAAATAGTCTCTAACTCTTTGCAGTAATGTCTTCATCAGCGAAATTGGAAAAGTTCAAGGTCTGTCCAATTTTACAACAGCTTACTTCCCACCACATATTTACCTTGTATTATGGATTGTAAGATTTCACGGTCCGGTGCAATCGGTATAAAAGGCGATGCGATGCATCGTTTAAAATGTGTCATCGATACAAGTTTTGGGCCATTTTGACGCGATGCAGGTCGTTTCTAACATATTTGCATTGGTAAAAAACCGATTCATTTATATATAATTACTAGTGAATGCGCTATACCTTTATTATTTAGAAAGTGACCAATAATCTGTTACCAATATTTTATACAGTGGGGCAAAAAAGTATTTAGTCAGCCACCAATTGTGCAAGTTCTCCCACTTAAAAATATGAGAGAGGCCTGTAATTTTCAACATAGGTATACCTCAACTATGGGAGACAAAATGAGAAAAAAAAATCCATAAAATCACATTCTAGGATTTTTAAAGAACTTATTTGCAAATTATGGTGGAAAATAAGTATTTAGTCACCTACAAACAAGCAAGATTTCTGGCTCTCCCGACCTGTACTTCTTCTTTAAGAGGCTCCTCTGTCTTCCACTGGTTACCTGTATTAATGGCATTTGTTTGAACTCGTTGTCAGTATAAAAAACACCTGTCCACAACCTCAAACAGTCACACCCCAAACCCCACCATGGCCAAGACCAAAGAGCTTGCACAAGACCACCAAAACAAAATTGTAGAGACCTCACCCAGGCTGGGCACTGAATCCTCAATAGGTTAGCACTTGTTGTGAAAAAATCAACGTGGGAGCAATTATTAGAAACTGGAATACATACAAGACCACTGATACTCTCCTCGACTGGGGCTCCACGCAGATCTCACCCCGGGGGGTAAAATGATCACAAGAAACTGTGACAAAACTCCCAGAACCACACGTGGGGACCTAGTGAATGACCTGCAGAGTGCTGGGACCAAAGTAACAAAGGCTACATTCAGTAACACACTGCGCCGCCAGGGATCAAATCCTGCAGTGCCAGACGTGTCCCTCTGCTTAAGCCAGTACATGTCCAGGCTTGTCTGAAGTTTGCTAGAGAGCATTTTGGATGATCCAGAAGAGGATTGGGAGTATGTCATATGGTCAGATGAAACCAAAGTATAACTTTTTGGTAAAAACTCAACTTTTTGGAGAAAGAATGCTGAGTTGCATCCATAGAACACCATACCTACTGTGAAGCATTGGGGTGGAAACATCATGCTTTGGGGTTGTTTTTCTGCAAAGGGACCAGGATGACTGATCTGTGTAAATGAAAGAATGAATGGGGCCGTGTATCGTGAGATTGAGTGAAAACCTCTTTCCATCAGCAAGGGCATTGAAGATGAAACTTGGCTGGGTCTTTCAGCATGACAATGTTCCCAAACACACCGCCCGGGCAACGATGGAGTGGCTTCGTAAGAAGCATTTCAGTGTCCTGGAGTGGCCTAGCCAGTCTCCTGATCTCAACCCCATAGAAAATCTTTGTAGGGAGTTGAAAATCCGTGTTGCCCATCGACAGCCCCAAAACATTACTGCTCTAGAGGAGATTTGCATGGAGGAATGGGCCAAAATACCATCAACAGTGTGTGAAAACCTTGTGAAGGCTTACAGAAAATGTTTGACCTCTGTCTTTGCCAACAAAGGGTATATAACAATGTATTGAGATTAAATTTTGTTATTGAGCAAATACTTATTTTCCACTATAATTTTCAAATAAATTCTTTAAAATTCCTACAGTGTGATTTTCTGGATTTTCTTTTCTCGTTTTGTCTCTCATGGTTGAGGTATACCTATGATGAAATTACAGGCCTCACTCATCTTTTTAAGTGGGAGAACTTACACAATTGGTGGCTGACTAAATACTTATTTTCCCCACTGTGTAGAATTTGATTTATTTCTCCTCTCTAAACTGTTTCTCAAGCGCGCTCTCTCGTCACTGCTGCTGCTGCGTGAATATGACGCATCACAACACCACAGAGACCCAAGGAAAAACTGGGATTAAAGTCCAAAAGCTGACTTGAAATAACCTAACAAATCAATCTGGGCTAAAGCGGTTCCATAAACGACAAAATAATTTCACACAATCTCACTAATTTGTGCACTCTTATTCTTAAGCAGACCTTAATGTCGATCATGGATCAAATCGATTCACCATCGCAAACAGCGAATATATCTGTACTGTTTAATGCATTTGAGACATTGCGTTTTCCTCAGTGCATAACTGACATGTCACAGGTATATTTTTAATCTGTAAATGTTAGAAAGTCATACAAACATATCCATTCTGCTGTCAGGAGTGGGCGAGGCACGCGAGAGCAACAAGCGCTGCTGCGCGCATGTGCTCTAAATGGATCGATAATCGCCATAATTAAATATACATTTTTGCTACAAAAAAAAAAAATTGTTTTTGGACATAAATGTTCTTTTTCCTAAAATTTTAATCCTACAAATAAGTGTATTTTTATGATAGCAGTAACTGTAAGTGGACTATTGTAATAGTTAAATCAAATGTAAGCTAGTACAGTACTAATTACTAAACTCAAATTAGTTAATGTTTGTTTCTTATAGCAGTTAAAATATAGTCATTTTCTTTATTATTTATTTTCATTTTTAATTCAGTGATTTTAACTTTTAATTTAGTTATTTTAATGCTTTAAAGAGCAATTTTAGATTGTTATGTTATGATGTTCTGCTATCTGTTCTGCAAACTATAAAGGTACAGCTGTAATAAAACCAGAGTGAAAGGCTGCATGGCTAGAAACTGTAAATAACAGTATGTGAGACGGTGGTAATATCATTGTGTTACTGTTGGTCAGTGTTAGAGGAGCTTAGCTTAGTCTGACAGTTAGCTTGCTTTAGACCAGGTTAGTTTCCCAGCATAAGTTGCCACAGTGACTAGCTTGATCTAGGCCTATGTTAAATTTGCTTTATGGAACCAAATAATTTGACAATGAGTCAAACTAACAGAAGTAAGCCTGGCTTATTTGGTAAACTAGTTTTATGAAACAGGCCTCGAGGCGTTAAAAGTGATCATATTTTCTCCATTGCATCATATTGCCTCGATCGCATTGTGTTGAATCGAATCGAATCGAAATCGGATCGCAATGCATCGTAATAGGGGTGAATCGCATCGGATTGGTAGCTAGCTGCTTCATATGTATCTTTAATGTATCGTATAGTTGGCTATGCATCGAGATGCATATCTCAGTCATGGAGATGCACATCCCTACCTTGTATAGTCATGATCTCTCGTTGCAGGCTTAACTTAAAATTACACGTAGTGGAGTAATTTTGTCAGAACTTTGTGATTGGCTAAGCTCTTTTGCACTACAAATCATTTTTTTGCACTACATCACTATATCTGCACTGTTGTTTACTTTACTGGTTTGCACTCTATCCTCCATATGCCTTGTGCCTTATATATATATTTTTACATTTTACCTTATTTGTGTATAGTTGTATGTATTTTGTATGTATGTATTTTTGTATTTTTGTATGTAATCTTTATTTTAGTTACTGTATGCACCCAATGGTCTGAGGATAACGTCATTTTCAATTCTCTGTGTGTAGTGCTGACATGTGGAAGAATTGACAATAAAGCAGACTTGACTTGACTTGACTTGACTTGATTGGCTGAAGCTTGTTGACAGCGGCAGACATTCCTAACTTAGTATATGCTTAAACCATTGATTTTTCTGGCAATTTTGTCAGACCTGATGTGCTGGCTTTTTGGGAAACAGATCATTTTCACATATAACCTCTGAATGGAGTTTATATGATCTTGTATGGAAATTTATATAAGACCGAGTATGAATGTATGTGGCTATATTGCCTATCTTAAGGTGAACAAAAGAAATCCATCTCAACATTTGAGCCTAATTTGAGTGACTGCCTCCGAGAGAGAGAGAGAGACAAGTATCTTAAATGATTTGAACGGCATGTCAGATCTGTACATAGTCAGCCTCCATTCCTGTATCTCTCTATCTCTATCTCTATCTCTGCTGCTTCCTCCTTCAATGTCACAGTTTGAATTATCTCCCTCAACGGGAGCATCTCAATGTGTTTGGCTGTGAATGCCAAACACTCAATCAACTTCTGTTTCCTTCCTCCTCTGGTCTCTAAAGTAATAGGATTCCTCATCCGGCATGACTCTCACTGGCCTAATTGGAGCAAGAAAAGATGGCAGACGGTTTACAATCAGACAGGAAATGCTCAAGCGACGCTCCTGAAATAGCAGGTTTGCAAATGGAAATTAAGACCAAATTTACTTCAGGCCAAAAGCGAATTGGACTATTGCATAAATTTAAATGTGTTACAGTTGATGTGGTGATATGAGCTTGAAGAGATGGGCTGAGTCGACAGCGGTTATTATGCGCTGATAACAGTCCTTGTGTAAAACATTCACACGGCCATATTGATTCTGCCGTCACTGTAATGAGGAGAGACAGTTACGGTGTCTCATTTCTCAGTCTTGTTCCTTGTGACATGAATCAGTATGTGGTGAATGTGAATTTGGGCACTAGCGGAGACCTTGATCTACTAAACATTAGCACACTGATGACTCAATTTCCTCTGACATGATTATGTGGTTGCGCATTAAAACGTTTTTAGCATCACTGTATATCAGGGCTGATATCATTCTGATATGATTTGTATGTTGCACGTCATTGTAGCTTCATTGTAGCTATTAAAAAATAAAGTGCCATCATGAAATATGCATTCATCCTCCATTTCTGTTGTCTTGAGAGACTGAAGAAAATATAGCATTTCCAGTAAATGCATATAGTGAGTAGTTAATGCTCTCTTGTTACTGTGGATTGTGGGATTTTTCGGAAGCGAATGTGTCAGTGCCCTGGAGTGATTTTTGGCAATGATGCGGCCCTTGAAATGTCTGATTCGCTGGGCTTTGCACTGATTGCAAGCATAAAAATATGTAGCTCACACTAGGAATGTGACATTGAGGAAATATTCACACCGGTATATCAGTTTGCCACAAAAAACTGGTATTACAGGCATCACTGGGGAGTGACGCGGTGGGCAAGTGACGTAACCGATGTTGCAGCTTAACACCGGTATAACCGTTAGCACCGTCTATCGCGGCAAGCCTACCAGCGAATTCGACTGAGTTTATTTTCGTCTTTTCGTTTTTCTTTTTCACTCGATGTTGTTTATGAGGAGTGTAAGTTAATTTTACTCATACAGCAGCCGTGATTCCAGCAGAGGAGAGACGATGGTGGCGCTAATACGGTGAGTGCAATAATTTAACGACCACGTTTAATAGACATGGCTGTTGTTTGAAAGAGTAAGTTTAAATTAATTAACGGTATAAATACAAAAACGGATGAATATACTTCTGTTCTGTCTAGGTTCAGAGCCCTCTTAATGACTATCTTGTTTTGGAAGGAAGAAGAAATGGAAGAGA
Source organism: Sinocyclocheilus anophthalmus (assembly GCA_018155175.1). Classification (NCBI taxonomy): domain Eukaryota; kingdom Metazoa; phylum Chordata; class Actinopteri; order Cypriniformes; family Cyprinidae; genus Sinocyclocheilus; species Sinocyclocheilus anophthalmus. The sequence continues at coordinate 370,043 of JADLZN010009782.1, forward strand.
TGCTTTGGAAGTGTAAGTATGGCCCTCATAACTATGAAAAGAGAGCACAGCTAATGTTATATAAACATCCCCCAGATTCACAGGCCAGTCTCATTCTAAAATGCATGTTCAAGCGGTCTTAACTGAAAATATCTTGTACTGACACATCTTAAAATATGTCAGTGCCATTTTTTGTGTCTCAAGATGCACACCAGTAAAGTTCTTAAGGCATTTTTATAAAAGTTATTTAAATATCCTAATTTAACTAAGGCCTATTCCTGGCTTAAGCTAAACTCTGTCTGTGAAACCCTGTCTCTATTTTCAAACATGGAAGTTATACCAGAACGAAACAATGTCATTGTTCACATCAGGCATGTACATACATTTAAATTACTTTATGCATTAAAATGTTTATGCCACCTCACAGCAAAACTGAGACCTGTTCTGAGGAGAATCACTTTATTGACTGGCGCACTGCACAATTAAATATAAACCCTTAAGTCAGATGCCCTTATAAAGACTGTAACTTTAATGTTTGTTCTACACAGAAAAGTTGTCAACGACAAGCCTGACATCACCCAAAGGCCAGCTCTTTTTACAGTAAACCAGGTATGTATAAGTGCATTCATCCCATGTTGTATTTGCCATAATTACAAGATTCCAACTTGGAAAAAGAATTCATGTCCTTGTAAAACTCATAATTACCATCTGTAATCTGGGAATTTTCTGAGAGCTTCTACTTGTACCACGTGACTACCTGACTACTGCAGATTAATTTAGGCATCGATAGTGTTGCCATAGAAATGCACAGTTCCCGGTCCAAGGACATGAACGGCTCCAAGTAGAACATGGTGTGAACACAGCATATGATCTTGAGTATTTGACAACAGCATTATCTGACTGACTTGATAATGTCTTTATCGATCTGTTTCTTCCTCTGTTAGGATGCAGCTGACAAGACAGACTCCAGTAAGAATCCTCAGCATCGATCAAGCAAGTCCACAGCTAATCCCATCTAGAGTGGGAATCATCTTGGAAGAAAACTTTGTAATGGATGAACCAACAGATCTCAGGCCTTCTATGTCCATTTTTCAGACTGATTTATGCTCTGCACCTGGACTAAGTGTATGAAAAGCACTATATATTATGTTCAGCAGGTAATGCTCAACCTCGGAAAAGGTGAGTTAGCACCTAAAATTCAGTACTGCCAATATTGTGAACTCAGAGTGGAATAAAACCATATAGTTTTGATGCCATTTGTTGTGATTCTGAGAAGTTTTATGTTAGTTTGTTAAACTAGTTTGTTCATGTTTTATGGGAAAATGTTTTCAGATAAAAAAAATTGTTTTGTGTTTTTAAATTAACATTTAAAATTGAATTAAAATAAAACAGAAAATTGCATGAATGTTCCTTTATTTGTTAGCTTCTTAATGTTCTAGTTTTAAACAAATTAAAAATGATATAGATGTAACCTGGAAATTACGCTGAAAAAATGTTTCATTCATCCAATTAAAAAAATTGAGGGTAATGATTCACATCTATATTTTTTAACTTGAGCCAATGAAAAATATATAACTTGCCCTAAACAATATTTTCTTTGTCTATGAAAACTAAACAAATTAAATTTCTTAAATGAGAATTTTTGTTTTGATTAAATCTATATTTTTTGTTTGGATCAAAAATATAATTTAAATTAATTGACTTCAACAAGAAAAATATAACTTTGTACCAGGTTTTATAAAATAGTTTTCATAGACATAGAAAATATTGTTTATTTTTCATTGGCTCAAGTTAAAATATATAGATGTGAATCATTACCCTTTTTTTTTTTTTGATGAATGAAACATTTTTTTCAGTGTAGAGTTCAGGAGTGGTAGGCAACCCCATAGGCCTACAGTAATGGTTTAACCCTAGTGCTCAGCAGCCAATCATGCTCACACGTTCAAAGTGGCCAGATTGCTCAAAAGCACATGAAATCGATGTCTGAGATCACGCATTGTTTACGTGTAGAATACACGTTGATTACGCGTTGTTTGCGTTGGCAATTACACATCAATTTTTCACACAATACATAACATGTATTTTGCGTGTAAATAACGCGTCCTTAAGGTGTTGTTTACATATTAAAATTTGTGCGTTTTTGAGCTACATGGATTTCCATACACTGAAAGTGCCTCTCTTACTCATGACTTGTCCACTGTCTTGGATCAGTGTTATTTTAGTTTTATTTATATACTATTATAGTATTTATTCATATTTTTAATTAGCTTTTATTTTCAGATTTTCTGTTTTTAATTTTATTTTTAAAGTTTTAGTAATTTTGTTATAGCCTTTCCGCTTTTCCTTGTTGCGACTTGTCCCCCTGTTTTTATTATTTTTCTTTATTTTTTTATTTTAGTTTTAGTAATTTTATTGCTCCAACTTAAACTTATTCAGTTAGCAGCCAAATTATTTTAAGTTCTAGTTTTACCTCTAATACCTATATTTTATTTCAACTTTTACAAAACTATTTTCAATAGTTTACAATAGTTTCAACTATTTTTTTAACCCACTAGGTTTCACCCCTTTCAGTTGCAAGTACATAATCTATGGATGTGGCTTTGATCACGGTGCTCCATGTGTTCATGTTTTGTGTGGGCGTCCATGTAAATTATACCTCCACTGTGGTTCATGCTTCATGGTTTAATGAGACAAGAGGGGCCAAACCCCAGTGTGTGTGTCTCTGTATCTCCACAAGAAGCATGAATTAAGCATGACTACACCAGCGGCACTCCGGTGAGTTTGTATCAGGCAGAATAGAGAGTAAGTTACTCATTATTACATTCATGTTTAAACCTCCCTCTCCAAAGCTGCCCATATTTTTCTGTACCTCGCCTTATTCTCTCTATATGAGTAACAAGCATTTAGACAAAACATTCAGTCTGTCATTAAGCATCAGTGACTGTCTCATCCTTCTTCTCGTGAGCCAAAGCGTCATTGCTTAATCCCATCATTTAAAACTTGTGTGTGAGTGGAGCGCAGCCTCCTCTGAGTGTGTCTTGCTGCAGGGTAATGCTTCTACCCTGATGCGATCTGACACATTGAACCGCTGCGTCTCAACTGCCGCACCATTACCTCCACGCAGAGCACTCCGTCGCCTCCCGAAGAGAGAGATAGATGAGGGAGGAAATGAAGGAACTTCACTGAAGTTTGGAGGACAGAAATCTATTGTTTTTATTTTTTTCCCTCCTTGTGAAGCTCCGAGTCACTCACAGTTTTCTTCTGAATAACAAGTTGTCAGTCTTTAATCAGCATGCTCCATAAATTTTGGCTCTGGGTGTCATCTTGTTCTCTGCTCAGTGGAATCAAAGTGTTTGCAAGTGGGATGCATCATCGCAAAAGCTCCTTTTTCTGTGTGCACGCACGTGTGTGCGCGCTTTTGCAAGTGTGTCTAATGTAGCAGTGAGTCAACATGTTCTCTCCGGCTCAGAGATTTCTCAGCGGGAAGTCTCGTCTCCTGAGCAGCGCTGCATTAGCGAGGAGCAGAGCAGCGTGGTGCATTTAACCCAATAAACGCGCTCAAAGTAAGCAACCACCCCTGCCTCTTTCGCTTTGACAGAGAGACATGACGAAGGAATGAAGGAGAGAGAGAGAATTTATAAGCGCAAATATTGGGACTTTCATAGTGTTTATCCTTATATATTGTAGTGGATGAACACTAAATTTAAATTGTCCCCCTTTGTTTGAGTGCCACATTTTGCTCTGTATTCACCATAAAAATGGGGTTATTGCTCTCCAGCTGAGAAAGCAAGATATGGTGTTTGTCAGTGCAGCATTTCATTTACTCAGAACCAAAGCCTAAAACCTCATCTTGGCCTAAAACCTTTTTGCTGCCTTGAGGACTGCTATTTCCCAAGTCTAGTTTGTTTAGAGATGTGGTGTTCTTATTTTTCTTTAGTTTGTGCAATTTTGCGTTTGCACACACACACACAACAGCATCGCTTCTCATTTAAAAAATGCCAGCGTTTTACTGTTAAGGCCCTTTCACATGATTCATCTCGACATTCCCCGTTGCATTGAGCTACAGCGTTACCCCCGGCGCCGTGTTGTGCTCAGGTCAAGCATTATAATGTGACGCTTAAAGTTCAAACAATTCCAGTTTTGACCCTGTTTGCTGCTGACCTTTTGTAGCGCAGCCAGTTATTACCAGACAATTTACATGTCATATCGTTGCCTAGCGCCTGTGCAAAAATCATAAGATAGAAGAATATCTCGATACATCAGGTTGTACAACACAACATTAGGGGAGCATCTTGACATTCAGAGAATAATCATCATATTGTATACATTAGATAGTTATTTATTTGGATTTTATGGCTAAATTGCCCTTTTTACCATGATAAGGCACCGTGAATAACCATTAGCAATAATACACACTTTCCTATCTGGTTAATGGAATAGGTTTAGAGCACGCACACACGTACAGTATCTCAGAGTGAGCTTTACCTCTTGCATTAACTTGGATTATCATTAATCTGCCTTTAAAGACGCTGCCCTTGGGGGCCCAACATTTGGCGCTCACAGAAACCAATGGAGAAAGACAACAGGGAATTAAAACCTCCATGAATATTTTCATCAGGTAATCCTTGGTCTCTTGGGCTTGCCTCCCATTGCACTAGTCATCCTCTTGAGTTGCATGTGTCTGGTCTTTGGTTTAATCCAACCGGGCTGTGATTAGACGGGGCCTGTCGCAGCATGGGGCTGGATTAGTCTCCCGCCCCGTCAGACGCTTGCACCATCAGGCCACCGCCTTGAGCCTCAATGTGGAGCTCTTATCTTTCCCAGATGCTGATTATGGGCTGTAACAGACCACACTGGCAACATGGCCTCAGGGCAAGAGAGAAGGAAGGATCTGTGCTATTGGAATATGACTCAGGTTGTTAAATTGGCATTAGAGACAGACCTCCACCTTAGCTAATGAGGGGCTTGGAGAGGTGCTTATTGTCCTTGTTGGTTTATTAGGTCAAATTTCAGTCGGACAGGGATTCCTCAAAGGCTCAAAGCCCACTATTAACCGAGTCTCAGGGTATTGCACTCAGCCTTCACTTGTTTATACGGTGAGATAGATATTAACTCTGCTCTGCAAACGCTATGGTCTGACTTGGAGGTGGAATTTAGGTGACTTCCAATAATAAAACCTCAGAAAGCCATTCGTTGGATGTCATTAAGCCTTGCCGTTAGTGCCGTGTTTGTGTGTGGGAAGGGTGCGGAGTCTTTCATTGGATGAGTATTGCTGTCTGTATTTGGCCCCGAGCGCAATGGCATGGAGGACACATTTCTCAGCTCTCCTGTCCCACCGCCTCTGGACACCACGCCTGGTTGGCCTTGTCAATGTCACCGACAGATGCGCCGGGAACCTTCCACCTTTAATTATCTCTGTTTTCCTCTCCTCATCGCTCTATCCCACTCGTTTGGCCTCTTTTTTTCTCCCCTTTTTCTTCCTCTGATCTGTGATCCATCTCTGATCTCTTTCCTCTGAATGACCTCTCATTTGGCATGATATATGTATGTGTGTATGTGTTCGTGAACACAAAATATGAGTGTGGTAAATGAGCCAGAACCAGAAAGAGGAAATGCAAGCTCTGCGACTTGCAGGTGTGAGTATATGGGGATGTATGCTATGTTTGGATGTTTAGTCGGTGTGACGTGCTTGAATCTTCGCAGTTGCACTTGTTTCTTTAGATAAGGGAACTTTTGGTCTTGGTTTGGTCTATTTTAATATTTTTTAAATGTAATCATTCTTGTGATTTGTCCTGTGAATTTTCAGCAGTCGTCACTCCAGTTTTCAGTGTGACATGATCTTTCAGAAATCATTCTAATATGCTGATTTGAAAGCAGTTGCTGCTGCTTAATATTTTTGTAAAAAACTATTTTAAACAATAAATAGAAAAATTTTGTATTGTTATAAATGTCTTTACTTTTCATCAATTTAATGCATCCTTACTGAATAAAACTAATTTCTTTAAAAAAATCTTACTAATCTGAACATTTTGAACAGTAATGAATTTGACCAAAATGCATAATGAGCAAATTTGACTACTAAACCGTCCCAACATGGTTACAAACAACTGAGAAGAAGTGCCATATCAAATCATCTCAAATTATATGTTGTGTTTGACAGCATTCGTGGGTTGTAAAAGAAACATTCTGAACATTTTTGGGAATATATTGGCCGACCTTTGTCTTGATAGGCCCTTTCATAGCAAACATTTTAGTGTGTCCCTAAATACAGTTATATATACGTTCACACACTTTTTACATAATTTGACAAAAATTACAGCTTGATTTGAAGTGTTTTTTTTTTCCCACACATAATGTCATATTTCATCTCAGGTATGTTCTTCTCTGATACTGTTGTCACATTGCTAACAAAGTAGTCTAACTTTTGATAAAACTTTGACGGTTGTAATTGTGGTTATGGTGAAAGTGTTATTACAGCTTTAAGAGAATGCTAAGTTGTTTAATCTTTTTTTCCATTTTCGTTTTTTTTAAGAAATTAATTTTTTTGCATTAAGTTGATTTCTAAAGGATCATGTGACACTGAAGACTGGAGTAATGAGTTTGGTCATTACCGTATATAAACAAATGAAAATGTAGTCTGATCTGTTTGTTGTATTAGAAGAAAAAAAATTTTTTTGTGACATTAAAAGTGCCTACACTTTTAAAAATAAAGGTGCTTCACGATGCTATAGAAGAACCTTTTTGTCTAAATGGTTCCATAAAGAATCTTTAACATCTGAAGAAACGTTTCTGTTTCACAAAAGGTTCTTTGTGTGCGAAAGAAGGTTCTTCAGATTATAAAAGTTAAGAAAGAGATGGTTCTTTAAAGAATCTTTGACTGAATGCTTCTTTGTGGAACCAAAATGGTTTCTTCTATGGCATCGCTTGAAGAACCTTTTGAAGCACCTTTATTTTTAAGAGTGTAAGTTTACAAAATCCTTTTATATGTTTTCTCCCTCAACTTTGTGAATTAATACCATTTTCGAAAGTGTCCAACCTTGACCAAGGTGACACTAAATACTTTTGCTCTTTACATTTTAGCACTGTTTTATATCTTAACATATAGTTGTTCTTTGTTCATTGGTTTAAACGAACCATCCATCATAACTAAATGAACATTTCAACCTCTGTTCTTTCATCACACCGTAACCAAACTGATCCAGTCAGATCAATAGCTCTGCCCAATCCCAAGAGCCTCAGCGAAAAATTTCTGTTTGAGAAATGGAGGAGCGTCCTTTCTACCTGCACAGCTGACTGAGCTGCCCATTCGTCTCGGCTCCTTGGAGACGTGTTCTCGCTCTCTCTTTCTCTCTGCCCTAGAGAGTTTGAGAAGAGCTGTAGATGGCGAAACCAAGCAATTGGTATCATGTCTCATAAGAAAATGTGTTTGTGGTACTCTGCCCTTCTACTTTCTCTACCTTTGTACCTCCCTTCCCTTTCCTTCCTCGACGCAACGGGTATGTTATCTTCAACTCCTCAGCTGACCCTTTTGTTTATATCCTGTCTGCAAATTAAAGCAGAGTCACAGACAATGTGTGAGCACTCGCCACTCTAAAAATACCAGTCGGCTGATTGGGAGCGCAGCACTGAAATAAAGTCATTAAGTCGGTGTGAATCACATGGGAATGTGCCGGTAAATCTGGAGCGCCTCTGGACTTTTCAGCAAAGCATTGATTTAAGCGGGGCTCTGACGGTCTCTAATGGGAGTAGTGCAGTTAATGGAATGTTCTGGGATGAAAGTGCAGGTCAAAGGAGGCAGATAAAGATGAGGGGCGGTCAAAAGGTCAAGGGTCATCCATTGTCATGGCTGTTTGATGAACATTTCTGTCTTTATATGTCCTTTGGGTTTCTGCTTCTCTGTTTTCCTGTAGTTTGGAATAGCTTTGATGTGGTTCTCCTTCGTTATTTATGTCTTAATTATTATTGTTCATATGATGATGCACAGACTTGCTTCGTTATAGTATCAGTTAAAATACTCCGTAATAATCACATGATCTCTCCATAGATGACCTCAGTTTCTTATATATCAGATTATAGGGGTGGGGGGAAAAATCGATACAGCATAGTATCACGATATTTTTATTATACCTATTTGTACATTTAAATACAGTTCTTTAAACAACATCCCTCTAGAATAGTATGTTAGTTTTTTCTGGTGAGGTCAGCTAGGTCACCTTCAGCATGCAGTAAGTTGGTAAAATAAAGAGGGTGGCATCGCGGAAAGTTATCAGAAAAGCCCCGTCCGCATTTAAATCGGATATATGGACTTAGTTCGGATTTGTAAACAAGGAGGGGGTGTAAGTAGGGATGCACCAAAAATATAGGCTACATATAATAATAATAATAATAATAATAATAATATAACATACATTATATATATGGCGCGCCGCATCGTGCCCCACACCGCAGTGTTCAGCGCGCATGTTTCACTCTCCTCGTCACTCAATATTCCGATCTATGAATGCGCGTTCAGCTCGTGTACCGCTCATGCTCACCGGAAAAGCAAAGTTTGCTCAAATAACACGCTGACAGGAAATTTCTATGCAGTATAGCATAGCATACTTGTGTACCGTGACACAAGTATCGTGATAATATCGTATTGTGAGGTCTCTGGGGATTCCCACCCCTATCAGATTATTGATGTAGTGCTGGACAGTATATCATATTTACAATATATGTAACTTATTTATTTTGTTAATAACCCAGTCTATGTACTACTTGCTTAATCTTTTTGAAAATGTATCAGTAGTACATTTTCCTGCTCCCTGCAGAATGATGTTTGCCTGAAACACAACACTAATGTTTACTCCTCCTTGTTTCACCGTCTCTCCCCACCTGCTTATGGCCATTGGTTGTGCTGCAGTGCCCTTGAGCAAGGTATTTATGAAGAGCTTCCATGGATACCTGGTTGAGTAGTTATGAAATCCTCAAACCTCGAAGAAAAATTCTCTCATTGTTAACTCATGTATTTTGAAACCTCTATGATTTCCTTTCTTCCATGTAATGTAACAGGAGAGATCATTTTCTCTTCAAAACTCATTTGCACGTGTGGACATTCAAACTTGGAACTTCAGCCTTTACGAATGTTTGAAGTATCGTAGGGCACCAATTTCGAGTGTACACAGTTTATCAAGCTTATTTTTATGTGCTTATTTATGTGGTATGCTTTAAGGGCAGCTTTAACATTATGCAGAATATCTCCACTGAAAAAAGTCAGTCGTACATGAGGAACAATACATGATGACAGAATTTTGGCTGAACATCTCTGGACATCAGATCATTTTTATTTTTAGGAAGATTGCCTCTATTCAAACAATTTTCCAGAACCTACTAGCATAATTCATCTGAATTCTCTGAGAAAGAAAAAATATACATCTAAAACTAAAAAAATCCTGGTCTTGCTCCAGTTGAAGGCTCTGAACAGCCAAACAACCTGTTTTTCTTGATACTTTTCAGAATTTATTGAGACCCATAAAATCTATTTGCAGATTTAGATTCCTGGCAGAAACGGACGACTTTGGTGAAGGCGGAGGTTGTTTTCTCCTTGGCATACACTAAAAAAACAGTAAAACTCATAACATTTGCACATTGCACATGAACATGTTGTGATGTTCCATAGGGACTAAATGTTCATTTTTTTATGAGCAGGGATCCTTCTGTGTTTTATCAAACAACAAGCTCTGCAACCGAGACGACATGACATAAGCATGTGAGAGCATAAGAGCCAGCAGAGGAAAGAGTGCAGGTCCATGTGGAATCTGTGCCCAGCCCACAGACTCACCCCTTGCATGCTCATTTATGAAATATTTTGGCTAATTGTATCAGTGCTTTCAGCTGTCATTTAGAATGTAGTACTCTATTAGACACATTTTACCAATGTTTTATGTGCACTGCTATCGATAAGTTTGGGGTATATATGTATGTATGTGAAATATTATTACAATTTTAAAAGTACTCTTTTCTATTGTAATATATTTTAAAATAGATTAGATAACAGGAATAAATAGTAATTTATTCCTGTTATGGCAAAGCTATTTTTTCAGTGTCACATGATTAGAAATCATTCTAATCATTCTATGCTGATTTGGTGTGCAAGAAACATCATTTTTTATCCCTGTTAAAAACAGTTGCTTGATATTTTTGTTGATTGGAGACCATGGTACATCTTCTTATTCTTTGATGAATAAAAGTTCAAAAGAACAGTATTTATTTGAAATGGAAAGCTTTTGTAACAAGTTTTTTTTAGTGTCACTTTTGATCAATTTATTGCAAACTTGTTGAATAAAATTAATTTCTTAAAAAAAAAAAAAACTTGCACATCCCACATTTTTTAATGGAGGCTTAAATTAAAAAAGATATGTATTTGAAAAATAAAATATAATTGTTCTATTATTATTTTATTTTATTTTATTTTATTTTACATTTTGCCCATGACCCTACATAGTGCTAGTGGTTTAGAGAATGGATGGATGGGTCTACACTTTTGTACTGTTATGTACTGTTGTACATCTTTGAGACAGATATGTGCAAAAGCTGTGTCCAGTGCTGAAGAGAGTGACGGTATTTGTCAGGATGAGGAGATTATATGACAACAGGTTCTCCTCTTGGCTTTATCTCCTCTGCGTTGCAGAGATGATGAAATACCTTCAGAGAGGCTAAGTGGTTCTTCAGGGATGTGTGAGAGTGCTCCGCCGGCCATATCTGTCCCGTGGTGATGCCTTTCTATCAGCCTTTTTATTATAGGATTTAAACAAATGGTTTCTTTCACTTTCACATGTCACACTGATGAAATTAAAGTGTTTTCTGAGTGTGCTTTATTGTCCCTCCCTTCGCCTTGACTCACAGAGCTGATTTATGATAAGATTTGTGATGACTCTCTTGCTCTCTTCTACATCTCTTTTACTCGTGGCTTGGATTCAGGTATGATTAAGTCATCCACTGTCACCAGATTGGCAGCTGTGTTATGCTACGTCCGCCCTCTCCATGTGGCGCCGTTCTCACCCGTGCAGCCCACAAATTGGAAGCAGCGCTTTGGCTTATGAAATGTCACTGGGATTGCAGCATCTTAAAAGGGTATTTCGCTTATTACATCGCTCCTCCCTCCACTCATCATTTATTTGTGAATTATGCCCATGATTCTGAGCGTTGCCACAGCAGCACATCATGATCATCTAATCTTCTCCCTGTCATTGCACATGGGCCGATGTCAACGTTGCACCGCTCTCTCACGATTCCCTGCTGGAGCGATGACTCAGCCATCTATACGCTGTTACACACGCCACCCCGTCTCACACACGCTCACCGCTGCTGCTGGCTTGAAGGTGCAGTGATGGAGAAATGAGAGCTGGGTTTCTTAAAAGGTCATTTTAGATCTCTGTAGGCTTCTGTGTGCTTTTGCATGTGCAAACTGGCAGTCAGTGGAAAACTGCATAATGAGGGGGTAGATGAGTTTGTCCTGTTCCCTCCTGAAGATACAGAGCTGTCACAGGCTGACATAAGTGTCTCCATTGCTGTCAGCACACTGTGTACAGGCTAAGGGATTTTAGCCAATCAATTAGCACCTTGCATGAACTATAGACTCTGTTCTGTCAAGCTGAGATGGGAGGACACTGTGTAGGGGTGGGTTATGGCAAAGGATGTGTAGATGGATGGATGAATCAGACTGTGTGTAGAATGGAGTACTAGTGTGCTGCATACTGCGCGGTTTACACATTTACTGTTAATATTATGTTTATCACACAAGCTTATTGTATAATTGAGTAAATTTGTGTCCAGTTATGTTAAAGTTATTTATTGAATTTTGTTTAATGTTTATTTGTGAATTACAATTGGGTGTTAAAATGTAAGCATTCAGTCAAAATGGTTAAATCACAGTAGATATTATATCTTGAACCCTGCCAAGAACATGTCTAAATCATATTTCATCCTTAAAACATAAATTATTTTCTGTCTTGTTTTTTGTAATATAATGAAATTTTTGGCAATTAAATATTAAAACTTTCCCCAAATTCCCATTATCGAAATGCTAAAAAAATTTATAATTTTCATTACTTAAATGCTAAAAAAAATGTATGTTATTCTTAATTGTAAAACATTGTGGTAGTGTTTATTGTGCTGCCTTAACACTAATTTAAATAAAAATGAAATTATTATTTTTGATGTTTTAATGTTTAAATGCAGGGAAGAAAACAATTAATGCGTCTATGAATTAGAGATTTGCGGAGAGCATATCATGAATTGCTTTAAAATTGTCACAGTTCAGCAAAGTACGGTTCTAAAATAATGTTGCTAAATTTATCAGTTTTCTTTACGCAAACAGGGGGAGTTATCATTTTGTAAAATTTTCATTCATGCTGTAATATACTGCCGAAATGCTGATTGGTGCATTAGTATGATAATCGGTATACAATGTTGAATATAACTGGAGAAAGCCAAGGACTGTACAGGAAAATAAATGGGAAGGAGAGACATGTAGTGAGGGTAGAGTTGGGAGATTGCTCACTGTTGCTACTGGGAATCATCCAGCGCTGATAGTCATGCTTTGTTTAGTTTCTTTATCAATATTGAATTATTCAGTGGAGAGTGGAACATGGCTCTCGCTGGGACTTTGACACTGTGCAGAGGTTGCTTTGTGTGTATGTGGAGGAGAGACGGGATGAGTGCTGTTTAACTATACATGTTATTTTTGTAATTGTTTGGCTTAAATTGTTGTTTTTTTGGTTGGATCAGTGATGTCCCTCTTTAACCTCAGGTTGTTGATAGTCCATGTTAGGAATGTGCAGAACTACACATTTCATTCAAATCAACTAGTTGGGTTATGTGAATGCCTAGGCGACTAATCAGGTCTGGTTTTAGGTTTGTCTGATCTCTGACTCATTTCTTTGTGGGGGCATTTACAAACAACCGCTAAATTCAGGGGCACAGAACACAGCAGTCTTGAGTTGCATTTAAAAATCAGACTATTTGTAACTTGTACAGCACTTTGTCTTGCAGCGCTCATGGTGGGACACTCAAACAACATGAGATGCAACACAATGACTGAAGACATTTATGGCTGAAGTCATGATGCTTTAAAGAGGATGAATTAAAAAATTCAACTCTTTCTGAGAGGGTTTTACACTCCAACAATACAGCACACTGTCAGAATGCTAATTAAAACATTGGCTCTATATATATCACAAAGAAAAATCTAAATAAACTGATCAACTAGTTGTTAGACGATTATTCAGCATTGTGACCCACTCTACTTCCATGTGCAGGCGTGTTGTTAGTTGACATCCTGGTTAAGGTTTCCTCTGTTGGTCCTCTGAGAGATCTTCTGTGTCTTTCTGAGATCCATTAAACATTAAACTCTCAATCTGCATCAGCAAGAACAAAGGCTCCTTCCTGTGTACTTCCTCTGTTGTCTTTTCTGCCCGCCCTCTTCTCTCTCTCTCTCTCTATCTCTCTCTCTCTCTCTCTCTCTCACTCTCTCTCTCTCTCTTTCTCTTTTTCTCTACGCGTCCTTGTTTTCTCTCTCGGTCTCCTGTCGTGCATTACCAGCCAAAGAATAAAGCTCCAGCACAAATGCACTCACAGACAGCAGATGCATGCTGGTTGTTGTGAAGATCACCATGAGGTCTCTGTTTTTGGAAGCCAGATCTTTCACTCTTCATAATGTTAAGTATGCATTTCTTCTTGGGTCCAGCATATGTTGGAGACAAGTGTGTCACTTAGCACTTGCTGTGTTTGTGTGTGTGGTTATGGGTCAGGATGGTCGACTAGTTACCAGCCATCTAACAACCAGCTAGTTGATTAGGGAAGATGATGTTTTTATGCTTTTGAAGCAAAGATTTGGGATTTGCAACATCTCTGTGAATGTTTTAGTATGCTGCGCTTTTACTGTCTCCGAAAAGTTGCATGTCTCAATTCATTGTTATTAAAGCACCGTTTCCACAGCCATCAAAGCACCGCTTATGTACAAATTCACCACCTTCAACAGATTTTAAATGATCTCTATCAGGCCTCAGATCGCCTGCTGTGAGAAATGATCTGTTATTATGCAGAATCCACAGGTGTTGTGGAGAGATTAAAGGACAGTATTTTATTGCTGATTCTTTATGGTGTGGCACTCGTTCTCAAGTGTAAGAACACATTTTATCCCCAAAACCAAATGGAAAAAAATGTGAAATCAGTTTCTCATAAAGAAAATTCAGTCCGCTATTACTCCCCATATTTTTTTTAAACATTTTTTAAATGTATTTGTTTAAGCTATTTCACGTTATCCCGTTAATTTTCATTACTATACATGTCTGCTTTTTATCATTACTGTATTCATATTCATACTGTATTACAGTTTAAAAATTACTTTTGCAATTATACTGTGTATATTTTTTTAGAAAATAAAAAATTATAAAAAAGTATTTATATAATATATGTTGTGCACCCACAGTATGCTCTAATATTTGAGTTTGGGATTTTTTTGAATGCAGAGTAAATGTATGCCTGCACATTGAAGAACATGATGTTTTATGAAATTGATAGTTTTGTGAAATGTAAGGTTAGAGTTATTCAGCCTACAAGTGCTGGGCTTAACATCCATAAATCCCAAAGAAATGCATCTGTTCAGAGTCTGGTGGACATGGCAGTCTGTTTTATGCATGACTTACAGTGGGGAAAAAAAGTATTAGGTCAGCCACCAATTGTGCAAGTTCTCCCACTTAAAAAGGATGAGAGAGGCCTGTAATTTTCATCATTTGGTATACCTCAACTATGAGAGACAAATGAGAAAAAAAAATCCAGAAAATCACATTGTAGGATTTTTAAAGAATTTATTTGCAAATTATGGTGGAAAATAAGTATTTGGTCAATAACAAAATTTCATCTCAATACTTTGTTATATACCCTTTGTTGGCAATGACAGAGGTCAAACGTTTTCTGTAAGTCTTCACAAGGTTTTCACACACTGTTGCTGGTATTTTGGCACATTCCTCCATGCAGATCTCCTCTAGAGCATAATTTTTTGGCTGTCGTTTGGCAACTCGAAGTTTCAGCTCCCTCCACAGATTTTTCTATAGGATTGAGGTCTGGAGACTTGCTAGGCCACTCCAGGACCTTGAAATGCTTCTTACGAAGCCACTCCTTCGTTGCCCGGGCGGTGTGTTTGGGATCATTGTCATGCTGAAAGACCCAGCCACGTTTCATCTTCAATGCCCTTGCTGATGGAAGGAGGTTTTCACTCAAAATCTCACGATTTCATTCTTTCGTTTACACGGATCAGTTTTCCTGGTCCCTTTGCAGAAAAACAGCTCCAAAGCATGATGTTTCCACACCCATGCTTCACAGTAAGTATGGTGTTCTTTGGATGCAACTCAGCATTCTTTCTCCTCCAAACACGACAAGTTTGAGTTTTTACCAAAAAGTTCTATTTTTTTTTCATCTGACCATATGACATTCTCCCAACCCTCTTCTGGATCATCCAAATGCTCTCTAGCAAACTTCAGACGGGCCTGGACATGTACTGGCTTAAGCAGGGGGACACGTCTGGCACTGCAGGATTTGAGTCCCTGGCGGCGCAGTGTGTTACTGATGGTAGCCTTTGTTACTTTGGTCCCAGCTCTCTGCAGGTCATTCACTAGGCCCTCCCGTGTGGTTCTGGATTTTTGCTCACAGTTCTTGTGATCATTTTTGACCCCACGGGGTGAGATCTTGCGTGAGCCCCAGATCGAGGGAGATTATCAGTGGTCTTGTATGTCTTTCCATTTTCTAATAATTGCTCCCACAGTTTTTTTTTTTCACACCAAGCTGCTTACCTATTGCCGATTCAGTCTTCCCAGCCTGGTGCAGGTCTACAATTTTGTTTCTGGTGTCCTTTGACAGCTCTTTGGTCTTGGCCATGGTGGAGTTTGGAGTGTGACTGTTTGAGGTTGTGGACAGGTGTCTTTTATACTGATAACAAGTTAAAACAGATGCCATTAATACAGGTAACAAGTGGAGGACAGAGGAGCCTCTTAAAGAAGAAGTTACAGGTCTTTGAGGGCCATAAATCTTGCTTGTTTGTAGGTGATCAAATACTTATTTCATGCAGTAAAATGGAAATTAATTATTTAAAAATTATACAGTGTGATTTTCTGGATTTTTTTTTTTCTTATTTTGTCTCTCATAGTTTAGGTATACTTATGATGAAAATTACAGGCCTCTCTCATCTTTTTAAGTGGGAGAACTTGCACAATTGGTGGCTGACTAAATACTTTTTTGCCCCACTGTATCTAGTACAGACTTGTCAAGTAGCCATTCAGACAGTCCACCAACTAGTTGATTAAAATATGAATGCACATGTCTCATCCACTCTTTGCCTTTAGTTAGCTTTAATATCTGAGATCAAATCTCCCATTAGAGAGTCATTAAAAGACTTCACCTTCACCACTTTTTGAAGGTGTTTTTTCCCTGGATCTGTCTCATGTCTGTGTGTGAATGTAAGTGTGATGGACTGTAATTGGTCAAGGGGTGTGTTCTTATCTGTACATGGTTTGTCAATTCATATACATCAACACACACAAAGCGCTTCAGTGATGTTCAGATCATAATCTAGGAGAGAAGAGTGGACCATCTGAGATCGAGACACCTCACAAATGAGAGAGTGCAAATATTGACTGCAAAAGTGACGCAACTGCGCAGGAGTCATCTATCAAACCCTCACCACATGTCCTCTCTGTCCTCATTACAGGTGTCTGAACACACACTGAGATTCACACACTTCCACCCAGGACAAGTCAACTAATGCACTGATTTATCAAGACCAGCTGCAGCTACAAGAAGTAAGTGTTGTTTTGATTGTTTGTTTTTTTAAAACTGATCACTAAAAAAAAATCCTGAATTTGTCAATCAACTATTGGTAATTGGCCTAAATTTATTTATTTATTAATCCATTCATTTATTCATTCTTTCATTAATTAATTATTTCATTCTTTCAGTATTTCATTAATTAACAATACACATGATCCTGTATGATGAGAATTTGGTTTTCTGTGATGTATTAAGCATTGTTGCAAATTCTGCCGATAAAATGTCAGATGGTAAAATTATGTAGGTGACTAATATTAAATAGGTATTTCATGATAATTCATTAAATGTAAAGTTTAAAATTAAGTTAAAATGGTTTGAAAATGATAAATAAATCACCATATGGAAACTACTTTTAGTAAAAATGTTTGTGTATTTTAATATGACAAATTAAATTATAATAGAATTTCCAGCTATTTTTTTTTTTTAGAATGTTGTTCTTGTTTTGTGATGGTGCCAGTAAAAATATCAACAGTGCAAGTATAAATCTGCCAAAAATAAAATTTTATCTTTTTTCTTTTGTGCCATTTTCACCGTTATCTCAATCCTGAAACTTAAGCTGATTTTCCTCTTATTAATTATACAGTACAAACCTAATGCAGAAGTAATAGTGTGAACCTTGTACATCACTCATTTTGATCAAATTTATCATCATTATTCATTAGCACCCCATATCAAAACAATCTTCACCTCTCACTTCCGAGCGCTTGTCGGCATGGTAATACAGTCTTAATTCCACTACAGGGAATAAAGCTCACTCAAGTGTTTTCTGTCAGTCCTGCAGAGCTGCTATCCAAACCTCACTGTGACTGATCCACACAAATGCTTCATGCTTACTCGGAGGGCTCAGAAAGTCACATTTCACTTAGCCAAACTAGACTTTTCTTCGAATCCACTTAGTATGCACGTGTTTGAATTGTGTATTGAGCCTTAGTGCACCTCTTGAGCTGGTCAAATTTAAATGTAATTGACCCCACAGCCAAGAGGAGCTTTTATGTGTCTCTCTCAAGCGAATGCTGCCAAAAGCACAGGCACACTTCCAGGGCAGGTTATGGGCCAGGCCTCCATAGAGAATACAAGCTCTCTAGGTCTTTGTCATCCTCTCGCACATCGCTGTTGGTGAGAATATGCACCTGGGTTCCCATTAACACTCACCTATGTAGATGCTAGAGTCTGCGTTTTATAAGAGAGACGCAAAGAAACCATGAGTACAGGGGGATTATCTGATGCCTGTCTAAAACTATCTTGATTTGATATTGTTTGCTCAGTTGAGATTGCATCAGTGTGCGTATTTGTCGACCTTTGTCATCGTCTGCCTCTCTGTTCCTAGTTCTTATTTAATCTGCTTCATTTTTTGGAATGTATCACTGACAGCTTGTGGGTATTAACTCTGGATCTCAAATAATGAGAATTACTTGGCACAGTAAAAAAGACTTTATGTAACTGTATGAAAAGACACTGAGAGCTGCCTTCTGTTGTTCGTCTTATAACTTACAAGCTCTTTGTCTATACTGTGAGTAATGCCAATAACCCATCCATTGAATGGGGTATAAAATAATTGATTGAAGCTGAATGGCATTGATTGGAGAGCTGGCAGAGAGAGATGAGAGCATTGCTGTATTAGAATCAGGTGTATTGTGCAACGGGCGCTCGATATGCTCCTCGTCCCTCTCTGAACTCTGCTCAAACAGAATATGAGCTGAATTGCTGAGCGCAGCGCTGTCACGGTAATGACACGGGCCGTCGTGATCGATGACTCTCTTAGCCAATTGGAGAGCTGTCATTTTTTCCCCTCCCCTGGCGCTGATTTGATTTAAGTTTAGACTGTAGAAAATGAGTCTCAGGGAATGAGGGGAGTTTTATTTCATTGCGATGTACAGCTGGGTTAAAATAGATATATGTTCTAACTAAATACAGTCTTCATTTAAATGACGTGATCTGATACTGATTTTTAATATCCCCAGATGCCTTTTTACAGTAAATGCATAAAAAAATATATATATAATTCTCGCTCTTTTTTTTCTTCATAATAGATTTGAACATTTTGTGAATCTAAAAATAATTAGGCACATTTCAGTAATGAATCAGAATGAGTATTGTTGCTTATTATCTTTCATTATGGTTAATTGTTGGTGAGTAACTCTATGCAGTGATACTTCAAATTAACTTTCAGCTTGCACCAATTATGAAATTGGCTGCTTGACGTCAGAAGTGTTTTACAATACAATTTCCTGTTTCAGCAACTGTTAAAGGTATAGTTCACCCAAAAATTTAACTTACTCACCCTCATGTTGTTCCAAATTGTATAAGACCTTCCTTCATCTTCAGAACACAAATTAGATATTTTTGATGAAATCCAAGAGCTTTCTGACATGAGGGTGAGTAATAATGAAGGAATTTTCATTTTGGGGTAAACTATCCCTTTAGTACTCAAACTGCATCAATGTTGTCTAAAACATAAAGGGTTACATTGCTCAAAAAAAGAAAATGTAATTACTTCATTTAAGTTGATTATAGATTTCTGTACCTCCAATTTAAATCCATTCAACCAAAATGTTATAAAGATATTGTAAAAGTAATCCATATAAACATGGAGGCTCAAATGTGCTTGCTTGATGCACATGAAGTTTCTCAAATGTGAAGCAAGTACATTTGAGTTTTCATTGACCAGATTTGCTCAAATTATGTTTATATGTGAATAAAAGCCTAAATTAAATCTGTTCATCATATAAAGCATTAATGTCACTTCAAAAGAATTCATATGAATTTCTTTTACAATCTTTTTTTTATGAACTTTGCATTTTGTTGGAATTAATTTTCAATAGAGGGACATAAATCTTTCAGGTTTCATTAAAATCTTTATTCGTGTTTCAAAGATGAACAAATTCCTTATGGGTTTGGAACGACATGAGGATGAGTAATAGTTGACCATTTCTTTTTTGAGTGAACTTGCCCTTTAATTTTTCCACCATTAAAAAAAATACAGTTGCAGGAAAAAGTATGTGACAAACACCTACAAGCTCATCTCATTGTTTGGACTCCAGGTTAGCTGACTCCAATTAGCTTTCAGAAAAGTCATTAGCCTAGAGATTCACATACTGTACTTTTCCACCCAGCCCTGTGAATGTGTACACAGTATGCTTTATTAAATCAGTTTATGCAGAAATACCCCTGAGCTCCATCTGCATATTCCTACTGTAGAGATGCTCATAGAAATTCCTTATCATCAACATGCTCTGTGTGTTTATGTAGTGATCTTGTTGATTGTGTTGCCTGTGTGTGGGTGTGAATGCAGCCATACTCTTGTGAGTGGGCATATTAGTGTACTTGAATTATTGTTATTATTCTGCGACCTCTGTATTCGGAGTGTTTAAGAGAGAGAGAGAGAGTATAAATGCTTCAGTGTCCTGCTCTGTGAAGCTGCACCGTGACAATGCTCAACAAAAGCCTGCTCCTCTGTGTGTCCGTATATGTGTGTGTGGTCCCAGTAGTACCATCAGCTCTGCCAGGAAGAGAACCATGGCCCCTGAACCTTGCCCCCGCCCCGTCTCCTCTCCTGTCCTCCTTCCTACTACCAACTCGGCATACCTCCAGAGAGACCTTCCTCACCTAGACATTGACACTCAGCGCGAAGGAGAGGTGTTACCTCATATTGAGGGCTCGGTCGGCAAGATTTTGCTCCAAAGGTTCATAACAAGGTTATTTTCGTAAACGAAAACTGAAACTAAGACTAAAACTATTGGTCAAAAAACATTTTCGTAAACTGAAATAAAAATAAAATTTCAAAATAGATGAAGAACTAAAACTAAACGAAACTAACAACAGTAATTGTAAAAACTAACTAAAATAAAATAATAATTAGCGAAAATAAATAATAGTGTTCGTGATTTAATAAGCTCTCATTCTGTGCCAGAAAATCTGACCTGTGGTCGTTTAGGGAAATACCTGTAGATGGTGCTTCATGCACATGAGCTGAATCCTAAGCGGCTATTCACAGAGAATGTGTTTTTGCATTTTTAAAAAAAACAAGACGCAGGAAATGAAATGGAAATAACTATAAAATATGAAATGGGAAATAATAATAATGCACACCTTACAGCGCACGGACGTTTAAAAGTGTGTTTAACGTGAGAGAACAACATGAGAGTAAGTTAACAGACACATAATTACAATTTTTGGATAAGATGACTTCAGTGAATAGTCAATTGTCACGCTTTACGATTACTATGGCAACGTCAGCCTCGAGTCCATGACATGAGCACCGCTTTGACTGTACAAAACACATTCAAAATGAGAGAAAGCGGCAGCCGTGCCATGATTTCAAAGTACAAACATAATTTAAATCACCATATCGCATTTAGTTTTGAGTAGTATGAAGTTTCAAAGCATTTTAGATTGTTTCTTTTTATTGTGTACGTTCATAGAGGGAGAGACGAGACATACAGTAGTGTGCACCGGTGGCTCGTCTGCAAAAGATCCAACAAATTTGTTGTTTACAGAGTTTCAATGACGATTACAAAGAACAGATTTCCTCAAATCCAGCACTGGAGGGGTCATTGTCCTGCAGAATTTAGCTCCAACCCAGATAAAAACTCAGCTGCCTGTAACTTTCTAGTACCTCTGAAAACCTTTACATACAAGTTGCTTTACATATAACCTTTACATATAAATATTCTTTTTGATTTTTGTTCAATTGTAAAGAATTCATTTATTTTCATTATTAAGAGGTTTGCACAAGAGTTAACTAAACTGTGCAAACATTCAACTTTGCTAAAATTAAATGTCTTGCTTTGGTCTACACTGGAAGTGTTCCATTAAACTAAAACTTAAACTAAAATATATATGAATATAAAATATAAAAACTAAATAAAAATGTGTTCACAAATTACAAACTAAACTAAAACTAACAAAACCATTAATGAAATTAACTAAAACTAAACTGAAATTATAGGAAATTTGAAAATGATATTAAAATTCAAAACTATAATATCCTTGTTTCATTACAGAGTTGTCTAATTCAGACCTCCCTGTAAGGAAAGATTAATTATTCAGAGTGGCCTTGCATGCACATCCCCTTGATTGTATAATGCTGTCTGGCTGTATTTGTGCAGTGGAGAGAAAGAGACAGAGTTTAAAGGCAAGTTTGTGCTTGTGGGGTCCTCCAGGACTTTTGTGTTGCACGGTGGGATTGATCACGGCATGAATGGAGGATACTGGCAAGCGTCTTCCTCAGACAGATACAAAGTGAAAAGATAACTGCAGAGAGGTTGTGCCAAAGAAATTTTAATTGGAGCAAAGATGCATTCCGTTTTTTGTTGTGGGCCAGGAACCCTGGGCCAGGAAAACAGAATGACAATGCAGGGTAGAGAAAGAAAGTAAGGTCACTCTCAGATACACACATACGCCCCCCGTTGTTTTTTCTCACGCCTACTCACACAAATGAAGAGTTCATAGAGCCAGCGTTTGTCGCTGATTGGCCAGCTGTGACAGCATGGCTTCGTGTTGAAGCCCAAGGGAGCTGAGTTTCAAACCACATTTTTTTTGTTGCACTGTATAACTGAAGCACCTTGGGTAGAGGATGTGGGCGGTTTGTGGATGTGTAACTTGACAGCGAGAGTGGATCTATTGTCAGTTGTCATTTTGCCTCTCTCGATGTCTTTGCACAGTGTGACCAATTAGAAAGCTCTAAATACCCATGTCACGATGACACTGGTGACAGGAGCAGGCCGTGATTGGCCACTGTGACATCTTGCTCCGAATATATCGATTTTTAGCCTTCCCTTCTCCCTCTATATACTTAACACACACACATGCTCTGAGACACACGCATCTCTCTGCACAGTCTCTGCTTTCTGTCTCCACACAGCAGCAGTTTCCGGGCCTGTCTGGAGTGCTAAATTCTGTTATCATATGCATACGTTATGTGAATGCATTATTGCATTGCATTTTAAAAAATGCATTGTATGACCAAGAAAACAACTTTAAATAAAGAGTCACCATCTAATTTTAAAAGAGAATTGAATTAGTAGCCTATGTCTTGTATGAACAGAAACAGCGTTTTCACCACAACTTTGAAAGGATGAATGCAGTAGGCCAATATGCCAATATGAATAAAACATTTTATTATTAAAGATGCTATGCAACGTATTTATTGTTGTTATTTGTCACTATGGTTACACACATTACTCAAGGTTATAGCAAGTTAAAGGAGTGGATTGACTCGCTGTTTTATTTTCAGTAGCTTGTTTTTTTATTTTTATTATAAACCTCTTACAAAGCACAAAAATTATGAACTCAGATCATAGGGTGGTATTGTGTTTCATCAGTATGTGAAGACTCATTGGCCACTCAATGAAAGCAACACTCAAAGTCCACATATAACCTTATCATTGAAATAAGCGTGCTCAGTATTTTATCACATTGGTCAAGTGTTTTTACACCATGGCTGGTCGCATTTTTAATATGGTATATCCGGTTAAAAATAGTAATTGTAAAGACCCTGTCAAGTCCCTGAGTTGTTGTCTATTTAGTTGCACTCTGTCTAGTTGCGGAAACCCATTCTGTGCGTGTGTGAGAGATTAAGTGCTGTTTCTGCCATCCCAGACTGAAAGGCACCTTGTGCAGTATTGGATCAAATTGATAAAAGCTAGCTTTAACCAATCACATAAAAGACGAGGCCCCTTTTTGAAATATTTGTGCAATTAATATTGGAGTCAATAAAAATGCACCTCATGCATGATCAGGACCAGTTACTGTAGGGATGCATATGTTGTTACAACATATATTGTTTTTCCTATTATTGGTCCTTATTGAATGTTTAAATGTGCATTATTTTAGATTTCGTATGACATCCTCTAATGTTACTTTAAATAAACATTTAGCAAATGTCTAAATAAATATTACTTTTTTCATGCTGTACATTATAATGTTGTAGCATTTGAAATGGCTGGTTTTTATTTAAGTTTGTAGTGTTTTTTGTTGTTTGTTTGTTTTTTCTTCAAATCTGAGAATAGCTCTCTTCTTTTTGTGACTGTGTTTGTGTAACGCTTTTGTAACAGAAGTAGGAAGGCAGTTACTTTATATGTCAGTCACCAGTAAGACCTCCTGCCAGATTTCAGCTGAGTGCCACCATGCCGATTGTAGGTAAGTGTGCTCCCTTCAGCAGAGCTCCTTCAGGGGCTGCCTTTGATCAGAGCTTCCTATGAACTCTTCAACGACCCTGCCTGCTCCCGCTCCAGGAGGACGGCCATTGCTAAGGGACATAGTGCCATCAGCCCTCCAGTCCCTGCTGCCTCGTCTGCACACCACCAGACATCAGAAAGTATAAAGTTAGGAGGAAATAGCATCCCACTCTTAGGGCTTTTCAAGATGACTGGTCTCCTCTGCTCTGAGATGTGCTTGGTTAAAAGCCACTTCACTCACATTTGAAGGTTATTCAAGAAGTTCTAGAAGTTTCTGACTGGAAGTGGGAAGAGAGGAGCTTCTTTTGAGTGTGCTTTGATGCCACTGTTTCACTTCATACTAGACAGAAGAGTTTCTGGGAAAGACAACAGCAAGCCTTTCGCTTTTATTTTAGGCAAGTACATTTTGTAAATGGGAAGTAAGCAAGTTCTCTTTGCATAACAGACCAGACATTAAATTAAAGAACAATCTGAGAGTTAATGGTACATGCCAACAACAGCAATTATGTTGCTGCCAGGATGCATTGCTTTTAGCAACAAGGTGAGGTGCATTAGCTAGTTTGTTCAATAGATTGTGGCAAATTTTCTTGCTGCTTAAACTCATTACACTTTTTTTCACCAAAATCTACTTTGCAAGAATACTGCAGTGTTATTGCATTATACGTTACTCATATTAGAATGCTAATGAGGCCAAACTGTCTGATGAACAGAGCATTTAGATTATTGAAGGAATGTTTTGGCAGGTTCTCTGTAAATAAGAAGTATATAACACATGCATATAAAAAACTGCTCTGCTTGATTTGGTCCTGAAGGCCATCTTCACAATACCGGAGTTCTCTGAAGTATGACAAGCCTGTAAATGGAATTTTGGACCCCTGTAGTAAATGTGTTTCTGTGTCCCACGTTGACCTCTAACTGGTCAGGAGTGGTTGATAGGAGAGAAGAAGTGTGTAGGTTCTGTGTAAGAACAGGTGAGGTCACAGTCTACATCTGCAATCTCTCTGTCCTAGATCTGCCACCAGGCCTGTGCTCACAGGTCAAAACTCAGGAAGGGATTCCTCTCGCTCATGTATAACACTCTGTACTCCAAAGACCACTGCTGTCTAAATACTTGTAAATGCTGAACAAGAACATGCATGCTAGAAATACCACACACACATAATTTTATTATAATTATTTAGCTGGTTTTCTCCTAGTATATGTACTAAATACCCAGTTTATACAAGTACATTGGGGTTTGAGTCCACATTGAAAATCTGGGATTTAAGTAAAGCTGAAAATAACAAGTCTGATCATTTAAAAATAAAGCCATAATTATGATTGATTGATTGACGATTGGCACTTTATTACTCCCAAAGGAAATTCAAGGCATCTAATTAGGACTTTAAAGCATTTATGACATTGCAGATTTGGCCAATTTGTGACATTGATGAAGTGAAAAGGCCAGATGTTCTTGCTTCCATTGAAGCACAAGATGCTCATTGAAAAAATTGAAACATGTCACTATAGCCAAATATTTTAAAGAAAAATACTTTTCACTTAAATGGTTATGGTGATAATTATATTCAATTAGAAATGCCATGATGCAGATATTAAACTGTGGTAAGCTGCAACCTTAAAACATCTTAATAAATGTATTGAGCTATATTGAGCTCTGTAGCTGTTAGTCTGGCAGATGTAGTTGAAATAGACTATTCAATCATGCCTGTAACATGTTCAACCTTGACCTTGCCATTCTTCTGGTTTGATTAAGAGCTAAGCTTTGGCCAGCACACGCAGAGCTCTGTGTTCCCATAAAAGAGGCAGTCAAGACCGAGTTAAATTCTGTAAACAGTACTAAACTCTCTCTCTCTATCCTCCTACGCTCATTCTTCACTTCCTAATAATGCTGCACAGCTCGGCCAATCACTCTCTTCCAGTCTATCGTATTTTCTTAGTTAAATCCCCTTTACACCAAGAATGATAGCTATAAAGAGCTATAATGTGTGCTGCTGTTATGCCATCTGTAGCTATAAATGCTTGAGATCTTTAAAGAAGATTGGATTCTGATTGGCTGTCAATGTTTTTTATAGTTCATCAGCTGAACAAAAAAACATTCTGAAAGTGATTCCAGCAATATTGTTCCTATGTCTTTATCATTATAGTTGTGCTATTCATTTAAAAAATATTTTTTACTGTACAACTGTATCATTTTAGTTATTGTCTTTGGTTTTCGAATGGCATTTTGTCCATGACGGAATCAGTCTTTTAAGCGTTTTCACACTAATAGGAATTTGCAGTGACCAAGAGATCGCGAGACATTAGTTTTTAATGGGGGTTTTTTTATTTTGATCTTGATACCATTGGTTATAGCATCCGATTAGGAATGCCTACTAGTACCCATCTGTACAGCCACCAGACATTAAATGGCGATCACACCTTACAGGAACTTCTCTTGAGTCTATCGAGATTAGGAAGGGCTGGGGGTCATCCAGCGGACGGTGTAAGCCAGACAGGTGGTCAGATTCCTCCATTCCGCCTTCAGAGCAGGCACGTGTCCCCCATCCCACCCACACACACGGTGGGTGGCCGGCTTTGCTCGCCTCTGCAGCATGCAGGAGCTGGAAGTTTTTTTCTCTAAACAGTCATGTGCGGTGCTGCGGGGTGGGAACAACATGATCTTGAGGTAAAAGGAGCTCAGGCGTCCCCACAGCCTCTCCTGAGCTTGATCCTAGTCGCTGCAGCTTTCCTGCTTTCTCAGCTGGATCAGGCCCCACCCCTCTGAATATCTCCAAACCAAAATCTTGGCCAACTGAAATATACTCGCAATTACCAGCCCAGTCACAACGCAGTTAGCATGTGGCAACTAAGCCTGCGCATTCTCTTTCACTCACTCACTTACTCTGACATCGATTGCACGCACTTCTGCATCGTGGCGACGCTCCAGAGCTTGGATTAGCAGGAATGATAGGCATGACATTCTCACCAACAATGTAAATATTTTGACATGGCCTTCCCGATGCCAGTGGGCACATCGTGGCTGCCACCTGCGAGAGAATGAGGGAGAGGCGTGTCTGACTGACTGCCTACTGCAGCACACTCTCATGACGAATAGACCTTCTAATGAGGTGCCATTTTTAATCGTTAAATATTTATTCTGCGTTAATGAGAGAGATTAGCCTTCAATATTTTTCAGCGTGGGAATCTTCTAATAGAAGTCCTGTTTTTTTTTTTTTACCCTTTTCCTCTCGGTAATGAAACGTTTTATCTGCTTCCCTCCAGCCATTTCACCATTGCAATGTTTGTTGTCATTCCTAACAAGATCTGGGCTCTCAAATTCGTTTGATGTTAATTTAACAAAGAGCGTCAGTAAGTGTTGATGAGTGAGATTTTTCTGGTCAAACTTTGAGTCTTGAATGTCATATGTGTGTGGCCTCTCATAGGGAGTTGTTTCCTCAGCTGTCACGAGGCTTGTGCGGCATTCAGAATTAAATTAAGAATGCCTTTCAAATTCCAATTCAGTTCAGAGTATGCAGAGTTGCTTTTTGAATGAAAGTAGGTAAAATTAAAGGCAGTCGAAATTCAGTAGGGATTCTTAAAATGTGTATTTTTAACTGGAAAAGGAAGGTTTGTCAGGACAAGCTTTCAATGTTACCTTGAGTGATGGGGAGATTTTAAAGAATTTTTAAGAGTCTTAAAGTTTGAAGGTTTTTAGGCCGTAACCACAGGCAGATAGATAGACAAATACAAATTACAACTCATGTATTAAAAGGAAGCCAATTCTTCAACTGACCTTACAACAGATAAATGACTGATAAATAACCATCTGTTTTGGTAAATTCCCAACATTATGGTAAAAAGATGTTGCTGTGCTACATGTAATTTGGATACTAGGTATCCAGAGAGGCTAGTGAATGGAGTTCCTAAAACCAGCCAGTAATCATGAACAACTAAAATGAAAATTATTGTTCAATTCAAAATATTTTTGGGAAAAGGATTGGTAGAAAACAGTTTGATGGATGTTTTTAGAAAGAGGAATAATAGATTTAATAGTGCTTGTCATTCATGACATTGTCCTCCCGCATTTCCTTTTGTGCATTAATACAATTCTATGTTAAATGTGCATATTGCTTTAGAAAAAAACTAAACAAAAAAGCCTAATAATTTACCCATTGGCATCTGCAGAAAGCATCCATTACACATTTTTCTTTTGTGTTAATGTTAATATTTTTGTAGACTGTTTGACTTCTTGGGTACTCCCCTTGTAATTTCACCATTTTTTTCATTACCTACTTTTATGTTTAGTGTTGCAACATAACAGTCTGATACAAAAGCTTGTGCTTTCTGTTTTGTTTTGCTTGATGATAAACTGCATCTAAAGTAATTTATTCCAAAATCATCAGGTACATCAGCGAGGCTTGCAAAGTCAAGTCAAGTCACCTTTATTTATATAGCGCTTTTAACAATACAGATTGTGTCAAAGCAACTGAACAGCATTAATTAGGAAAATAGTGTATCAATAATGCAAAATGACAATAGTAAACACTCTAATTTTTCAGTTAAAGACTGAATTCATCATTGAATTCAGTGATGTCAACATCCAGCTCAGTTTAAGTCATTTTGTTTGACGAATATACACAGAGTACCCGCCCTTGAAAAGAGGTAGGCATGGTTAACTAATCGCTTTCATAAGGTCAATGCTGATTTTATTCACAACACTGGCTGTCACCATAATACAGCCCATCCTATCCTAAGATGGCAGCTCTCATAAAAACTACTGTCTAGATTTGAAGACTTCCTATTTAAGCTTATCCCAGTTGTGTTAGTTATTTAGTCTCTTTTTCCTCTCCAGTTATGTCTGGCTCGCTAATTGCTGTCCTGTAATCCCACTATTAACAGAGCCTGTGCTGCAAGCATTATCAGGAGATCAGCAGCGGCCAGCGACTGTGAACCCTGCTGGAGCTCTTCAGCATGCAGCTCACATCAGTAAATCAGCTTAATTTGGGTAATTCCTTTTCAGTCACTCATAATACATTCTGTTTTTGCACTATTTTCAGAGAGACAGAGAGAGAGAAGCCGGCGTTCTCAAAAGCCAAACACAAGCAGCGCTTTATCAGCACCGCCGCCCTCATTCCCACGTAGCACTCTGAGAAATGGACGGGTAAAATAAACACTTTAAAGATGTAGTTTAGCCACACTTCACATGCCCAATTGAAGTCTGAATGGGATGAGAAGCAGCAAAGCACTTTTATCTCCGTCCACACTAAAAGAAATGCATAGATTTTGATAGACAGAGTTCAGCCTTTTTTTTTTGGATTTCTTTTTCCGTTTTTTTCCCTCTCAGCTGAGATTAGTAATGCCAGGAAGATGACAAATAGTGGGGGGAGTTTTATCCTTTCTTCTTTGGTTTTGTTCCGCCTGTATTTCATGCACTGGAGTGAGTCTATTTGGTGTGTTATTCATGGTGAATAATCAGAGGGGGGCAGCGGCCTGTGAAATTTGACGGTCAGCATTGTGGTGTTTGGGTAGCAAGGGCTTGACCCTGGGGTTGCTGGGGCAGGGAGGCTGAGGAGAGGGTACTCTCATGGTCCCCCTTCATCACTTTGTCCCAAACAATTGTGGTTCAGAGAATGAGCATTGCTGTTGTCACCCTGTAACCGTCTCAAATTCAGGGATTCAAAATTATAGCTCCGATAAAGCCACAATCTCCAGCTGTTTGTAAAACATTTCCTTTGATCAAAAATAAGCTGAGCTTTTTTTCCCCACCGTCCCCCACAGCTTGTAAATTCTATAAATAATTTGCATTTTAATTGCCCCACAGGACTGAATCCATCTAAAGATTTTTTTGTGCTATTGAAGTGTTTTGTTATTGTAGAAGCAGTCTGTATTTTTTCACTTGAAAATTGGATGTAGCAGGTAAGCTGCATGCTCATTAAATTTCTCCACACATAGTAGCAGTTTAAAGTGCTATTTTTTTTACTTATTATTGATTGAAGCAGTCTAGTTTTCTTTCAGGTGTGTGTGTGTGTGTGTGTTTGATGCCTGCACACCTGTGGCTCAAATTCAGTGTGACCTTGGGCCCTAATGATATCCCCCTCCTCCACTTTGCCCAGAGACCTTAATTCTCTGCCCATTGTGTGTGGAAGCCCCCTGCTGGTCACTTTGTGCACTGCACCATCAATCCTGTAGGCTAATTAGGGCCATTTGCCAAGGCAAGCATCACTATTTGCTCATAGTTGGGGTTAGAGGTTGAAAAAGGCCATTAACCACAAGTATTAAAATTAGGTGTGTAACATGTCCCGCACCATTTGTGCTACAGGAATGACCGATATCATGTGGTTTGTTGAAGAGAGTTGCACTATTATAAGATTTTTTTACTTGGCTGTGGCTAATATGTTTGGGTAGACTTACATTTAGGTTGGGACCTTAGGCATATCTAGGGACCAATACATTATAGATACTTTGTGGGCTCTTTTAATATGGGTCATTAAACAACCACCAGAACACCCTAGCAACCACAATAAAAGCAACTTACCAATTGTGTAGAACTAGCTTGACAACCACCCACATAACCTTAGCTTAATGGATTTTATTTTGTGAAAATGTAAAAATGTAGTTTGGTATAAAGTGGTGTAGTTGCATTTACTTTCCAGCTGCTGTTTTGATCGAGTTTGGATCTGATTTCTGTTAGCGGTCAAGATACAAGACAAAGGCAGATTGAGTTGTTCTGCTATAATTAGGTTAGAGCAGAAATAAATTGGAGTGATTGAAATCTGAGAGCACCTCTGTCCACATGGCCCACATACAAGCTCAGTCAGTATGGATTAGGGGTCAGAGGTCATATTGGTCATGGGTCAGGGAGGCATGGCAGTCTTGCAGGGTAATTTATGCAGCACCACAGAAACTAGCTCCCTCATGGTTGCGTTGTACGATGTCTTGCGATGCACATTTAACACGGTGTCCTTACCGGGTGCCATGCCATCATATGATTAAAACCACCCATTCCATGTAAATTCCAGTTTATCATAACCAACTTTGAAAAGCCACGTGTGACACACAAATGTGATTTTGCTATTCTTTCAGTGTGGACAGACAGTTGAGCACAGGAAATTATTTTTTGTGAATGTGTGTGTGTGGCATATCTTCAAGGTGATACCATCCTTATGCACCTGTTCACGCCCTGTCTAATCAGTCATTTTTCTTGCTCTCACACATGGTTTCACATTTACTCACTCCTTCATTTTGCCCTCATTCTACCCCATTAACACGGCCATGTATTAGCAGAAAAATCTCTGTCACAGGATATTGAGACAAAACTTTCCATTTGCTGCTAATTAAAGAACAATTCTAGTAAATTTCCAGCTTCTCTTCATTTCCATTTCTCTCACACTTTAGAATGACATATTTAATACCAACAGCATTTTAATTGCTTGAGGTTGCCAAGTCACTGTGTGTGTATACTGCCGGTCAAAAGTTTGGAATAATTAACATTTTAATGTTTTTGAAAGAAGTCTCTTTTTTAACCAAGGCTGCATTTATTTCAGTAAAATACAGAAAAAAGTAATACTGTGAAATTGTATTTACAATCTAAAATGTTTTCTATTTTTATATATTTTAAAATGTAATTTTTTTCTGCAAAGCTGAATTTTCAGCAGTCATTACTCCAGTTCAGCATAAACATTTTCAACATTGATAATAAATATCCTTATTATTAATAATTGAACAGTAATAATAATTTATAGTATTTAACCACAAATATGCAAATTATAATTATTTAAACTCATTACGAGGGAAAATGCAATTCTTTCAAACATGCATACGCAACTTTAGGACGTCAGTGGATCTTTCTTAGTTAGCAGTGACATTTTGCTGCCTTTCTTGCTCTTTGCTTGTCTACTTTCTTGACTGTCTGTTATCCCTTCTTCCCTCTTTGCATCTTATATCCTCCCTTAGTCCCACTCACCCATCTCATTTCCTCCTGTGCTTATGTGTACCATTGCTCTGTAAGCATGTTTGTTTACTGACAAGAGCAGTGTAATAAACACAAGATATGCATGGCCATCCTGATCATTTCCTGGTCGAGTTCAGCTCTGAATAGTTCATGATTTGCATTCTCTAACTCAAATGGGAAAGCTATTCTCTTGAGATGAGAAATGCTCCGTACTAATTTCATCCCGGCTTCAACAGCACATGCCATGTGAAACCATTCTGCTCAATGATTCAGGGCTGCCGTTCCCCCTCGCTCATCCTGTTGCTTTACCGTACAGATAATATAATGTTGAATTGGACACACTGACCTGGGTGTATCTTTATGACCTCATGAATTGCAACGTGTCGTGATGGAAACCTGCTGTTTGTGTGCACTTGTGTTTGCTTGTGTGTGTGTTTTGAACTGATGGAGAACTGGTCAGTGAGGTTAGAGTGCTCCCAGGCTAATAATAATCTAGCTTTCCGTATCAGGATGTGTTCCTCTGTAGGATTCATTCTGAGTTTGATAAATTTATTGCATCTGAGCACTTCGCCGCCATTCTCCTTTTCTCTTTATAATTATCTTTGCCTCCTTCCAGACAGGTGAATTACCACATTAAGATTCTTTGCATTTATTATTAGCCTTTGAAGGTGGAAGTGAAGGTCTGTTTCTAGTTTCTAGCATCTTTTCATTCCTTATGCTTTTTCTCTCATTTCCTTTATTTTTCTCTTTTAGCTTATCACCCGTCCTAGACAAGGTGCCTTTGACCAAAGCACAGGCTATGCTTGTTCATCTGTGGGAAAAACGATCCTTTAAGTGCTAGCCTGATTTATAGTTACAGCATGGCTGGCATTGATCATGTCAGAGACTGATAGCTGGCTGTAAGCTGACAAAGCCTCTCTTGGTGGGGAGAGGAAGGAGAAAATGTGCCTGCGATCCAATGATTTCCATCTCCAGCGTCTTGAAACTCGATCTAACTGTAGCTTGCTCTTTCCTATGGAGATTAGTTAAGATATTCTCAAGTTTACAAACAGTGCGTTCCAATTAAAGTTTTGAATTACCCATCATCTGCCCTCCCATGCTCTAATTAGTTCTATGTGGGTCCAAAGTTCACCTTTTAAACTGTTCAAGTCACTTACCTATAAGGTCAGTGATCTCTCTATCCCACCTGTAATGCTATCTTACTGGAGGTCAACGGCTCCAGGACTATTTTAGGAGTCATGAGAAAAAAGACGACTCCATGGTAATGTAGTGATCCACATCAGCAGTCACAATAATAGCAAAACCACATGGCTGCTTGGAAGTATAAGAGTGAAGCAACATTTGGTCTAGGCTACAACCACTTCGTCAGATCTCCTTGCTTCCCCCGTTTTATCCACTCTTTAAAGGTACTTGATAATGTTTGGACTGATTGCATCTCTTCTCTCTCTTTCTTACAGGCTCTGACTCATCCTGCCCAATGGTGAATGTGCTGTCCATGCTGGGCCTCTACATGGGGCAATGTTCACCATCCCGCCCCAGTGGTGAACACCCTCAGAGCATCCACTACTGAGGCCAGCGGGGCAAGTGAAGCACAGACCTCGAAGCACTCCAGTAGATCCCAAAGAGCCCTTTGCATTGAGAGGCACGTGCTTATTTAAAACCTCGGCGCACAGCAACGTAAAAGTCGGCAGCAAAATAGCTGATCCTTTGTCGAGTGGTGGTGGAGGAGGAGTGTCAAGAGTGATCAAGAAACCCAATCCTCTTATCCCAGGCCCAAGACGCCACCCGAGAGCGAGTGCACTCAGGGAACGTGTGGTGGGGGTGAAAGAGCTGACTGACCTGATTGGAGGACTGTGGCTAGAGGCAGCAATCAAAGCGGAGACACACGTCATGGGCTATGGGGGCCATGGTGACCTAGCATAAATGGCTACTCCTGACCCAAAGCTTGTGCCGGTGTCTGCTGCTCAACCCTTTTCCTTTATCCTTCTCTTTTCCTCTCTGTTGTCCTCCTCCTGCTGCGAACACTGCGACAGTCAGGCTCTCAGCCTCCCCTCTGCCCCCCTCTCTTCCCCGGTCTCGCGTTTGTGCTGTGGCCATGGGGCTGTGGAAGTTAGTGCGGGGTGTCAGGCAACTCGAGCTCCACCGCCTTATCCTGGCGCTCATCGTCTTTTGCCTGCTCTCCATGGCTTTCCTGGCCTACTATGTCAGCAACAGCCCTAAAATAAAGGAGGCGCCCCCTTTGCCCTTTAGTGACTGTGGTGGGGTTGTTGCTGCCGCACCAGGAGGGCAACGGGCTCCTCTCTTCCTGCCCCCTTTCACAGGCCGGCAGAGGATGGTTAAAGCAGTGGATAACTCTCGAACAGAGCCTGTGGTGCTGGTCTTTGTGGAAAGCATCTACTCTCAGCTCGGACAAGAGATTGTGGCTATCCTCGAGTCCAGTCGCTTTCGTTACCACACTGAGATTGCACCCAGCAAGGGGGACATGCCTACGTTGATGGAGCGTGACGTCGGCCGCTACACCCTGGTCATTTATGAGAACATTCTCAAGTACGTCAACTTGGATGCTTGGAACCGTGACCTACTGGATAAATATTGTGCTGAATTTGATATAGGCATCATCGGCTTCTTCAAAGCCAACGAGAACTCGCTGCTTAGTGCCCAGCTGAAGGGCTTCCCGCTGTTCCTGCACTCTAACCTGGGCCTACGGGACTACCACATCAACCCTGCCGCCCCATTACTGTACATCACCAAACCCAACGAGGTGGAGCAGGGCCCGCTCCCTGGCGATGACTGGACGGTTTTTCAGTCTAACCATAGCACCTATGAGCCCGTGCTCCTGGCTGTCACAAAATCCTCAGAAGCACTGGCCCATTTGGGCCCCCACCGAGCCCTTCATGCCACTGTAGTTCAGGACCTTGGCCTTCACGATGGAATTCAAAGGGTGCTGTTCGGCAACAATCTGTCATTTTGGCTACACAAGTTGATTTTTGTGGATGCCATAGCATATCTGACAGGGAAAAGACTCTGCCTGTCCTTGGAGAGGCATCTGCTAGTTGACGTGGATGATATATTTGTGGGAAAGGAGGGTACGCGTATGAAGGTGACTGATGTGAAGGTGAGTGTCTTTTCTAACTTAGTTCATGCAAAAATTTATATTCTGTCTTCATTTACTCTCAAGGCGTTCCAAACCTGTATGACTTTCTTCCTTGGTTTAGAACGCTGTGAGGATGACTGAATGATTTTCATTTTAGTTTTTGGCTGATCTCACCCTTTAAAAGTTCTTAGGTTGCTCAGTGTTGTTTACCTATGAACATTCATATTGATCTCTTCATCTCACCCAGTGTGTAACAAGCAAAACTCATGTTCTTGAAATGGGTAACATAATGTATTGGCTGAGAGATAAAATGGTGCACTAACGATGCTTTAGCACTGTAGTGTCATGGAGATTCAAGGCTAAAACAGCTAGTACTCAAAATAATGTGCTTGTTAGAGCAAGGGATAATTGCTCTCTTTGGACAATGTGCCTATTAACCTCCTATTTATTAGCATTGTTGCCAAAGGGGCTGATTACATAGACGTATGAATCCCTCCCAGTGCTCATCGTCAGATTGAGT
This sequence comes from Sinocyclocheilus anophthalmus, assembly GCA_018155175.1. NCBI lineage: Eukaryota > Metazoa > Chordata > Actinopteri > Cypriniformes > Cyprinidae > Sinocyclocheilus > Sinocyclocheilus anophthalmus. The sequence goes on from JADLZN010009782.1 coordinate 405,607, forward strand.
AGAAGCTTCCGGCCTCCTAAAGTATGGAATCTGCAATGCAGCCCATGGCAGTACTTTCAGGAGCCGTAAATGTGTAGTGTACACATGCAAAGATATACCACCCAGAGGTTGTCCTCTTTGAAGCCAGACAAAGTAAATTAACAGCTCTAATAAGAAATAATAGGGCAATTAATGTCACATTTGCATTGACAACATGAAGATGTTTCTTCAGCAGAGGAATCTGCCTTGTCTGTCTGCTTACTGACTCAGTCAAGCAGTTAATTAGCCCGCCATCAATTATATTTGTCATTCTGTTACACAAAGTAAGTCCAACGAGTTTGAAATGACATTCTACAAAACAAAATTCTACAACAACAAGTTAGCAATTGGTAATTTTAAATGTAGTTTGCTAAAATGGTGAATGGATAGACATGTGACAGAAGAGATGTCAAATATTTCTCTTATGTTAGAGGAATAGCTTACACGGTAATACATATTCAGTCATTTATGTGTCATTACTCTGCCTCTATCATTTCAAACTCGTTGGACTGACTTTGTGTAACACAAAAGAGGAACAATAACATGGCCACTTTGTTCAATATAATGAACTTTAGAATAGAATGAAAAGCTCCAAAATTACAAATAATTGTAATGTCAAAAAATGATTACAGAAGTTACATTTTAGGTGAACTATTACTTTTCTATCAAGTTACATAGCATGGGTGGGAATCATGGTCATACCTTGGAAATGTTAAAACCTACCTTAGTAAAATATTTTCACTCGTTAAGCTCACCCTCAGGATTCAGGAAAGTAGAGCTGGGTTTTGACACAAATTTCACAATTCGATTCGATTCTCATTCACATGCTTGTGATTCGATTCCCAATTTGATTTGATTCGATACAATATTGATTATTTTGGATGTATATCTGATACACATGCAAAGTTTTCTCAAGGAAAAAAAAAACTCTTAACTAATACTGTAAAATATACATGAAAGTCAGTTGGTACAACAAGGTCCAGTAAGCGGCTCTCCGCGCCGCTTCGCTAAAGATAGGCGCCTAGTCTATTTTTGACGGACGCCGCGTCCAAACCGCACAGCAAATGCAAAATAAAAGTCAAAAAATCATGTCAATTTCAAAATAAACACCCTGTGCAGACTCCCGATCGTATTTCACGGTCACATATCTTTGGCAGGAGGCCAGAAATGGACGACGACGAGTGGTTCATCCTCGAAATACAAAAACACATGGTGTTATATCTTATATGACATCACAAATCTTTTTTACAAGGACAATATGAGCAACCAAACATCATCTGACAGGCAAATCACGTGGTCTCGCGAATCCTACCGCTGTGCTTCTGATCCGCTTCTGGTGTGAGTTGGCACCGCGTGGAGGATGAAACAAAACCTCTTCGGAGCCGTAACATGCCGCAGACGTGTGCAGTGTAAATAAGGGGTGAGGCGGTGGCGCGCCGCGCTACAGCGATCATGCCACAAAACAGCGCCAAAACGGCATTTATTGTTTAAATACTGCAATACAATGGACATAAACTGAAATCTGAGACTTTGTTTCATATCAAAAATAACAAATCACAAAGCTTATTGCAATTTATTGGATGGGAGGTGCCCTTCAATGTTCCGTCCATTAACTGAAACCAGGCTAGAATAATCGATTCTTGGGATTTAAGAATCAATATCGTTTCGTAAAACTGAGAATCAATTATAACCGAGATTTCTATATTTTTTACCCAGCCCTACTGAATAGACATCTTTAATCTAATGAATTAATATCTCACCTTTTGGTGGTTCTGCCTTTTTTTGTATAAACCAGGGGTAGGCAAGTTCGGTCCTAGAGAGCGGCAGTCTGCAGAGTTCAGCTCCAACCCTGAAAAAAAAACCTCATCTGCCTATAGCCGTAGTAATCCTGAAGACATGGATTAGATGTTCAGGTGTGTTCGATTAGGGGTGGAGCTGAACTCTGCAGGACTGCGGCTCTCTAGGACCGAACTTGCCTACCCCTGGTATAAACTAATATCGTGGTGGGTGCTCTCAGTGCCTTTACTCAATTTCATTTTCAGCAAATGCGCATGCAAATGTATATTTAATATTATGTTATACTTTTGTTTAAAATTTGTTGTCTTGTGAAACACCTGAGGGTATCCATCCAGTACCTTGGTATGAAAACCACTGTATACAAGTTAAGCTCTCTCAATAGCATATGTGCCTTTACAGTGGAATTTTATGGAGCCAGTGTTATATGTTTGCCCCATAGATTTCCATTGTAAGTGCATTTTTATCAACACATTTTGTTTTTGCAGACTGAGGGATGAGTCAGTTACTTTCTGTGGTAATCAACAACATGCCACAGATGCTGTTGATAGAGCATAACTTGTATTTAGCCCTGAACATCCCTTAAAACCCAGCCTGTTACACAACTGGTGCTATTTATTATTTACTGGTGAAAGAATGTTTGAAAATGTATGCAGCATCTAATTTCCATATGTTTTCGTTTTACAGTCAGTCTTAATCATAATGGTTACTGGGGACAATACCTTGGAGCAAGGACACAGTTTTTAGTTCACCCATGTTCTTCTTTTTTTTTTCACGGATAGCATAAGTGTTCTGCAGGAATGTGTGTGTAACACACAGATTATCCACCCACAGAGCTGTGTTTATGTTGTTGTTTTTTTGCCAAATTTGTATGGTGATGTATGCCATGCCACCTGGCCTCAAGCTGAACAAGTGGGCTGTAATCACCTTAGCCAGTGGTGCTGCATAGAAAACTCAAACAAACTGTGTCTAATGGTGGACTAATCGCATCTATTCTTACTCCATATGCTTTTTCAGAACTGAAGCTTATTTATTTCCACCTACTCACTACACATGCATATATGATGCCCATATGTACACACAGTTCACTGCTATATACCGTATTGGCCCGAATATAAGACGACCCCCCTTTTTCCAGATGTACCTGTTGAAAAAAGGCTTTTTAATAACCAAATCTTGTTTTTTCTCAGTAAAACACATTTTGCCTTCAATTATTTTCATATTGCATATTTTTCCTACCATTTTTTTTTACCATTAAAAAAAAAACAGGTAGCCCATCTGAATTAGGACATTTAGGCTATCCATCTAATAGTAGCCTACCAAAATATTATTAACAGTATAAGTTAAATCTTACTGTAGGCTAGTCTTCAAATCTGAGTACTGTCTTACATTTAAAAACACAAAGGGAGTTTAGTCCCATCAGGCTAACGTGTGTTTCACACATACTCCGTCTGCAGTGCGTGTGCGTAGCGTTTTTTTTTTTTACGCACCCATGTTAACAGATTCGAGCTTTCACACTGCACGCGGTTGCGGTCCGTCAGTGCGTTCCAGGTGCGGCGCGTCTGCAGCAGTGCAGCGATCGTTTACGCACCGAGTCTATTTTTGCTGTGCTGCACGCGCTGAATTAAAGTGACAGCGCTTTGTTCACGGTAAAAATTAACATGGATTGACACAGAAATTTAGTAATTACACCATAAACGCATATAATTAAAGTCTACTGTGTTTCACAGGCTTTTTGGCTAGGTTTAAAACAAATAAAAGTGCACTTTTAGATAAACAAGACAACATATACACTTGTGTGTTGTGGAGGTAGAAAAACAAAGTTGTTTAAGACCCGCTGCTGGACTGTTTGTAATAAAGATTTAAATGTAAAAGGCACGAGAGCCGACTGGTTCTGTCAGTGGTAAGTTTTCATTTAAAATATTTGTGATAACCTAACACAAGAAAGCTATATGCTGTATTCAGATGTGTTTCCACTTGCTTGAGCAACTTAATATACACATCTAGAAGCCAAATACATTTAATACGCCGTTTATATTAATTGAGTTTAAACGTGAATACATCTATGAAAGATTGTTAACTGTACTGTGTTAAAAGAGGATCACAATGCTGAAAAAGCACTTTCAGTATAGGCTAACTACGTTTGGATTTGAAATCAAAATAATGGATAAATGTTGTGTTTGTGGTATACAGCGCGGATAGGCGTAGTGACCTGCAAACGCGTCCTGTGTGAAAGCACAACGAGTCCATGCTGCTTCTGCACCGCACACGCACTGCACACGGAGTATGTGGGAAACAGGCGAGACAGTCACGCAGCTGGAAGGTTTTCTTATTCTTTTGTTTTTACTCGCGATCTTTACAACACGCATTACATTACGTATTTCATGGCACAATCGTTTTATGCGTATTTGGCGCCACCAATTGTTGTGGATGTATTATTGACATGTCAAAGTCTAGACCCTGAATATAAGACGACTGCGTTTTTCCAAGAAAAAAAAATTGTCTTATATTCGGGTCAATACGGTAAGTTAATGTATACACATTGTACTGTATCTATGGGACAACTAGATTATTTCAGCATTTTTAGCTTGTATGTTTGTTACAAATAGCGCAGGTCATTGGGATACTGGCAGATATCATGTACAAGGTGAGCCTGTCTTCATTGAAACAGCACAAAAAACAATTGACACATCATGATTGTGTCCTTTTTCGTTTTGGTGTCTTAAAGTGGGGAATATTCCACATATGTATCGGCAGATGGAGTTCTGAAGAAAAAAAAAACTTTGGGCATCCTAAATAAAATTCTGTTAGAAGTGAATTATGTGTGCCACTTAAAAATAACAAGACATAATTATTTATTAAATTGTTATCAAATGCATTTAATTTTTAATTACATTAAAAATGTAAATTAAAGATTGTTTTTACATTTACTAATAAATAGACATAAAAATAGTATAGTTCCTCTTTAAAAATGTACTTTTAATTGGTTTAGACAATGATTGCTGCTATATAATAAGAGTAATGTGTAGATGTATGGTGTACTTGAGAATGTTGTCTTGATTTTTACAGATGTGAATTTGAGCTTCTCGACAGTCCAGCTGTACTTAGCGATTTCATGTGACTATTGAGTGTCAGCTGTACAGGGAGAAGAGATGATCTGTAAGGGAATGACTGTTTTGCCCATGTCCGCTGTCAAAATGTGATGCCTTTCCCGGATACAACATTGGACTGGCTTTGTTGTGCATCCGGCTGAATCTTGTCTCAGCAACCATCTTGAGCCCTAGTCTGTTAGGTCAAGAGATAATCAGACGGGCTATGGGAAGAAAATAGGATTCAGGTATGAAAATGTTTCAGTAGTGTTGCTGCAGTGCTGAGCCAAGTCTGTTGTGACAGCAAAGGTCAGTGGTGACAAAAGCTGTGTTCTGACCTTTGGCCCTCTGTCCTCTTGCCATATTGGCTGTTACTCTTACTTTGTCATAACTCATTGAACACAGTTATTGATTGTGAAAGGAAAACCTTTTTTTTTTTTAAACCAACTCTTCTTTAATCAACATGTCAAAGGTGATTCACACTACTGAATCTGTCCACGCTGGGCATCACTCTGCAATCTTGGATGGCTCGCAGATTGCCATAAAAACAGCAGGATTATGCCGACATGCTGAGCAAACCCACTCTCAAAGCAGAACAAATATTGGATACACTCATACCCGGGGACACCTGCAGCTCTTAAATCAGCGAAAGATGCCATCTCTTCATTGCGAAGCAGCAGCCTTCTCTCCCCGGCAGCACGGCTTGATTTGTGATACTGCCGCAACTATCGGCCCGGCTTTGTGTTAGATTTGTGCGGGAAGCGACACTATCTCTCCCCGCCGTCTGATTTGTGCTGGAACAGCGCTGTAATTCGCTTATACCCCCGTATCACTCTCAGGGTTTGAAGGGCTTGATGGCAGGATCATTTTGTATTTCAAGCCTCACAGCGCCGTCATTAGCTAGATGTGCGCAGTGATGCTAAGTTATGAAATCTGTTCATTTTGCAAGGATGAGTTTAGATTGATGTTAAGGCTGCGGCTTCATTCGCACGTCTGACCTGCCCGTGGGTAGAGGAGATTTGAATGCAAATGTATATTTCTCATCCCACTCAGTCTGTCGATCTGGCCGACGGCCTGAAAGTTCTTCTTTCCTTCATAGGACTGAATTGGCACCACAATGCCATCTATTGGTGACTTTAGCTCATACATTTGTTTTAATGTGAATGCCTAAGGTACTGGAGAGATTCGTTTAACACTACTGTTGTTGTTTTTGCCTTCAAGCATAGCTCAGAGTAAAGTCAAATGTTTTTATTCTTGGCATATTGCTAATCTTATTCCACAGATTTTAGGCAGGACTTTGATAGTGTGTTATTAAAGTGGTAACTATTTTATTTCAAGGCTTTGCTCAACACACAGAATAAACTGCGGACGCTAGTTCCCAACTTCACCTTCAATCTTGGATTCTCCGGGAAGTTCTACTATGCAGGTACTTTTTTCAGTTTTCTTGTTGTCACGGCAGGAGAAATCTGATTTTTTTCTTGTTTAAATCTGATTTGTTAAACCAACAAAAAAGTAATTAATGGCCAGATCTATTTTTGTTGTTGTTGTTCAGAATGAAGTCACTTATGCTAGCATGTCTACAGGTAGTTACACATGGCCCAAGAGTGGCATCAGGTAAGACTTTTATTTGTGAAAGAAAGCAGTCTCCTCTGCTCCCCAAGGCTGCCTTTATTTGATCAAAAATACAGTAAACAGTAATATTGTGAAATCTTATTACAATTAAAAATAACAATTTTCTATTTTTTGAGTGAAAATTTTGCCCTTGAAATGTATTTTATTATGTAATGACGCTGAATTTTCACCCGTTACTCATCTTCAGTTTCACTGATCCTTTAATATAATCTAATATTCTGATTTGGTGCTCAAGATAAAATTTTTTGATTATTATTGATGTTGAAAATGGTTGCCCGGCTTAATAGTTTTGTAGCAGTGTTGGGTCCATTTTTGTCGCTTCTTTGATAAATAGAGTTTTCAAAAGAACAGCATTTATTTTAAATATATGTAAATGTTTGTTACATTTAATGGTATTTACTGTCAACTTAATGCATCATTAAAGCATTAATTTTCTTTAAAAAAAAAAGAAAAGAAATCTTGCTGCCCCTAAACTTCTAAACGGTAGAGTAGGTGAACAGGGTAAATATGAGGGAAATTTTAACAATGAATGTGTCACTATTATTTTCCATAAGGGAAGTATCTAGTGTTAACACATTAACTACATAAGAGCAGGAGAGATGCCAAAGAAACGTCAAATCTCATCTTATTGTACAGAATGAGACTAAATAACAAAAATCAATCAGATTTCAAATCTTTTTTTCCTGTTCAATCTATAAAAACAACTAAAAAAAGCAAAGATTTTTCTTAAGCTCTTTTAGGCCCAAATGTGTTTACTATTAAACTTCAGCAGTACGTATATGTGTTTTTGCAGGTACAGAGGAGGAGGATGAAGGCGACGACATGCTGTTGCAGCACCGGCATGAGTTTTGGTGGTTTCCACACATGTGGAGTCACATGCAGCCGCACCTTTTCCACAATGTTAGTGTGCTGGCGGAGCAGATGAGACTCAACATGCAGTTTGCACAGGTTTGTTGGTAAAATGATACACCTTAAAGCTGAACTGTTTAATTCCTGTGCCACTAATAGCCCCAAACAGAATTGCAAACATAATATTACCAAACCCTCCACACGTCTAGCATTGTTTGGACATACAGGTGATCGCGCCCCTCCATTGGCACTCCATTAGTTGAATGTCTTTACACTCTTCAACCAACCTACAAAAGACTTGTGTATACTTTACTTTAAATACTAAACTTGGATAAGCAAATGCACTTTAACACAAAAAAAAATTAGTTTTCCATATTAGTTTTTTCCCTCCATTTGTTGTGTTGCGACAGGGAAGCTCGCTTTGTTCCTTCATCATTGTGTTACTATTAACAGCCATTATTGCTGCTGTCGCAAAGGTGCGAGTATCGATTCTCTGCCCGCCAGCTTTATCTCATGTTAGTATTTCATTATAGATTTGTATTAGCACTTTTTCATTGGATCGGTAAGATTCTCTTTGACCTTGACTCGGAGTGCATCCGCCGAGGAGATTGTGAATTTGGCCTGTTGAAACGAGCCCACCCTGGTGTAATGATGGTCATTGGAGTGGGATATGGACCGCCGGCAGACAGACAGTGAGAGGGAGTGCACCGTGAATACTAACCGGCCCTTTCCTCCTCTCGCTAATACTTCCGTCACATCCTGTCTTTAGAGCAGACACTGACATATGCCTTCTCCTGCACTCTGCTCAATGGAGAAGACACAGCTCCTTCATCAAGGTTTAATGAGCCTGCAAAGGGCCGTCCTTAACTCGGGGCTCACAGTTTGTGCTCACACACACACACGAGCGTGAAGGAACACGCACATGGAGCTCTTAAATTGGCACCTTAGACTGAAAGTAAAGCCCTTTGCTCATCTTAAGAATGTGTTTGTCTACCACCCTCCTGTGGTGTTAGAAATAACTATGCCTCTTGACACGGAGTTAGATTTTTCTTCTGCAGAGAAGCATAATCAAAAGCTTCTCGCTCGCACATGCTCTGATGACATGTCTTGTTAACGGCATCTCTAATGCGTCTCGTATCGACTTTTCTCCTCTGTTCTACTTCCGTTCGCCCCATACGTCTTGGCAGTGCAATTGCGAGTGAATTTCAAGTGGCGGGTAGCTTTGTGATTGATCTTCAGGAGCGTTTGTTTGTCTCTTGTCATTACAGGAGCATGGTATTCCCACAGACATGGGGTACGCTGTGGCCCCCCACCATTCAGGGGTGTATCCTGTACACAGCCAGCTGTACGAGGCCTGGAAGAGTGTATGGGGGATCACCGTGACCAGCACAGAAGAATATCCACATCTGAGACCGGCACGCCATCGCAGGGGCTTCATACATCGTGGCATAAAGGTGAAACATTACCACTTCACTGTAAATCTTGATGATCTTATACAAAAAACATGAGGATAGAAACAGTGAAAATGATCTCTTATGTACAGTTTGTTCAGTATTCATTAACAACATAGTTTGTTGACATCTTGTTTTTTTCACATTAAATTCCTTTTTATAAAATAAGGGCAGTCAAGAGATTAAAATTTTAATTCATTTAATGTTTTAATTGTTACTGCATTACTGAAGTTCCTTTTTTTTTTAAAACATGAAAAAAGTGTAAATGTGAAAGTGCATGTGTTGTGGTTTAAAATGGCATCTATTATATTTGCATTAATTTTATTATTATTTGAATTTTAAAGTAACCATTTTTCTATTTTAATACTTTTTTTTTTATTTTCCTGTGATGGCAACGCTCATTTTGTGTCCAATGATCCTTAAGAAATCATTCTAATATGCTGATTTGGTGATCAAGGAACATTTCTTATTATCAGTTGTGCTGCTTAATATTTTTGTGGAAACCATGATACTTTTTTAGGATTCTTAAATATAAGATTTACAAGAACAGCATTTATTTGAAATAAAAATCCTTTGTAATGTTCAATTCTTCTTTACTGTCACATCTTTACTTACTTTGATCAATTTAATGCATACTTGCAGAATTAAAATATTAATGTGTTTAAAAAATAAAGACATCTTGCTGATCCCAAACTTTGAGCAGTAACGTGTCTGTGATTCATTTTTTTCGCATTGCGTTTAGTGTGAAAGGGCTTTTATTAATAAAACACAAGCAGAACGATTTTCTCTGTAAATCTTGCATTATTCAATTCAGTGCAACAGTGTATCCAACAAAGATTATAGAAATTAATTTTGCTTGTGTTTTATGAATTAGACCCAGTGTTTTCAAATCCAAGAACAATAGTGCAAAATCATGTTATTGTAGTCTGAGCTAAAAATTGCGCCCACCATGATCAGATTAGATGACTAATGACAGTTTCATTCCTTCTAATACATTTGTCTTGAAGTATGCCTGTGCAGTGCCTGAAGCAGAGTTGAATGCTGTACAGGTCTCTCACCTTCTTCTGTCTGCAGGTGTTGCCCAGGCAGACATGTGGCCTTTTTACTCACACCATCTTCTATAATGAGTACCCTGGAGGATCTCGGGAGCTGGACAAGAGCATACGTGGAGGAGAACTCTTCCTCACCGTCCTCCTAAACCCTGTGAGTTGCGTTTGTGCTGTTTTCCCCTCTGTGTTTGTGCTTGTGTGTGTGTTTAGTGAATGGCAGCGAGTATATTTTTCTTTGTGCGTGTTTGTTTATCTTTCCCAAAGCCTCAAGCGGTGACAGAGTCCTGCCATTGCACTCTATGCTTTTGTTTGTGTTTGGCCCTATCGCCTCAAGTGTTTGCTAGTGCGGCAGCTGGAAAAATAAACTAAATTATGATCTTCAAAATGAAAACAGTAGATGTTTCCGAAGCTTTACTTAAAAAGCGACTAAATTAAGTTGTGTGTAAATAACACTGTCCCCACCATCAGATCAGCATATTCATGACTCACCTGTCTAACTACGGAAACGATCGGCTTGGCCTATACACCTTTGAGTCTCTGGTGAAGTTCGTGCAGTGCTGGACCAACCTACGGCTACAGACTCTACCTCCTATGGAACTAGCCGAGAAATACTTCCAGATCTTTCCAGAGGAGATGGACCCCCTATGGCAGGTATAATAAAGGCACAAAAACAATAAATACAAAAATCTTTGGGATTGTAATCACCATTATAATTAATAATAGTTGTATTAATACATATTCTTTCTTTCTGCATCTATTTGCACGATTTATCTATTATTTATATATTATAGTATATATAATATAGTATATATCTATATATATATATGACCCATAACATAATAAAATCCTGATATTCATAAGTTTTTTTTGAGACGGTGTGTGACTGTTTCTGGAGATGTTTGTGCACTAATATGTATTACAATTAAGATCTATTAATTACAATGATTGGTGCTTGAATGCAAAAGGAAAACCATTTAAGGAGTCTCTAAAAAATTATTTGTAAAATGATAAAATAGTGTTCATTTATATTATAATAATTAAAAATCTAATAATGAATGGATGGAAAAGTTATGAAAATTCATTAATCAAATAAAATGTGAAATGCAAAAATGTAGGAATGTTTTCTTCATATTTTTATCCATTTAGAATCCTTGTCATGACAAAAGACACAAAGACATCTGGTCCAAAGAAAAGACCTGTGATAGGCTGCCCAAGTTTTTGGTTATTGGCCCACAGAAAACAGGTGAGTCCTGGTATTTCCAAACTCAAACCTTAAATCTTACTTTGGGTAACCAAATAAAAAAATTGTCCAAAATACAACCTTAGAGACTGTGTTCGATGTTGTTTATTTCTGACCACAGGTACCTCAGCTTTGCACTCCTTCCTGACCCTTCACCCCGCCATCACCAGCAACTTCCCCAGCCCAGTCACCTTTGAAGAGATCCAGTTCTTTAACGGGCCGAATTACCACAACGGCATTGACTGGTAATATACACAGCACATCTTTTTCACTCCCAGCCAGTGTAGCAGAGACAAATCATTAGTCATAATAATTTTTTCCCCCCTCCATTTTATTATATCTGTAATACTGTCTAGGTTTCATATTGAAATTTTAATAGATCCATTACTTAGGTACAGGATAAGCCCTCTGCTTAAAAATGAATTTTAACAGTGAGATGACATTAAAGTGTCCTGTAATGGAAGACTAAAAATCATTTATTGTAAACTCTTGTAGCATATTTGTTGTTATTGCACATCTTAATCTCTTGCAGGTACATGGACTTCTTTCCCTTCCCCTCGAACGTCAGCACAGACTTCATGTTTGAGAAAAGTGCCAACTACTTTGATACAGAGGTGGTTCCAAAGAGGGCTGCCGCCTTACTGCCCAGAGCTAAGATCATAGCATTGCTTATCAACCCAGTCGACAGAGCCTACTCTTGGTATCAGGTACTCTACAACAGCTTTCTCTCATTCCCCCTCTCTCTTTCTCTCATATTGTGTGGTCTTTTTCTTTGATGTAACAGTCCAGCAGTAGTGATCATTTAAAGGTCCTGGTAGCAGCTTTTTTAATGGAGTGCCATTCAGAAAATATCCCCATTACCTGACACACATCACTGAATTACATACTGAAAAATCACACGACTTTGTGGCAGCCATTGACATTTGTGGCACTGTCTATCATTTTGTGCATTAATAGTGTGTCCCATATATGTCAGATAGCATTTATCTTAACCATGAACCCTTCTCTTTCACCACAGAAGTTGACATGAGTTGTGTGGTTTTTATGTCTCGTCAGCATCAGCGAGCACACCAGGACGCTGCTGCCATTAACCACACCTTCCACGATGTTGTAACAGCAGGTCCGTCTGCATCTAAAGAGCTGTTGACCCTTCAGAGCCGCAGCCTTAAGCCTGGGACTTACGCTACACATCTCGAGCGCTGGCTTGTGCACTACCCGGCCAGACAGGTACTACCAAGTTCCTCGGTGCTAAGATTGCCTTTTTCTCCTTGCTTTGAGGTTTATAACTATCGGGCACACGCATTGCAGATCGTAGGTTTGAAATGTAGTTCCCTAAGTCTAAATTATTCTCACGAAGGCCAATTCACACCACACAAAAAAATGCCCAACAGACACGTTGGCCGCTGGATTTAGAATTTTATGAAAAATAACTGTCATGTTCACACTGCCCCAACAGACTTCAGACGGGAGGCGTTTACTAGGAGCGACAAATGCGAACTTGTAACAACAATCAAAATGATTATGTACTGTTATTAATCTCTTTGGTAATACTGTAAGGAAGTTTTCATAAATAATATTAGATTGTCCAACTAAATTCCTTGTTGGAAATTTCCAAGCGCTGGAGCGATCGATCTGATCGATTCCCTGGCGGTGCGGTTGGTATACCTGACCCCCCAACTGCATAAGCGCTCTGGCCTCTCCTCCACGATCCAAAGACTGTTCCTTCTTTCTTGTTTGTCGCCGAAAAGCTGCCATTTTTAAAGTGTATTTTCCCTAGCGCGGCCAACACCTACCTCATCTATGCCTCATTGGTCATGGCAAGGTTTTCGTGCTAGTCAGATTGCGTCAGAGTTTGTGTCGTTTGTTGAAAATCTTCACACCTGCTAGACTTCCACCACGACCCAAAACGCCGATAAACTGTTTCATCGGGTTTAAAACCACTCCGGCCATGCGGTGTGAGTGGCCATAAGACTTTGCATGCAGACGGGAACAATTTCACATATTATAAACTTCAAAGTTTTACATATTTTTATTTCAAAAATAATATTTACTTCTCATTTAATTTATTTTTTGTCATTTTATGTGCTTTTGTCATTTTCACTTTAAATTCAACAAATGTTTTTCTCAAAATATCTCTTCAAAATTAGCATTGCTATTTGTTTTCTGAACTCTCTTCTCTCTTTTCCACTGTAGCTCCATATTGTAGACGGTGCCCTGCTTCGATCTAACCCGGCCCTGGTGATGGATGGCATCCAGCGGTTCCTGGGGGTCACACCCATCTTCAACTACACCCAGGCTCTCGTGTGAGTCCTTCACCTCACTCTGTTAATGAACACTTGTGAATAAACTGGACATTTTTCTTATATACATCTGTGTTTGTGTGTTATGTGTGTATTGCAGCTTTGATGAGGGTAAAGGATTCTGGTGTCAGAGGTTGGAAGGTGGGCGTCCCAAGTGTCTGGGGAAGAGTAAAGGCAGAAAATATCCAGAAATGGCCCCTGAGGTAGATGATAGTTTCATCTCTTCTCCCTCATAAAACTTTCTCTCTCTTTCTGAACGATGCCAGTGGCAAGGACACGCTGTTATAGACTGGTGACTCACCGGCAGTGAGAAGTGATGGGCTCAACCTCACACAGATCAGCTAGTCATGTCATATGTTTTGTTGCAAACCGAATGAAACAACACATAGGGCAAGCCTTGACGTTTACAGTTTAAGTTTTCTGAAAACAGTTTAACTGTTCGCTGTGTCTGGTGCAAAAAAGAAAGCAGTGGAATGCAAAAACTCATGCTGTCTAAGTGGCATCTAGATCATATACACATCAGGCTTTTTGTCATGTTTTTTTTTTATTGCTTGAAAGTTAAACATTATTTCACATTATTTCTTTGAAACAAACAGAATATGGCATAGTGAAAAATATAAATATACAGGGTCAGTTACAATTATCAGCTGATTCAACTACCTAAATCTTTGATCATTTGATTATCATTAATAATTGTATTAACAATTGTACAACCATTTGTATTTTTATTATTAATAATAATAATGAGAATAGTAACATTATCGATTATCATAATTTCTAATTTTGCACATTTAAATTGTACATTTAAATTACCAATTAGTACATTCGATTCAAATTCCACTTTTATATTTTGAAATCATAATTATACATAGACATTAATACGAACCTAATAATAGGTGGACGACTTTTTTTACAACGTGCTGTCTCTGTTACAACTTACTGTCCTTAGTTATAACAATACATTAATCATAATGTACATGCAAGTAACCCTAATCCACCCGTAACCTACATGTAAGTAACATTTAATTAATTATATTACTCAGTATTTTTTAAATGTATTTTCCTGTAAATAGAACCCGTAACATTAAAGTGTAACCTAATCTTTATAATTGTAAATGTCCTTATACGTTTCTTACGATAATAAATTATCATCATGATTATCCCCAATATCTGATGTTGAAATATTGCATAATAATCAGTTTTATAGAAGATACATAATTTATACTTTTATAGTAGAGTCTAAGAATTAGTACTTTACTACAGCGAATAGTATAAAATTACATATCCCAATAATTTGATAATTGCTTAGACATATTTATGATTATAAAATTACAATGATAATCATTTAATTTTGAATGTTGTTTTTTTTATAGAAAGATTAATAGAATTAATAATAATAATAATGTATATTGTATAAAACAAAAACTAGTGGGGAAATAGGTGCTCGTTTAAGCAAAGGCACTCTCAGATGTTGTATATTTGAACATAGTCATGGCTGTAGGCACACAGCAGTTAAGAGTTGAAGGCCTCCTTAAACAGCTCTGTTTGTGTCTTTCCCAGACACGTGCCTTCCTGACGGAGTACTACAGGGAGCATAACCTGGAACTGTTACGGCTGCTGAATCGGCTGGGTCAGGCGTTACCCACCTGGCTCAGAGAAGAGCTCCAGAGCGCCAGCTGGAGCTGAGACGACGTCACTTGGACCTCCAGTATCAGAACGCCTAAAAAATTGTGTCCGCTCACTAGAGGTACCAAAACCACTCGGTTCAAAACTATAGTAGCAGATGAAATGACTGACGGCTTTGAGTGGACTGCAAACTTCAGCCTCTCTCTGCTGCCAAGGTGCTCACTGTCTGAGATGCTGAAGACGAGGGAATGCTGGGAAATGTAGTCCCTCCTCTTATCTATGACAGACCTGCCTGTCAGGACCAGAACGCACTACCAGTGTGGACAAGCATGAATTTATTGGTGACTTAAGTGTGTTAATACACACTAGTACTTGTACAAAAACACACACAGTCTAGCCTTGATCATCTCGTCTGAGGAATGATTGTAAAACATTGTACATTTAAAAGCGTTGTATATTTTGGGTCCGGGTGGATGGGATTGTGACAGCTGAACCTGACAGCATTTGTGTACAGCCAGAGCTCTGTTTGAATAGGTCGCCTTGAGGACGTCAGATCCGCAGCCCTTGTCTTCTCCACACGCACAAACGCACAAAGCTGGATCAGAAACCAAACGGTAAGAAAGTATATGCAATTGAGGGAGCATCTGTTCAATGTGTCGTCCAGTGGAAAGCTTTTATTTCAAGTGTCTTATCAGGTGTATCCCGTATTTATCCTATACATGCACTTTCCTCTACACTTCACGCACTGAAGTGTGGAAGTTACTGTAGAAGCTGTGGCAGATGTGTTGTATGTCAGGAGCTGTGAAAGCAGGAGAGGAGAAGGGCTGTGCTGTCATTTGTGGTCTGTCCTACACAAGGAGGAGCTGCTGTCTTGTCTTTTTCTTTTTTCGTAAAAAATGTATTTTAAAAACTCCCAACGCTGTATTATCTCTAATAAACATTTAGAGAGGTTGGATATGTTTGTGTGAATCATTTGGTCTGGAATTGAGCCTTTTGAGAAAAGAGAAGAAGGTATTATGGGTTTAAAAAGTAGAGGTGAAAATCTTTTTGGCACCTCATTTGATTCAGTTCAGGGAGTCCCTGCCTGCTTCCTGATTATTTTTACGCCATTTTAGCTCAAGGAAAATTTGATACCAGTGTTTTAAGTGTTAGTTTTTAATTGCAGATGTTATTAGACATACACTATAAAGGTCAGATTTTTGAAAGAAGCTATTTTATGCTCACAAAGGCTGAGTTTATTTGATCAAATAAAGTAAAACAATATTCTGAAATACTGCAATTAAAAATAACAGTTTTATTATATTCTCAAATGTAATTTATTCCTGTTATGGAAAACCTTTGTCAGCAGCCATTACTTAATGGGTTAGTTCACCCAAAACTGCAAATTAGTGCGTTTTTACTTACCCTCAGACCATCCTAGGTGTATATGACTTTCTTCTTTCAACGAATCCAGTCGTAGTTTCGATTAAAACTGGTCTGATCTTTCAGCTGTTTCATGGCACTCAGCTGGTGTTGCATTGCTTCAGTCCAAAAGAATTTAAATAAAAAGTGCCCATCCATAAAAAAAGTGTCTCATATGGATCTGGGGGGTGAACAAAGGCCTCCTGTAGCGAATCGATGCCTTTTTGTAAGAAAAATATCCACAAATCAAAGACCAATTTTAATATAACTCCGACTGGATTCGTCTGAAAGAAGAAAGTCATATACACCTAGGATGCCTAGGGTGATAAAAACAGAGTCTAATTTTAATTTTTGGGTGAATTAATCCTTTAAGTCTTCATTGTCACCTGATCTTCAGAAATCATTCTAATATGCGTGATTCAAGAAACATGATGCCTTTTTTTTCAGTATTATTTGATGACTAGAAAAGTAAAGAAAAAACAGCATTTACTTGAAATGGAAATCTATGACCAAATAAAATCTTACCGGCCCCAAACTGTTGGACAGTAGTGTAATGTATGTTCCTAAAATCAGTTTAGAGATTTTGGTCTTTCTTCATTCAAGCAGAGGAGCTACACTTGTCTGAGAAAATATAGTAGTTGACATTTGAAGTGGGTCAAAAAATTCATCAAAGTTGTCCTAAGACAAAAAAGGGTATTGTTTGGGTTTTAGACCAAAAGGGGGGGGGGGTGTGTGGGGGGTTTGATCCACTTCTAACGTTGACTACTGTAGAACACAAAAAGGGAACTTACAAAGGGAACACAGTTCTGTCTAGGGAAGCACTTATTAATATTTTTATATTTGCTGCCTAAAAGCACAAGAAAAATGTGTGTAACAGTCATATTGTGTCTAACAGTGAATACATTTTAAGTAGCT
The DNA here is from genome assembly GCA_018155175.1 of Sinocyclocheilus anophthalmus. Lineage (NCBI taxonomy): Eukaryota > Metazoa > Chordata > Actinopteri > Cypriniformes > Cyprinidae > Sinocyclocheilus > Sinocyclocheilus anophthalmus. The sequence continues at coordinate 422,971 of JADLZN010009782.1, forward strand.
CAGTCTTCATTTCAGTGACTTCAAGCAAACCACATTTGTCTAACCATAATCACACTACTGCTTAATGAGCTTCCTGTGGAAGAGTTGTTAAGAGAAGACGTGTCTGTAAAAAGAGACATGTGAATGAGAAGATGATTTCCCTTTCAAAATGCACTGTTCGTAATAATTTCTCTAAATACTCCAACACCCTGCATGAAAACCTGATATGCACCGGTCATTAGTGTATGTGTAAATAACCACATTCAGTTTCATTTTTTAATGCAACAAGTTGTTATATGACTGGCCTTTTAATGTTCTAGTTGTCATGCCTTTTCTCTCCACATAGTGGGGCTATAGGCTTTGAGTGATTTTGATGGTAGCCTAATTCTCTCATCTCACATAATGCATGCATACACACGCTGTACACCTGGAACATTTCCATTTATCCGTTTATTAATAACACATGAGCTTTAATGCTTAATGGGCTGCTCAGTGGGTGTCTGGCCACAAATGGGTTTACACCTCTATTGAGTGTGTTTGTGTATTACTCATGTATATTTAGTTGTAATAGAGGAAAAGAGCCATTGCTGTTCTAAATGACTTACTAAACAGGCTTTGTCACTTTTCAGAAAGTTCAGTGTAGTATGTTGTCACGTTGTGCTTTCAGTAGTTTAAAGTAATTTAAATTCTGTAATCATTTAATCACTTTGTTCCTAACCCATATGATTTGCTTTCTTCTTTGGAACATAAAAGAAGAACAGTTTTTGTCAGAAACTGAAAAATTGTGTGAACAATCCCTGTAAAAAGCAAAACCAATTGCACTAAAGCCTTGATGACAATTAATTGCTTACTACACGCAGTAAACAGCCAAGGCTACTCATTTTGAGCTTTTTTTTTTCTTTTCTTTTTCCCCCTGGCTGCCTCCTCCATTTTCTCTCCCTGCTCTGAAATGGCTGTGAAATCTCCCACTTGGGCGAGATTGTCGTCTGTTTTGGCTTAATGTAGGAAACTGACTCATTTTGTGGCATTGATTTCCTCTCTGCTACATAGAGGAGATCGCTGGCAGAGCAAACCTGAGAGCGGTCGATAGCCCTTCAGAGGGCCGGATATGTGTGCCGCACCTCTCCTCTCATTGGAGAGAGAGAGAGAGAGAGATCGCTCGTGTGTCATTGTTTGTTTCCCCCATTTTAATTCTCACAACCTTCGTCTGCATAACTACAGCAGTAATCTCCTATGATGGCCTTTCACTTTCATCTATAGGTGTTGCTGGTGTAGCTGTTGTGTTCGCAAATGTCACATGATTTATGTTGTCTGTCAGTGGCCGTCTGGCTTCAGTAGAATTCAGAGGCCACTAGTTCAATGCCATTAGCGACTCCTTTGATTTACTGAACTGATAAGGTTCACAACTTGACACTTTTACTCCAAATATGAGCCCAGCCCAAGTATGTTAGTGTGTATTTGTGTGTATTTTATGGATGGATTGGAAGGGGGACACTTTTGAAAATGTCTTTAAAAAGAAAAATGGTGTTTAATCATGAGAAATCAAAATGTACTTGATCTTCTGCGGTGGAGAATGCTCTTATTATGACAGAGACATATTTTCTGTCCATACAGTGAAAGTAATGGTAACTAAGACTGTTAAACAGTTACCAACTTTTGTGTTCAGCAGAAGAAAAAGTGTCCTACAGTTTTGGAACAACTTGAGGGTGAATAAATGACAGAATTTTTAGTTTAACTTGAACTGTCCATTTAATTGATGTGCATCTAATAAGGCTTTATTGACTGCATTCTCTTTGGGTTCAATAGATCTGTGCTTGTCCTTTCCATGCACACTTCCACAGTAAGCATCACTTAGCCTGTATACAGGAAAGTCGGCCTCCACAGCCTCTGTTCTGGGAACTCATTAGCACGTAAACACCTTTCTGTTATTCTGAGGTAATTAAAGGATCAATAAAACAACACGTAAGGTTTGTCTCATCAACTCTGCTTCACGTGCACTGATGCTTGTTTTGGGTCAATATCACCCACGGTTTATTTCTGGTGGAAATTGTGTGTTGGGAGAGGGAGAGAGAGAAAGTTTTATTTATTATTAGTTGGGTGTAAAACACTTACTGACCAGGTGGGGTCAACACTGTATTTCCTTCATTTTTTCCCCCCCATGATTTGTATTTTTTATTATATTTCCATATTTCTACACAGTTACCCCATCAAGAAATACTCACATGCACCATCACAGTGAAACTTAATATGTTGTATACAAAGTAATGTTAAAAGTATATATCTGCTACAAACTGTGAAAACATTGTAACATTTATAAAATAAATTTTTTGTTATTTACCAATGTATAACATTTCAAACAAATGAATAATCCTGTTGGTTGGTGTGCTAGAGGAATGTAACACGGTCCTGTTAGAGGACAGCAGTGCTTACTCTCAGACAATTCAGCTCTGCTCACAAAATTACTCTGACATACAGAATGCCACCCTAGACTAACAAACGAGAAGAGCTACAGAACAAGTTTCATTTATCGTTTACTAGTTTTAAACAAAATTTTAAAAGGGGGGGGGGGGGGGGGGGCCAAATCTACTTTCTGGGGGAAAAGGACCTTCATGCTGCTAGATGGATTATAACAGCAAGCATGCTCTATTAATCCGGCTTGGTTCAAGTTGAACGTCAACATAAGGAAGTCAGCAAAAGGTTGGTCAACGGACAAGCAATTTGGTTGCAATTATAGATGCGCTGGTGCTTTGCTTCTGCTTGGCGCTAGGACTAATTCATACTACAGAAGAAAAGGGGCCGAGTTCCATCACATATTATTTTTGTGATGGTGGATGACCAAGGCTACAATGACATTGGGTACCATGGCTCGGAGATCCACACGTCCGTGTTGGACCAGCTGGCTGGCGAAGGGGTGAAGCTGGAAAACTACTATGTTCAGCCCATCTGTTCCCCCTTTACGCAGCCAGCTTATGACTGGACGGTAAGAGACCCACTATTGTTTTCCTAATGCCACTATTTTGTTAAAACACTGCATAAATCTTACTGTATAATACTTACAGTTATGCATATACTACTATAAATGATCTTATCCTGTCTATTGCATATTCAATATTAGTATATTTTCTTAGTTGGAGTTAAACCCAGTGAATTTATTAGTATAGTCAAGAGTTCCATGAATCCAGACCTGGATGGCCACTGTCCTGCCAGGTTTAGCTCCAACCCTAATGTGAGCAAGGTTTTCAGAGTTTACTAGAAAGTCACAGGTATAGTTGTTTGATTAGGGTTTGAGCTAAACTCTGCAGGGCAGTGGCAGATTTGAGGAACCTTGGTATAGAATCTGTTCAAAATCACCACCTACCATCTATTGCTTCAGGTATCAGATTCACACTGGGCTTCAACATTCGATCATCTGTGCACGGCAGCCCCTCTGCTTGCCCCCCGACATACCAACGCTCCCCGAGAGGCTCCGGCAGGCTGGTTACAGCACTCACATGGTAGGGAAATGGCACCTGGGTTTTTGCCGGCCCGAGTGTCTGCCAACGAGCCGTGGCTTTCAAAGCTTCCTTGGATCGCTTACGGGCAGTGGAGACCATTTTAGCTTCCAAAGCTGTGACGGTACAGAGGCCTGTGGGTTCGACCTGCATGATGGAGAACGGCCGGCCTGGGAGCTGAGTGGGAATTACTTAACGAGGCTTTTCACTGAGAGGTGAGAAACACCAACCATTTGTGAACCAAATACTGTGCCGTGTTGAGTCATGTAAGCTTTTGTGGTCATTTGGACTCTTACAGAGTGAAAGAAATCCTGAAAGGTCATGACCAGCGGACGCTCCTATTTCTATACGTGGACCTCCAGGCCGTGCACACACCATTACAAACTCCTGGGCATCTTCTCAGACACTACCAGACCCTTGGCAACAGACCTCGGCGCCGCAATGGTAAGCGGCGTAGACGAGTCAGTAGGGGAGATTGTCAGTGAGCTGCGGGAGCGAGGCTACTCTCTCGAGGATCTTCTCTTCAGACAATGGGGGCCAACCTCTCTCGGAGGGTTGTAATTGGCCCCTGCATGGCGGCAAAGGCTCCTACTGGGAAGGTGGAGTTCGAGCAGTTGGTTTTGTACACAGCCCACTGTTGAAAAGGAAGGGGGTGGTGAGTCAGGCTCTGATTCACGTCTCCGATTGGTACCCAACCCTGCTGTCTCTTGCAGGATACAGATCATCTGATTCCAGCCACCTGGACGGCCAAGATGTTTGGGGTGCAATAAGTAGTGGCCTGCCCTGTCCACGAACTGAAATCCTCTTCAACATTGACCCAGTGTCACGCAAGCATGGAGAAGTCGACCTGAGACTCCTAAATCTTAATGGTTTTGGGATCTGTGATACAAGAGTGCGTGCAGCCATTCGAGCTGGTGACTGGAAACTTCTGACAGGGAACGTAGGCGACTGAGACTGGTTTCCTCCACAGATGATGCTGGGAGGTCCGCAGCAGTGGCAGGGCATGGAAAAGAGACGAGACCAGCGAGGGAAGTCTTTTTGGCTTTTCAACAACACTGCTGATCCCTATGAGAGGGCGGATTTGGCAGAGTCACGGCCTGAGGTGGTCAAGGTGCTGTTGACCCGACTTGCCGAGTACAACTGAACTGCTGTGCCTCCACGCAATTCACCTGACGACCCGATGGATGACCAGCAACTTCACGGAGGGGTGTGGACTCCCTGGCTGGGTCAGGAAGAGGCAGGAGATAAAGAGGATGATGAAGAACCAGACAACACCAACAGAAAGGCCAGATCCAAGAGTACCTGCAGAGTCTGCAAACTCAGGGCCTTGTTCAAAAAGGTTGGTACCTGTATGCAAAGGGCTGCTTTGTTCTTGTAGTCAGAAGAAGACAATTTGTGACACTCTGGCACAGTGTGAAAATATATGCAGCGACATTGAATGGTTTATGTCCTTCCTGCATTATTAGACGACACTTACCAGTCATGAGTATATCAGACAAGTTCCCATCTGTATGATGCAATGGATTTAGCGGAACAGTTCAGATCACCTACCGTTAATGGAACCCAGACCGGAGCAGTCTGGATTTGATCACATGTGATTCCACGAGCACTTAATGTAGATATTGCTGGATCTTTATTAGATGATCACGTTAGTTGAATACAGAAAATGATGCAAGTATTGGCATTGATTTGATAGAGAATAATACAGCACTTATATTGTTCTTCACTTGTTCATGGACCAGTGTTCTCTTATCCACCCCCTGGTTCACTTTCTCTCATCTATCTGTTCTTTCTCTGACATGTCTCTGCCTTGCACTCCTCCTCACGCCTCTCTCATTCTCCTATCTTTTGCTTTAATGCTTGTGCTCTATCCAAATCTGCTCTGACATTGCCCACCACAGCCAGAATAACACACGATTCTTTATTGTTTCTGCGCCTTCTCCTCCACCTGTTCCTCGTCCTCTTGCATTCCTTATCAGTTTGAGTAGATCAGGTCAGTGCAGATGTAGAAGCAAGTAAAAGAGCGATAAAGTAAGTTATTTTATGTAAAACGAGGGCTATTTGAGGAGGAGGAAGATCACTCTTGGGTATGAAGGCTGTGTACCTTTATACGAGACATTCTTGGCCTGTTCATCTCCCGGTTTCAAGAGACTTAAGACATGATGAAATGTGCTCTGTATTCAACGTAATGCGTATTCCAAAATAGCATTTTAGAAATATTTTGAATATTAAAATTTTAATTCTACGCATGTAAATGGATTTACTGTAATGTAATTGTATTTGTGACTCAGTGTCTTCTGTCAGCATTCCTACAAAATAATCCATCCTATTTATTTGTTCACAATAATAGTTCTCCCATAAAAATGTGTTCAGTCACAAACCATAAATGAAAAACTAACCTCCATCAAGCTGCAAAAGAAGTCACCTGCATTAAACACATTCATAAGAAGTAATTACACAAGGCGAATGTTTTCTTAAATCCTATTCTGTAAGAAACGCTTCAGTTTTGGAAGATAAGGAATCTAGAGCAAGGTAAAAGTCAATACACAGTTAAAAGATAACGTTAGTACATAGTTGAGATAATGAAAAACAGATGTTTACCTTAAGAGCTACAGAGCAAGAAATACTGTGTACTTTTTGTTGGAGACTGTTCTTGTTGAAGATTCATTAAACCATGGTTCAAACTGACTGATCTGCTACTACTTTCCAGTGAATTATGCCTGAATAATATGATGTTCTTTTAAATGTTAAATGGATAGCTGGCCCAAAAAAGAAAATGTCATCACTTACTCACCCTCATGTCATAACCTGTCTTCTGTGGGACATAAAGAAGAATAAAGATAAGATGATGTGTTTTTTGTCAATCCATAAAACTGTTTGGTTATCAACATTCTTCAAAATATCTTATCTTGTGTTCAGAAGTAGTAGTTATACATCAGTCATACAGGTTTGGAATGACATGAGGGGTGAGTAAATGAAGACGTTGTTTTAATTTTTGGGTGAACTATCCCTTTAAGGTGGGATTACATTTGCTCTAAGCTTGTGAAATTACTAAACTATTTCAGATTTATAGTTTGGAAACACAAAGTCTAGTGTGGCCACACCTTCACAATCTCTGATGTAAATCTGTTGTAAATCTGTTGTATACTTATCTGAGGTCATAGTCCAGAGGGCATTTTTTTTATTTCCTGTTATTATTTGCCCATTCAACAAAAGTGAAGAAAAGTCTGGAATGTACCTCGAATTATTACGACATAACTGTTATTCCTTCTTATGAGCGTAAGTGTTATAATTTCACCAATACAACAACAAAAACACTTCCTCCTCCTGTTTATCTCTGAAAACAACTCAAAACAGCATCAACCCACTTTGGAAAGACTTCAACTGTGGTAAGAATGCACAATGGGCTGGCCTAGAGAAAGAGAGAGAGAGCGATCTGACTAACTCCCTCACTCTGTGTATGAGTCATCCTGAACACATGCTGAGTTTGGCATCCTTTAAAGGTGCTGTGAGCGATTTGTTTATGAAATGCCACACATAAAATGTCCTTACTACCTGACAAATACAGGCATTCAGGTTAAAAAAGTGACAGGGCTCCAAAAAACTAAACATTTTGGGGCCAAATTATGTTTTTGTTGCCAAATTGCAGTCATTTGATACAGATGGTTGCTCAGAACGCTGTTGTTCATGCTCACAATCTATTGCAGTGGTTATGAAACTACACCAGCTAGTATGGAACAGTCTCAGAAGACTGGAGTACTAGTGTGTGTATATAGGAACTGAATACATTTGAGTGCACAGCTTCTTTCTTTACATTTAAGCCACAAGTAATGCTAGACGCTGTGTGATGAAGGGATGTTGTAGTTGTATAAAATATTTTTCAAGCTTATTTAGATCTGATGCAATCACTCTGAAGATCATAACCGTATTTGTGCCACATAAATGTCAGTTTGTTTTATCAGCATATTCCTGCCTGTTTGAATTAAAAGTCAAAGGTTGCATTGTTTATGTTTCCAATATGCCATACGCCTACAGCCATACTCCCAAACAAAGCTCTCCAGAATCAATTCAACCTTATACAATTGCACCGCACTATACTGGACAAACTTGTTTTTTGTAACATTTAATTACCTTTTTGAATAACGTGTATCTTAAACTGCATGAACAACTATTTAACAAGGCTTGAAGTCAATGTCACTGTAAATGTCTTTAATTCATTCCAAATTGGACAACATTAAAAGATGATTCTCGTCAAGTGAGGGAGTAAGTTGTGAACAGCTCGATTCACTCTCATTCAAATCACTTATTTGCTTGTGACTGTTTAGTGAATCATTTCGAAATGATTCTTTGAAAAGAACCAGCTCATGCGAGTCATTTGTTGGCAAATCGGACGTCACAACTCACTGCTTTTGTTGTCATTCAACAAGCACAACACAACAAAAAGATACACTATAAAATATTGATGCAAGAAACACACTCGTAACTAACTTTTTTTTTTTACTGTCAAACATCATGCATGTTTGAATTTGTCAACATCAGGTTGCTGACAAGTCTTTGACGGCCGTGATTTTGGTGAAAGTGCAGGTTGTTGAAGGAATAGGGGTGGTCTACTTCCGTAAGTGCGGTGGAAGTTAGCAAAATGACTGAAATCGCTTACAGCATCCCAGTTTAATGGTCACGCTAAGAGCAGTAGTGGATTACACATTTGCTTTACAAATCAATAAAGCAACATAATGCTGTGGTGTGGCAACACAATCATGGCTACATCGGGCGGCAGCCAATTTATTACAGGCAAATTATAATCCTTAAAATGGTAACTGTGCTAATGTAAAGACATCAAGTGTAATACAATACATTTGCATTAAGCCCAACAAACTGCTCTTGATATTTTAGCTTGTTTTGTGATGCTTCAGTTGATCTTCAATTACACAGATGAAGTGATAATGCGGTCATAGCTTGACAGTGCTGATAACTCTTTCATTTTACTGTAGCTCGATTTTAAACCTCATAACACACACTAACAGACAGAATAGACTGAATTTGGCACATTATGCATCACGCGTATAATTCAAACATGATCTGCAAATATAGTCTGTAACACTAAAAGCAGTGCACTTTCCTGAGGAACTGATGCTGTCTGGCAGCAAGCCATCCATCCTCTGCTGCTAAGCTTTTGCAGAGGACTGAGTATACCAGCATGCATGGACACATTCTCATACACAGCAACAGCACTATGGGAACACTGCAATAAATAACCACCCACATCTACTCCGCACTAATTAAGCTTTCATATCAACCTGCCTCTGTGTAATTACAGGCCCTGCACTTCTTATACATTCATTGCTAATCGGACTGTTTTGCTCCACAAGGTTGACCATGAAAGAAGAGAGAGCATTTACAACCATGAGGCACTGAGTTATTACATTCTTTTTCTAAGAAGCGATAAAAGTCAGCATAATGGACTAATATAATGCTTGAAGCCTGAAGCAGGCTTGCATCATATGAGTAAATGTTTGTAATTATATAGCGGAGTACATTTTTTGTCTGTTTGTGCATGCACACCTGCAAATAATAAATGACTGTCTTTGTACCTGTTGTTTTTTTAAGATGGTAAAATGATTACAAATAATATGAAATTAGACTTATTACTTGAATATATGACTGATTGTTGTTTTACCAATAATTGACATTTGTATTTATTTGTTAGCAGGACTATTGACAAGATGATGGTATGCTGGTGTAAAAATGAAGACTTTGTCTGATTATGTTCATCATAAGAACTACATATATCAAGATTATAAAAAAATGCAATAAAACATCTGCTTAGGTATTTAAGATAGCAACTACATGCATGAAATTGAACTTGTGTAGCTGGAAGCGTCAGCATTTATGTACTTGCACAGAGTATATTTCGGGCCTTATTATGCAGACACTGCTCCTTTGATAGGCCACAATGAAGCAAAAGTTGTCAAAGCTGAATTTTACTTTCGGTTTCTTTCAGGAAGTAGACCTAGTTTTCCAGGGATGGATTCTAATGTGTTTATAGAGTAACATTACTATTTGAGATTGTGATGATACCCGTGAAGAACAATGTACAAGCACAGTGAAACTGGGTGAAACTAGAATGCACATTGCCAGTGCCCTTTATCCAGCTAAATATTGAATATTTTATGAATATGAGCTAGTGGGGACTGTAAAATCAACATTTTAATAAATCAGCTTTCTGTCAAACATGTGTCAAAGAACAACAAGCGACCAACGGTGGTGCCAAGTCCAGCACATAATACAAAATATGACAAAATTATTTAGAACCAAAAAGCCATCTGCATTTACATTAAGCAATGGTAACATTTTTAGGCCTATATTTCTTGTAGTTTTCTGTTACATTTTTTTTTAAATGTAAGAGCAGATGTGGTTTTTAATTTCCTAGCTTCTGGTGTCTAGTTGTACAGTAAGTTAAGCTGCTTATGTTGCAAACTGGTATTTGTTCAAATCTTATTTTATTATTGTAATCATAAACACAGTGGTATAGCGCAAATATTTTAACGTTTCCCTACATTTCCTTATTCTAAATGAATCCGAGGTCTCGCACATTCACAGGAAATAGCTTATGTTCGCATTTAAAAAAAAAATAAAAAGGTGAATATGAAAATCCTCTCTGATGTGTTTTAACAAACCTCGTACACAACCAAGTCGTAGGTATATTTCCATAATATATTTAGTGAGGTGTATCTGTACAATTTTCTGTGAAGCTTACTTTTACTTCGCTAAATCCATGGTTCTCTCCAAATGCTTCCCCAACAGCTCGGCTCTGACATGTTCGAATCAGATTTAACTCCGATTCGTGAACGAATGGTTCAAACCGGTTTTGCGAACGAATTCACCCGATTCATTCAAAACACTCCAAAGAACGATTCGTTCACATTCATACATCACCGCAGCAAGCAAGAGCGCAACGTCGTTTCGTTTCGTCGCGTCGCGTCGCGTCGCGTGCTCGGACTGTGTATAGCCTATGTCACTTCTCGACGTCGACAGAGAAAATCTCGCGTTGCTGGCAGCGTTCTCTCTCTCTCTCTCTCTCGCCACCGCCACACACACACACACACACACCTCTCTCTTCCTTCTCACCCACCTCCTCCTTTCTCTCTCTCTCTTTCCGTTTGAGCGAGCGAGAGATCTCCCCGAAGCTGAGCGACGCGCTCCCTGAGACACCAGAGAGGCGATATCCTCGTAAAGCGCAACATGGCTACAATTGTAACCTCCACCAGGTTTACAGACGAATATCAGCTGTACGAAGAGCTCGGAAAGTAAGCGACAGCACCGCAGCATTTGTGCGGCGCGTTACACTCTCTCTCTCTCTCTCTCCACTCACTGCATTGTCTCATCGTGTTGCCTGTGTCTAGTTCAGTGTGTTGACAGCAGCCTTCATACACAGAGGCGTATCGGTTTTGCATGTCAAAACCCAGCGCAGCCCGCTAACGGAGAGCCCGATTGAGTCGATCTAAGCAGTTCGGTGTGGTTATTAAGCCTCGGCGTTCACACAGCTCGTTTCTTTGTTTATCTTTAGACGCGTTTACTAACATCGTGCTCTCGCGCTCCCGGAGCCTGCGTGTCGTCGTGATGCGAGATGCAGTTCACTATCTACACTTTATCGACACGCGGACGGACATTAGTCAGAAAGAGGAATACTTCGATCTGAGGTGCTCGGCTTTGTCATTTGCGTCCTCGTTTTGAATGCACACCTAAACTTTTACAGCATTCAGTAGCATAGCATCGATCCGATATCACCGATGACTGCCGCCGCGCGCAGGCTGATAGTAGGGTTTGCTGCAGACTTGTGTAACGATAGCTACGGGAAAGTGCTGCTGTTTTGGTCATCATATATCGCACCGTCATTGGGCGGTTTGGTGACAGTTGTTGTCCAGCCGCCAAAAACAACGTGAAAATGAAGGAAGTGAAGTGGCGTTGTCCGAATCATGGATGAATCGTTCTGTTGAGTCGGATCGTTTTGATGAGCTAGTTGAACCTGTACTCAAAACCGGTCTGAACGATTCTTCGCGAATCGTATTGAATCTTTAAGTGGTTCTAGAGTCAACAACTCGTGCGAATTGTTTTAATAGCCGAGATGTTGCAAATAAAACATACAGGAAATATGTTTACTACTCGATTGTATGACAGTTTTATCAATACACATGCAACAAAGAGTTGGCTTTAATAAAGAATAGTACCTTAGTAAGTAAACATAAATAAAACTTAATTTTTTTAATAAAAAAAGCAAATATACCTACATTATTGAAACATTTATAACGTGTTGGGGACCATGTGATGACAAAGATCTAGGGATGCACGATATATCGGCCACCATATCGGTATCGGCCGATAAATGCAAATTTTTTCTGTTATCGGTATCGGCCTGATAAGAAAATTTGGCCGATATCTTAAAGCCGATAAATAATGCATTATTTCCTTCAGAGACACTTCAGATGCGTGCTGTTCGTTTGCAGCCTTTTGTGCAATTGTACGTTGTAATATTGTGTTTATTTGATGTATATCTGATTTATCTCATATAGAATGCGTTTGGTTAAGTTAAAAGAGCGCTTCAGTTTACCGGTGATCGTCTTTAGCTCAGCGCACGCAGCTCAAACAGCAGTGCACAACATTAATAACTATGATTGGGAATGTTGTGTATATAACATTCTAATGAGAACATTATTATAATAAAACGCTGTGCATTCTTTGGGTTTAGTTGCTGTGTTTCAGTGCGTTGATATGGGAAGAGCGCATCCACAACAGGATCACACATTCTGACTATAGCACGCAATAACTGCATCATTTTGTACATATATAAGTTGTAATATGTTTGTTGTATTAATATTAATCTCAGGATGCATTTCCTTGAGTTAAATAAGCTGCCAGCAAAACGCTTCAGTTTACAGTGTTCATTCAGCTCTTTAGCTTCAGCACGCGCAGCTCAAACGGCTTCTATTTAAAACAGTGGTATTAATTTGTTACTTTTTTCAAAATCATTGATACATTATTAATAATAACAACCACTTGTATTTTTCTATTACTATTTTCATCAGCAATATGGTTTAGTAATTAAAATCATTTAATTATTGTCCTTGCAGAGGCTATTCCGTTTTAATTGATCTGTGGGCGCATTCATTTTGATTTTTACATGTGTAATGATGTCGCATTGACTTGTTTGCATTATTTATGCTTATTTATTTATTTGTAAGACTTTGTTCTGACTAATTGTTAATGGGATAGTAAAAATCTTTTTAAAACGGTACACCGTTCAAACTAGTCTGCTTATGTTGAAGTGTTTGGGATGTGGTTTTTAATGATGAGACCTTTTTTGTAATAAGGCTCTCAAAAAGTATATAACAATTTGGATATAGATTTATCGGCCAACATATCGGTTATCGGCTTTCAAAAATAAAGAATAATCGGTTATCGGTATCGGCCAAAATTTTCATATCGGTGCATCCCTACAAAGATCTACTGAATCGTGTTATGTTTTTTCCTAACTGTACTCTCGAAATAATCAGTTGTTGACTAGCCTCCAAAAAGATCAACACAAATATGAAAGAATTGAATTAGCACAGTGTAATATGTCAATCAGTTGTTCCGTTGAGTCATATTGTTTTAATGAACTTGGACTATTTATACAAAACCCATAAGATTTGTTCATGAATTGTATGGAATATGTTTGAGTGGTTTTTGAGTCAACTGATCGTCTCATTGAGCCAAACTGATGAGTGAGGTAGAAGTAAAAGCTTGGGTTTACTTAGCATGCAAATTGCTTTAATAGCCGAATAGCAGAGGTCTTGGAAAGTAAATATACTGGAAATGTTTACAATTAGACTGTACAACAGTTTATTTTTTTTAAATGGTCAGATATGTTGGAGTGCATGTCCCACTGAGTCGCTTTTTGAACCTGTTCTTCTTCACAAACCTAGAAAAAACTGATCAGTGGGAATGATTCCGCTTTCCCATCAGTATTTTTGAGTGTTATATATCACACCTCCATTAGTTGGTCGGTATCTTTCGTTGACAGTAGTTGAACAGCTGACAAAAACATTGACAAACAATGAATGAAGCAGTAACGTAATAATATAGTAAATGCTTTATTGCTAAAAAGAGCTGTTTTGTTTGTGTAATGTACAATTTAGCATTTGACTTGATGTTGTGGCACATTACTGTTAATAAAGCTGCTGTTTTTTTTTTGTTTTTTTTTAATACCATGCCTGACATAAATCACTGTAATCGATCTGCTGAGAAATCACATTTGTCTCCGTAAACAGAAAAATTAAAGTTTACATGCCTGTACATGCTAGCCGATCAGACAAGTTGGAGGCGGCTCTGTGCCAATGGTGTAAGTTTGGGCCTGGGCTACCTGTTTTTCTGAGCTAAAGGGGTGCTCACACTGACAGCTATTTTTGTCTTGAGTGACAGCAACTGATAGCAAAGCGACTACGCTAAACAGAGCTTACTAAAAAACTAAAAGCACGATTTAAACGGTGTCAGTGTGAACGCACCATAATTGGTTAGCATGTTTCATTTAGCCCCTGCTGTTAGATACCATACTACACCATTCTGCTGCCAAAAAGCGTCCTTGTCCATTCAAAAGTAGCTGTGTGCTCTGAGTACATTTTTTCAGCCAGCATTTAAATATTAAATATTTCAGGATAGTGTAGTAGATGTTTTAGCAGTGCCCGCATCATTTTCAGAGAGCTCTTAAAAGCCATATTTATTTTCCATGTTTGCTGCCATCCACGTCACCGCTCACGATAGTTGCCTATGAGCAAAGATGGCATTTGTTCGTGTCATTTTTGCAAGTATGTTTTATGCTTTAATGATCTTACACGCACATCACATGTCCTTATTGAGCAGTCATTAGTCTCTAATTAATCATTTTAAAGGGGACATAACACACAGTTTCACCCAATCGCATGTTGATCTTGAGTACCAATAGAGTAGTATAGCATCGTTCATAGCTCCAAAGAGTCTTTAGCTTTATCATATTTATAAAAGAAAAAAAAAAAGCTTTGCAAATCCAGCGCAGAACTGGACCTTGTTTATAAAACGTTCGTCAACAAACACACTCGCAAAACTCCGTTGCTGCCCCGGAAAAACAAACTGCATCCACTGTTCACGTAACGCTGGGTTCTTTAGTAAGCTGAACAAGGTTATCTTTCCCTTACAGCCAAAAACACACTTCTTTGGAGACATTCTTCTCGAGAGAGTCCCGTTCAGTGCAGCCGAATGAAGCGCGTTGATGGGCGCGCTCTCGCTCTGGTCGATGTGTGTGCACGGGCACACTCTTCCGGGAGAAATGCCCATACAAGGAGTTCCACCCTTCATTACATCACGAAGAGCCAAGCTCAAAAAAAACTGTACAAAACCGGAAGGAGTATATTTGACACAGAAATACTCTGTGAAACTTTGGCCATGTTTAGCATGAGAATCCAACCCTTTAACAGTGTAAATAACTCAACATGCATGAAATAGCATTAAGGTGCGTTCAAGTCATGTCGGATAGATCGTATTTACGAGTTGAACGCACATGAACGCCACCACAAAGTCGTTATTACGAGTGGGAAACTCGAAATTTTCTTAAAGCCCGAGTTGGGGGCGTGTCAATGAGAAAACATGCGAATCGATGGCTGCAACTCTGTAGTTTACGGTAAATTTTGTAAATTGGAAATAGTTTCGTTGTCCTATACTAAATTGGTCATGTTCTTGTTACGCAGCTAGTTGCTATCATTTTTGCACCTATAGGTGAAAAATCTTTTGATTTGCCATGTTGCATGTTTTAAAAATATTAAAAACGCAAAACACACCTAATGCGAATTCTTTGCTCTTCATTTTCTATAAGCAGAGTCAACAGACCCTGTTGTATTTTCTTGTAATTTATTAAAATTAGGTACACCGCCATCTTGTGCAGACTAAACTGACTTGAACGCACCTGACGTCGTAATTACGACTTCTCAACTCGTAAGTACGAACGTCCCAGGAGGACTTGAACGTGGCATTAGACCGCCCCTTTAAAGATTCTTGCAATACAATGCAATGCAGAACAATGACATAGCTTATTTTATGTAGCACATTTAATGCTAAATTTTTAGTGCCAGTGAATTGTTGTGGTTGCATTCTTTTCCGTCCGATAGAGTGCAACAGTGGGATTCTCCATTGCGGAATTGATTTTGAACGATCTTAAAAACCTTTGAAGACACGCCTGTTGTGAACTACGTGGTTGTTAATAAATGGTATGTACTTTGGTTGAAGTCATCAGCCCACATTGTTTCAATTTATTTTCTAAATAACCACGTTCAACAGTGGAAATCCTGATGAAATTGAAAAACTACATTACCCAGGATTTTGCTGCGAAATCTCCACCAATCAGAAATTCTAAGTAAATAATACTAGTCTCCCTATGCTTTCAAACTACTTAAATGTTTGTATGCATAATCCACATATTTTGCAAAAACATGAAATGTCAACACCTTTAATCAAAAGTTATGTATTTATCTATAATTTTTTTATTTGATTGTCATTTGCAGTGTGATTCACCTCGTAGCTGGTTGTTTTTGTTCGTAGCTTAAAAGCCCTAATCAGACTTTTGGAAAATTCCTGTGGGAAATGTCAAAACTTTACTTCCGGATCCAATGCTGCTGAAATGTGGATGGGCACTATTGCACGCTATGTGCTTCATGTGTAACATTAAGATTATGTAATGTTTTATGCTTAAATCAAATTTCAGGCTTGCTTGATTGTGTTATTATTGACGTGCATTGCTGTTTTTTTCTCTTCTTTTTTTTCAAACAGGGGTGCCTTTTCTGTTGTTCGGCGATGTGTAAAGAAATCAACCGGCCAGGAATATGCTGCTAAGATCATCAACACAAAAAAGCTGTCAGCACGAGGTAAGACTTTGCTTTTGCTGCCTGGCTATTGTCTTGCTAGAATGTTCACAAATCCTCATCCTCAATAAACTAAGGTCTCTCTCTTTGATCTAATCAGATCTGCATTATTTGTGATATAGCATACTATCAGACCTGGTCACATATGACTAATTCCCATTTTTTGAACGGTAGACACAGCTCTGAGCACATTCTAATTTAAAGTATCTAAACTTACCAAATGCTTAACAAGAAGCACAGAGATATAATGATATTAGTCCATCAACAATATTGATAATTTGTCTCTGTGCTCTGATCTCAAATGTGTAACAGCTAATGCAGTGAACCTTTTGATGCTACTTCTTTCATTCATTCATTCTCTATCACAGTTGAGTCACTAAACACTGTCAGTATCATCAGTGCTGTTGATGAAAATGGTCAGGATATATGAGCCCCAGTTACTGTTTCTGCTCCAACGCAAACAAAAGCACTGGATCTATTTCGGGGAACGGACACTTTGTGTACCTGTCCTCTTATGGTATCAGGTTGGCCTGTCTTGGGTTGAATTAAATGAAATGGATTTTAATTAAATGACTCTTAGATTGTCAGCTAGACATGGGCATGATTACTCGGAGGTGGCAGCAAAGACTGATCATGATAACACATTAATTGCATTAACTTTGTGTGACCTTTTCACACAGACTGAAATCCATTAACAACTATATGCACATAGCGCTTCATTTTCAATCTAGTGACTTGTTGCGGTGACATTTTGGGTGGATGTTGTGTTGTAATGTAAAAGCAGTTCCCTTCGCCCTTTGTTGGTGTTTTAGGTGAGACTGTGTGAGTCGACGCAAGAGCTGGAGAAATGATTGTACTGTCTGTAGACCTTCAAGCTGAATTACAACAGATCCTGTTCTCATTGTGTGCGTATGTGTATGCTACGGTCCCCATGGATGGCCAGTAAACAACAGATTTATTTAAAAGACCCTTGGACAAAAAACATCAGGTAATTAGATCAGCATAGTTTGGCGACTCTCTTAAGCTTCCTTTCAAGAAACTTGGCAACTGTTTTTCTTCAAACTCTTCATCATGCTGGCTGGCACACTGCATTAAAAAGCAACAGTGCTATTCATCTGGTGAGGCCCACACAAGTGCCAAAGCCTCCTCCTGCGAAATCTCCCCATTCCCTTGGCCTTAATCAAAGCCCAGAGAGATCTCTCGACATGCCAACCTGTTAACGGACACATAAGCTATTATCATCTGTGAGTCATCTTTCAAAGGCCAGGATAGTCTGCAATTACTCAGTCAAACTTTGTTTATATGTTATAGTATATAGAGTGCAGTACGTTCTTGAATGTTGCTGCAGAGTGCTGCAGTCTAATAGTTGTTGTTTAATGGTAGTGCTCCAAAATGGCTTATTAGATTCTTATTCGTATGTTCTCATAAGTGTAGTTTAAGATTTCATTTCAGTTTCTCATTTACTTGAACTTCAATTTCTTTAGTACCTGCTTTGCGTAACATTTATAATAGTCCAATGAAATGTAAAGGCAAACATTATGTAAATATAGAGCATATAAAACAATGTGAACTTACATCTGGTTCCTCTGATGTCATTCCACCCCATCTTCTTTTACTTTTGCTTTGAAACATTTGAAGTGTCATGAACTAAGCAGTACTTTTAATGCAGCAATTTAGGTTATTTTCTATTCATACTAATAGATTTGTAGTAGATTTTAAGTATAAATTACCATGGGTTAAATGTAACTTTAGATTAATGAATGTTCCATGTTATGTCATGATCTCTAATGCATTAAAGTACATTAAATCTAAGGCACTTTAATTGGATAGAGGCAGATCTGAATGCAAGTTTGCAGATTGGACTAAATGATTGGAGAAGTCCTGCAGGCGTCACTAGACAGAAGTCTGTTTTTTCACAGGAAGATCAAGTTATGAGACATTTTGATTAAAAATGACAAGGTCAAAAAATGTGTACAAAATTACATCGATGTACATAGATGAATCATTCACTAGAAGATCAATAAAATACATTTAGAAAATAGACAGTAAATTTCCATTTCATGCCGACTTTAATTGAATCTTAATATCTAGTGTTACTGTATTTTATTACTTTATTATTATTAAAACAGTAGACTTTTTCAAACTAAGGACCCTGTATTTTAAACCTGACCTTTAATTACGTACATATAGGGTCACATTAACTTGACATACTTTATAACATAATTTACATTGTAATCATTATTATCAAGTGTTTGACTCTACATCAATAATAATTGCATTGTAATAATGATTTACATTGTTTAAATTTCAAATAATGTTAATTTTAGTTGTACATTATCAATTTGAATATGGTAAAATGAAACAATTAATGGACATGTAATGTTGTATTTTAACAGATTTTCATTATTTTTAAGAAAAAAAATTTTTTTGACCCACTCTGATGTAATGTATTCCTACAAAGTTCTGTGGCCATGTGTGGTTTGACTGAACATACAGTACTAATGATAGCATGCTTGCTTGTAGCATGTGTGTGTGTGATGGTGGTGTGATCCAGGGCAGCGTGGAGCCTGTGGCTGAGACGCAGGCATTGCAAGCATGCAGTGGTGATGTCAGGAGGCGCGTGAAACACTGCTGAATAATTGAGGCGCACAGCCTGCCTTAGCTCTAAATGGAAAAAGAGGCTAGGACCTTCACCACTTTCTGCCTCTTCACATCTCTCTGGCTCCCTCTGACCTCCCTCAGATCAGCAGCAGCATCGCGGCCTTGCTGTATTATCAGGGCCCTGGAATGATTCCTCGCTGCTTGCTGCAGGGCGACTGGCAGAGGCCTGATAAACGTAACAGCACTGCTGTGGTGAATCTTTAATGGGACAAACTGTGAATTTTTAATGAACCCCAGCCAAATGGTGTGTGTGTGCACATAAACGGGAAGAGAGTGGGTGATTGCTGAATGTGTATTGGGACACATTTAAAGGAAAGGAACAATTGTGTACATTTTTATGAGCTCTGTGTACCAGTGAGGGCCAGAGGTGTGAAAGGGAAGGAGTTGTTGTTGTTGTTTTTTTGTGCGTGTGTGTGTGCTCGCTTGTAAGTTAAGCCTGAATACATGTGTTTGGTTTGTATATGATGTCATTAGATTCTCTTTAGATCACTCTCAAATTATGCAGGATAACAGCATCATCAGGCTTTAGATTAAAGCAAAAGGAAGACAAACCAAATGCTAAGAAGTTTACAGTTTTCAGTTACATGGATATATGGTTTGTAATGAAAGCTTTACATTAATATTATTTCACAAAATGAAAGTTCAAAATGATTAATCATCCAATATTTAGCCATCTTTCTTGATATTATCATCTGATGTAACCATGTCCACATAAATAAATTTGTCTGCTTGGCCAATGTATAAATGTATGTATTATAAAAGATGGCTCTTATGCTTGCCAAGGCTGCATTTAAAAAATATATATAGTAAAAAGAGTAAATGTTACAATTTAAAACAACTGTTTTCCATTTCAATATATTTTTTTAAACCTAATTTATTCCTGTGATGGCAAAGCTGCATTTTCAACGTCATTACTCCAGTCTTCAGTCTCACATGATCCTTCAGAAATCATTCTATAATATGCTCAGGACACAATTCTCGCTATTATCGATGTTCAAAATAGTTGCGCTGTTGATGTTTTTTTGTTTTGTTTTGGGGGTTTTTTCAGGAGAGAATAGATTTGAATAGAAGGTCCAAAAGAACAATATTTATTTGAAATATAGGCCTAAATCTTTTGTAATATTATAAATATTATACTGTCGATTTTTCACTAGTTGCCACTAATTTTCAGAAGCTGTCTCAGATTTTGGACGGTATAGTGTGTAACAGGTGTGAGAGAAGAAGCTCTAAATGATCTTTGGTGAAGAACGAATCTACATAGTGTCACCTCATACTGTCCTTGCTGTGGCACATGGTTCCTGATTACTATGGCATTATATTTACCTCTATACACAGTGAAGCAGTGGATCGGTGTACTGTATGTACCAATCTCCTGTCACACCCTTCTCAGATGCCTGGAGTTCTACTTTGATGGCGTCACCATGTTTCCTGTAACCTTAGATGAACTCATAGCTAATATTTAATTACAATTGACCAGAAAGGGGTATTTGAAAGGAAAACTTCTTTAAGGATGGGTAGTGACGTTTCTCAGTATTTGCTCAGTATCACTTGTTCCAGCCTTAATTAAACAGCATTTCTGATCCCAAGTGTTAAGTTTATCAGTGTTCAAATAGTCACAATGTTTGTTTACCTTGACCATATGTAGACAGATTATAAGGAATGTTCTTGGATCTGTGGAGATTAATAAATCCTGAGTTGACATATTTGTGTCTGAAATTCAGCTTTAGCCCAGTTAGCTTATGACATAACATACTGAGGGAACAACAGTTGCTCTACTTTATTTAATTGAAAGTAGGAGATACATTTGTGTTTAGTCCATATTTTATTTTCTAGAGATAATAGCACCAGAGATTCTGTAGCCATTTCGATTATCTAGTTTGGGACAGCTGAATACGGATATTTTGGGGGCTATAAAAATTGCATTTATTTGAACTGTCATGTTTTGCTGAAAAATATTGAAAAGATATTGTAAGATCATGGCAAACATTGTGTTCATTTATTACATGGGAGTATAAATTTGGCAGTTATTTTAAATTAAAAATAATAAGGCAGACATCAAGACAAATATAATGGTAGTTGCAGTTCATTCTTTGGAAATATTTTGATGGTATGTTCAGAAGCAACTGATGAAACACAGCTACAACAAAACAACAACAACAGGGTTGAGGAAAGGTTTGGTTTGATTTTGAAAAACATGGAACTGGATCGTTTGGATGACCGTTAATTGTATAGCATGGAGAATCATCTTGCAGTAATACTCTTGTGGTTTCTCTTATGTTTCTTTGCAGCTGAGAACATATGGAAGCCATCATTTCACTACCCTGAAATTTGATGTCTTTCTCAAAAGAAAACCAAGCATGCTTTCTCAAAAACAGAAGACTTCACTTCTAAAAGTGAATTTGCTATTTAATTAGTTGGGGATAAAAAAATACTCCAAACTATGGAATCAACAAAAATGTTTTTCTGAGTTAAGTCTCCTAGATGAGGTCAATAAATGTAACATTTTCAAGTTTGTAGTTCTAGTTTAATAGGTGCCGTGAATATTTGCAGAATATTAACATCTTTTTATGCGTTTATGATGACTCTCCTGCTGATTTAAATGAGGTTTTGAGGAATTTTGGTGCCAACTAACAATAGTTTCTATAGATTTTCATTTAAGTGGTTTGAGTTCCAGCATTAGGGATTTTTAAGATGATGGATTAACATCTACCACTGACAAGTAATGAGCCACTTGTATAACACAATATCAGCACAAAAGCCCAGCTCCCTTTTTCTCATAACCAGAACACAAGCCTGTCATGCTATTTACACCGCAGGCTCTGTTCATTTCAAATGAGCGTTGCGCTCTGTTTTGAAAGGACAATGTATTCTGTGATATGCATATGACTGTACCGTGTGGCACACTGTACAAACATTGACACAGATAAACACCATTATTCAGGTGACTCATTGTTTGCAAGGCCCTAAATAATTTATTCATATTTCAGGCTAGAGTCGCCATCGCCAAGCTGTGTAGAGGGGTCGCTGAAAGAGTTATGATCATAAGATCAAAACTTTTGACCTGATAATCTTAACTGAGCTGAGAATGAAGGAATGTATAAACTAAGCATTAATAACTTCCACTTATAGACAGCATTCTGTTATTCCATAATACACACCATTTAAAATGTGTGTGTGTGTATATATATATATATATATATGACAATCTGTATCAGACTGGTTGACGATGCAATAATATAGAAAGTTCTCAAACTTTACATTTTTGATGTTGTAGTCCCGAAAGAAATTATGTAAAAAAAAATTATATATGACGTGATTTGTATCATTTGCTATTTTGGCCAGTTTTGGCCATTTATCTAGAGTTCTACAGAAATTTAGAAAAATTTTAATTTGAAGGGCTACAGCAATTCTACAGTGAACCAATCAGCAAACACTTGACCCTGGCAGAATTGAAAGGGAAGTGTTTTCACATCAAGGCCATCCATTATTCTCCCACTATGCAGTGGTCATAGGGATTTGTCCTACCTGCTTTGTTTTAACTGCTGGGAATCTGCAGGCGTCTAAAGCACGTAACAGGATAATCCCTGACTGATCGGGGGGAGATGTAGTGACACCCTGGATCAGCAGATGGTCTGGTGCGGGACAGACTCGCAGCTTAAGCTCACACTCTTACACAAGCATGTCAGCGCACAAACCTGGTACCCTCCACTTTACACCGAGCAGCTACGCTTATCCTTTTTTCCTCTAAAGAGTTGAGCTAAGGGTCTGTGAGTTTGCATACATTGTAAACATTGTTTCAGTGGGTGGATGGATGGCAGAGTGTGTGGTGGTGGTGACAGTGGTGTTCATGTTGGTGGTTGGACGGCTCTCGTTCCATGCCTCTCCACAAAAGTATGCAATTGAACTTGGAAATCAATCAGAGGAAAGCGTTTTGAACTGAAAGCACTTGTATAAGCATTAGGGATGTTCAAGAGCAGTCATAATTGACTAGTCATGTGGCTATCTGAATTTTTTTGTTTAAGTTGTGATGTAACAGAAGTAGCAGCAACAGATGTTTTCTTCCGTATTGTGACATAAGTACGAGTGAAACATTATCTAAAGTGTAAAGTGAAGGTGACTTGGGTCTATCTGTTTTTTGTTGATTGGATGGGGGTGGATCTAAATGTGAGCTTGAAATCAGTTTAAGTGAACTAATTGACTAGAGAAGTCAGACATGCGTCACCAGAGGTTCGTTTCAACAGAAAACTGAGTTATGACATTTTGGTCAAAAAAGAAACATGAATGGATTCAATCATTCACAATAAGATCAATAATATGCATACAGAAAATATATAGGGTGAATTTTCATTTCATGCTGACTTTTAAATATATTATCCAAAACCATCTTAATATACAGAGAAGACTATAAGTAAGTCAAGGTTTCCCTGAAGCACAAAGCTATCACCATATGGCATTATTTTGTGATTAGTTCTCCTCCAAAAAAAAAAAGTAGACCTTCAGATTATACATAATAATGGGAACGCTGTTCACAGCAGGCGATTTAAAGTTCAACAGCAATTGTCTCGAAGCCGTCTATTATTGTAGAAGGCGGTGTGTTTGCTTGACAAACTGTGCTTTAATGGCTGTAGTGGTACTGTATTAAAGGGGATGAATTTGGAGACACAACTTCTCTGATACTGACTGTCTAACAACATGCTAAAGCATAACATGCTGTCAGCACGCTCCGATCTCTCAGAGAAGCTTTAAAACACTTAAAGCATGTAAAACATTAAAGCTAAAACAAAAACTAGATGACCTCACTTATAATCAAATGGTCAGTTGATGGACTTCTAGTCAGCCTTCCTGAGTGAAAGAATTTGCTGAACCTCTGAATGCTAGGAAAGCTTGCAGACTTGTATTGCTCAGGTAATTATTGAATCCTCTCTGGGGGCCGTCATCCTTTGACCTTGACCTGAAGTTAACAATTCTGCCTTTCCACAACACCAGGACTTGATCACACCGCTGATATACACTGAGTGAACACAATCCATTTCAGACTTACTGAGCAGAGAGAGGAAGCCAGCAGGCTTGGCTCTTTTAGCTTAGCTCATGCCAAGTTAGTAGTGAGTCTCCTTTTCTTTTATGCTGAGAAGTTTCAGCTTCTTTTTGCTGCTGCTCCCCATGTGCTTTATTAATGTGCTGCAGATAAAAGACTCCCTGCCTAAGTGATTGAATCAAAAGTAGGATTGTCCGTTCTGCCTGTGTATTTCTAAGGCATTACTGGTGTTGTCGCTGAAGCACCAGCAGGCATGGAAAATGAGCAGTTTTGATCAGTATTATGATGATTATGATATAGATTATCATGACCACTAGGCTACAGTAATCATTATTCCAAAAGACTCCATCTTTTTGTTAATTTGGCATTTAAGTATTTCTGTAACTACAAACCTGTATTACTTTCTTTCTTCTGTACTGTCTGTACTGTTCCATACAATAAAAGCATACAGTTATCGGATGTCAAGATTGTCAACTTGCCTTCAATTGTAAACTATGGTGAACCATACCTTTAATTGTCTTGTATGTCTTTTGACTTTTAACTTTTAATACTGTTTAGCGAGCAATATGGACTAGTTTATGGTGCATTAATAATGCTTTATGGAGCTTGACAGTCCCTGATGACTGTACACTTCTGGAGCAGCATGAACATTCTTCAAAATATATTTTATGTTCCACTGAAGAAAGCAAGTCAAGTTTTGAACAACATGAATGTGGTAGAATTTTTGGGTGAACTGTTTTGCAGCTAGCCATGCATATTGCTGTATTACAGAATAGCTGATAAAGCTGTAAATTATTTGTGAAGTGGTAAGCAAACATGTGATGCTAGTGGCTATTGTAACAACCACAGTGTGTTTATCTGACTGGATCTTTGTTTGCTCATCAGTAGAAAAAGATGTCAGAAATGCATCGCAATCCTTTACAATGAATTTCATCGCAGTTTAACGACTTGTAGCACATCTGTCAAACAAGATATGTGTCTTGGTGTGTGCGGCGCTGTGTTGAATGCTGACTGCGCCCAGTCCTGCAACATGCAACAGCTGCAGCCGATATGACGCAGGGATTGTCTCTGATGAGAGAGGACTTGCTCCCATAAACATACACACACTGGAAAAATTAGATGGCCAGTAGATTTTGGTGCGTGTATGAATTTCCATACCTGCAGTGGTGGAAAGAGTACTGAAAAAATATACTCAAGTAAAAGTACCATTACCTTCCAAAAAATGTATTGTGAGTAGAGTAAAAGTACTTGTCCAAAAAACTACTTGAGTAAGAGTAAAAGAGTAGCCTATTTAAAAGTACTCATGAGTAGTGAGTACTGAGCTGTGGATTCTACCCCCTCATAATAAACGCTGTACACCGCAATTTATTCATTTTAAAAACGTTGTACATTCTGTAATTCACTATCTTATTTCTCATAAAGAATGAAGAGTATCTATCATCCAGCAGTTTTAATTTTGAATGCCAACTCTTTAAATACATAAGAACGCACTGAACAGTATCAGTTGAAGAAAAGATGAAAGTATTCTCAGTACAATCATCCCCATTTAAATCATAAAGTTTGAAAAAATAGATTTAAAATCACGTGTAAGGCCACTGAGACAGCATATGCTGTTGTTGCACATAAAATATGAATGTTTAGAACAATGCAAATACAAACACCATTAGAAACTCATAGTTCAGCATCACACACCATGATATGGGTTAAAATGAGAGCCCATTTCTCTCCAAAACGGTTACTAGTTTTAGCATTTTGCAATAAAGAAATAAAAATAACTAAACTTGATCATTTATGTTACAATTTTAACATAAATGCACATTGTTCTAGAAGGATGGCAAATTATACCTTTTACACATTTACTCGAATTGTTATGCTGATAATACAATTTGTAAGGAAAAATGTATTAAATAGCGAGGTATTTCTGGGGAAACTTTTTCAAAAGAAAACACACACACACGCTCATGTCTCTTTGCTGAGCCGCGGCGGTCTCGGTGAATCAGCAGCATCCACAACTGAACGGAAACAAAAAGTGTTGAACAAAAAGTTAGGCGCGTTTCCATTACAGATTTGCGCAAAACTCTGCCGATATTTTCTGAATGTCGATAAAGTATTGTGAAATGACGGCGTTTCCATTAACCAATGTTATGCGACCAAAACGTGACCTTTTGCCTCTCGCGATAAGTCATGGCAATGGATTTTGGCTATATTTATTCAAAGGCGGCTTATGCGTGTATCTTTACAGAAGCAGCAAAGAGAGCCGCTTCAGAAACGTGCGTGGCGCGGCTGGAATAAACCATAGACTGTATAAAAACATAAACACAAGCATTGAGTGGCCGTAATCAGCTTCAGTGACCGTATCAGAGCCACAACCCCTGCACCAAACCAAGAACACGATGTGTGCATGTAAGTCAAGTTAAGCAGTAATCAAATCAAACATGAAAAGCCCCGTATACTGTCTCGATCGCAAAGCCAAAACACATATCACCAAGTGTTTCTTGGAGGTTATAGTACATTTAAGAATGATCATATTACTTTTTACATATGCCATGTGACCTGTAAATGTGAAAAAAAACCTTTCCATTGCAGTTTTGCGAATTATTCCTTTTTCGCATTGCCTGAAAAACCACCTCATGCGAGCGTAAAAACTTTTTTGCGATATATGGGCATTTTTGCGAAATTGACATTTTTCCATTAGGCGTATTTTCAATTCGCAATTTCCAATTTGCGCAATTTGAAGGGTAATGGAAACGCAATTTGAAGGGTAATGGAAACGCGCCTACTGTTGAACTTGAAAATTGTTTATGCGCGAGTGCACTTGCTAAATGAAGGTGGATTGTATAAAATGGATTTAAAAAAAAAAAAAGTTTATTAACGAGTTGCAGTTTTATTACATCACGCGTTGGCACAGATGCAGTATATTAACGCCATGGGAGTGTCATTGTGTCATTTGAACGATATTTTCCTGATTTTGCATTTGTACTCTCAATTGTATTTACCCCTGGCATTGATTGTGTATGTTCTTAGCAATGCAATAAACAATTTTTTAAAAATTAACGCCACGGGTCATCAATAAGGTGCAGATTGGTCCTTAATTTGTGTTTCCAACACACTTTTTCACAGCGTGCATCACGCGCTCAAACTCATCAAAAGTCAACAAGTTCAACAAGCAACAACGACTTATCCAAGTGACTGCTGCAGAACGAAGCAGCGCAGATCGCGCGTCTCATAAGTGAGTGGGAATTTGCCGAACGTGACACTTGCTGGAGTTTACACTGTATGCAGTACCTGCAACCTCACACCAAATTTCAGGCCGTGTAGATAGGCAAGCATATATACAAATAATTTAGTAAGCAGAAATATGAAATTTACCTAACCTATTAAGTTAGAGGAAGATGCGACTGAATTGATGCTTGAAGGATGCACTTCCAGCAGCAATCTTCTTCTTCTTGTTAATTTTTATGGCGGATTGCAACCATGACTTATCAGGTGCATACCGCCACCTACTGTATCGGAGTATGCAGCATGGATTATATAAACAGCAGCCATGATAAACAGTTGGCGGTTAAAGTTTTCTATGCACAATTTGATTTGACGAAAGTCACGAGACCTATTACTCTCTATCCAATCACGTTGATGGATAAAAATAAAAATAAAATAAGCATGTAACGACCACAAACGGAGTAAAATTACCGATACATCACTTAATGTACTCGAGTAAAAGTACACAATTTTTAAACTACTCAAAGTACAATTACTGATAAAAACTACTTACTGTAATGTGAGTATTTGTAATTCGTTACTTCACACCGCTTCATACCTGCATCGATATTGATAGTCAAAATGTGAATTATTACAGAGAGTGAGTGTTTAGTCACTATTATCAATTGTTTGTTTGTTCACAATCTTTGTTTGACATCATCCAGTTATTTTCAAGTGGACCGTAGGCCTCAAGAGCACACAAACTGTTTGACTTTTCCATTAGTTGTAGAAAAAGTGCCACGCACACCTCCTGAGACAGATTGAATGATGGAGAGGAGTGGAGGAAAGCATATGGGTGGAAAGAGAGCTCAATGAGGTGGAAAGAGAAGTCAGGTGAGTGTTACCATGGTGGCTGGAGAGGTTACAATGTTATAATAATCGTGTGTGTACACAGACAGGTGCTCGTCCACGTCCCCCTGCAGTCGTCAGTGTAAGTAAAGCTCTGTGTGGTGGATTAGTAGTATGATGGCGAGGGACACGGATCCTGCTATGGCCTCTGTTTTGGGAGTGTGTGCTATCTGGAGGACATCAGACTGGCTGGCTGTCTTGTATTTGCAGGAATTTGATTGGATTTGCAGGCTGAGCTGTAGTGTTTCTCATGCTTTGGATATTGGGAGCTGTTTTTGGTTGTTTATTCTGGCAGTACGAAGCCTGGTTGGTTGAGCTGAAAAACCAAACTGAGCTGCTTTCCTCCATTACTGGAGTGTCTGTCTCACTGAAGTCATTTTTATTTGCTCTCTGACTGTTTGGCTCACAGCGCGCTTGTGTGGACGTCACTTGTGTCGAACCAGTGATAAAGTGTCGTAGAGGAATGGACTTAATTAAAACACACACACACACACACACACACACACAAGATTTTCCTTTTTCTTTCACATTCTTTCTTATATATTTACACGCATCTCTCTAACATGCGCACACACACACACTCCTTTTCTCTCAGGCTTTGCTGCTGTTGGAGGGCCTGTTTCGTTCTGAATCCACTGCATTAATAAGAGGCGACTGGATCTGGTTCCAGGTAGAAGCGGTTTCCCTCTCACTGTCGCTTCCGGCAGTGTCACCCTGTCCAAATCACTCTGTTTACCCCAGAGAAAGAACCGTCTCACACCCACTCCTGCCCTCAATGACTTCAGATCTTTTAAAACATAATTCAAAATATAAGAACAATACATGTTTTTCAGCCTTTTGATCAATATTCTTGATATATCTTGATATTTATAGTGTTTGGCATTTGAAACTGCTTAAAAGGGAGATTTCATTTTTTATTATTTTTAATTTAACAAAACATTGTTAAAGTAAAATATATATAGTGTCAAATGGTCAAGGCATGTTTCAGGTTTCTCAATATTTAATCACAAGGAAGGAACAGGAAGAGTGAACGATAATAAGCTAAATTTACCTACCACATTTTTAATTTTGTGTCTGGGCAGAGTATGATATGTCACTGTTGAGAGAGAACTTGCTGCGTCATAGCTGGACTGGATATCTGAGAGAGAATTTAAGTACTGTAGTCAATTAGTTCAATATTAATCAGCCAATATTTGGCCATTTATATCTGTTCTGCCAGTGTCCATTTGGCCGATTGACAGAAGTGGTCTGTCAGGATTCAGCCTCGAGTCAGTTCCAGAATTATCCAACAACAGTGCACATTTATGTGTTGTCATCAAATTGTATCTTTGATCTCAGGATCAGTCATTCTGTAATGACAACATTCAGAAAGTTTAGCATGGTAATGTTGGCAATGTTAATGTGTTTGGTCTTAGCGGAATAGGTCTGCTATGCTGCTAATGCCAGCAGAGCAAGTACTGAAACTTGCTACTGCCAGTACATCGACAGACATGCTGCTGTGAGCATGTAGGAAATACTGCTGCTATACATATAATATACATGTATATAACATACATGGAATTACCCGGTAGCAGATCTATACAAGTGGAGCTGGGGAAGGTGGAGGGTTTCTGAAGCACGCTGCTGTAGCCTTGTCTCGGGTGTGATAATCAGGTGGTTGCTGGTTCAAACCCTGTTATCATGAGTTATCATACCTTTAAGTAAGACACTTAACTCCAGATTGTTCCAGAGACATTAGGGCCTTTCGCACCACGGGAACCTTTTCATAGTACCTGAACTAATTGTGGAACTACCCACTTTTTGGCATGTTTGCACCGCAGGAACTAGAAGCGGTTTTAGTTCTAGGAACTCTTTTTGGATGAACTAAATTAGCTCCTACTTCAGAGTAGGGTCTAAAACAGTTCTATAGGAACTATCAGTGACGTTAGTATATGCTGATTGGCCAAACGCACTCGAAACACCGGCCACCCGGCATTTTTAAAAAGCCATGTAAACATATTTACTCCACGAATATGGAAAACAGCGGTAACGGCATTTACCTGTTGTCTGCAGTGTTGTTATTTTCTCAGCTTCGACGATATAATAATGTAACACTGCAAGTTGTCATTAAAAAACTAGTCTTAAAAAAACTTTTTGCTCTTGCAATCGCGTAAATTGTGCGTTTACATCTTCATCTCCATTATAAAAAGTCATCGCTGTTGGCCGCATCAGAGTTCCTGCTGCCGGTGTGAATGCAACCAGGAAAACGTCCCGAGGGAGAAATTGGTTCTCTAGGAACTACCCTGCTGGCTAGTTCCTAGAACTACGCGGTGCGAAAGCCCTATTCTCACTGTAATAACAGTGCGTCCCTTCGGAAAAAAAAACTACAAACAGTCTGCTAAATCACCACCAGAGACCTCGATATCTGCACTTATGAATCACTAGGAACATTAGGAATAGAATGGAATAGAAACTGCTAAATAGAATTTGCATTTCATGAAGGAAATGTCAGTTCTTGCAAGACAGCAAAAGAAAGAATAGTAAACAAGAACATCAGAAAGGGGGCAGGACTGGACAGATCATGGCAGCATGTCAAAGAGATGGCCATGGTTGTGACAAATGAGTCAAGTTGATGATGACACTCGACCATACTGTGTCTGTCGTCACATAAGAAAAACTGACGAACAGAAAAGGAAAAAGGGAGGGACGGAGAGTGAGACGACAGTGAATTGACTTCGACCGGCATTAGCCCATGATTTGTAAACAGTGAGGACACTAAGGTCAGCGCTGATGAGCCAAGAGAGGATGAAAAAATAAAGCAAGCAGACAGAACGAGTACAAAGGCCACAACAAGGGCACGTCTCTGGGGTGCTGAGGAGAGGAGCGCTGAAATGATTATTAGAGAGAAGAACGAGCAAAAAGGATCAAGTTTTCCTAAATTAAATCAGCTGTTGTGTTGTTATTGTACTAAAGCAATTTGTTAAAATATTATATGAAATATACACTAAATATAGAAAAATGTAGGCTAATATTGTGAAATATTATGACAATTTAAAATAAATGTTTTCTATTTTTATATATAGATATCTTTTTTTTTTTTTCCTTTTTTTTTTATATATTTGTCTACCTAGAATGATAATTTAGCTCCTGACTGTGTGAGACAAACTGAATTTTTTCAACACGCCAGTACTCGCAAGTCATGACTTATTATTGCTGATTTTGGTACTGAAGAAAACATTCTGTCATATTATCAATGTTTGAAGACCGTTGGCGTGTTGATGCTTTGTGATAGCTGATATTTTGTTAAAACTGTGATAAACAGCATTTATATAAAAATAACTTTATTTTATATATGGCTTCTAAAAACAGCATTTATATGAAATCGAAACATTATAACTATTTCATTACTGTCACTTTATGTCCATTAATGTCACTTTGATCAAGGTTAATGCGTGATTGCTGATAAAATGTTCATTTACAAAAAAAAAAAAAAAAACTTCCTACCCCAAGCTTTTTGATGCCATTGTATTTGCTTTTTAAGTTGAACTGCTTAGAGTTGTAATCGACTTATGGTGTGGGTTGTGGGTGTGTGTGTATATATATATATATAGATATATAGATATATATATATATAACAGATATATATATATAATCTATATATATATACATCTACAGTGTCGTGAAAAGTTTTTTGCCCCCTTCCTGTTTTTTAATTTTTTTTGCATATTTGCCACACTTAAAAGATTCAGTTCATCAAACAAATTTTAATATTACACAAATATAACCTGAGTAAATATAAAATGCAGTTTTGAAATAATTATTTAATTGATTAAGGGAAAAAAGCTGTCCAAACCTGCCTGGCACTACGTGAAAAAGTAATTGCCCCCTAAATCTAATAACTGGTTGTGCCACCCTTTGCAGCAACAACTGCAATCAAGCGTTTGCGATAACTAGCAATGAGTCTTTCACATCGCTGTGGAGAATTTTGGTCCACTCTTCTTTGCAGAATTGTTTTCATTCAGCCACATTGGAGAGTTTTTGAGCATGAATGGACTGTTTAAGTTCATGCCACAGCATCTCAATAGGATTCAGTTCAGGACTTTGACTAGGCCACTCCAAATTCTTCATTTTGTTTTTCTTCAGCCATTGAGGTGGACTTGCTGGTGTGTTTTGGATCATTGTCCTGCTGCATAAACCCAGTGTGCTTGAGCTTGAGGTCACAAACTGACGGCTGGACATTCTCCTTCAGGATTTTCTGATAGAGTGCAGAATTCATGGTTCCATCAATTATGGCATGTTGTCCAGGTCCTGAAGCTGCAAAGATCATCCCCAGATCATCACACTACCACCGCCGCCATGTTTGACTGTTGGTATGATGCTTTTTTTTATGAAATGCTTTGTTGGTTTTACGCCAGATGTAACGGACACACACCTTCCAAAAAGTTAAACTTTTGTCTCGTCAGTCCACAGAGTATTTTTCCCAAAAGTCTTGGGGATTATCAAGATATTTTTGGCAAATGTGAGACAAGCCTTTGTGTTCTTTTTGGTCAGCAATAGCTTTTGCCTTGGAACTCTCCCATGGATGCCGTTTTTGCCCAGTCTCTTTCTTATTGTTGAATCATGAACACTGACCTTAATTGAGGCAAGTGAGGCAAGGATTTTTTTAGATGTTGTTCTGGGTTCTTTTATGGCCTTCTGGATGAGTCGTCGTTGCGCTCTTGTAATTTTGGTAGGCCGGCCACTCCTGGGAAGGTTCACAACTGTTAAAAGTTTTCTCCATTTGTGGATAATGACTCTAACCGTGGTTCGCTGGAGTCCCAAAACCTTAGAAATGGCTTTATAACCCTTTCCAGAATGATACGTCAACTATTTAGTTTTGCATCTGTTCTTGAATTTCTTTCGATCGCGGCATGATGTGTTGCTCTTTAAGCATGCTTCACTTTGTCAGACAGGTTCTATTTAAGTGATTTCTTCATTCAACAGATCTGGCAGAAATCAGGTCTGGGTGTGGCTAGTGAAATTTAACTCAGCTTTTTAAAATAATGTGGTTATTCACAGTTCTTTCATGATTTAACAGAAGGGGGCAATTCATTTTTCCCGTAGGGCCAGGTAGTTTAGGACAGCTTTTTCCCCTTAATAAATAAAATCATCATTTAAAAACTGCATTTTGTATTTACTTGCATTATCTTTGTGTAATATTAAAATTAGTTTGACGATCTGAATCTTTTAAGTGTGACAAATATGCAAAAAAAAACAGGAAGGGGCAATAACCTTTCCACGCCACTGTGTATATATATATCTTGTTTATGAGTAAGCTGTATGTGTAACTTAGTTTAATATGTATGTCTCGATTGACCAAGGGGTAATGTTTAGATCACCACAGCTATGATAAATCCAAGCTATTGGAAATCTGCCCGCAGCTCACGTGCTGGGAGAAGAGACCTGATCCTGCCCCAGACACCATGCGCTTATGTCACAGAGTCTTCCCTGGAGCCTCTGACATTTTCTCCTGAGATTCACCTCCTGAGAATTGACCTCGCACAACCTCTGCATCTTTGTACTCACAGATTCAATCTTTAACGTCACTTGAGCCCTTTCATCTACCCTGACGCTAATCTGAAAAGAATGCGAGCACAGTGACATCAGCCGATTGCCTCAAGTGGCTAAATAACTGCCTCTGCATGCGTCTCTCTCATCAGAGCTCTGTGCACTGCACAATAGATCACCTTTTAGTTCATGCAGGAGCGTATTTGTAACCGTCTGGGCCATGATGACCTGTGAAACTAAGTCTGTATTATCTAGTCCTTCTACCTTTCCAGTCTGTGTCGGAGTGACCCTACTATCTGTTCAGAGTCTGTGCTGACTGCTCTTAATGAGTGCGATACATACGGTATCGTGTCTCGTGTCCTGTGACGTGAAAGGATCTGTGAGAGCAGCTTGTGCATATGTGCACACATTTGCTCAATGTGTTTTTCAGTGCTGTAGGACTGAGCTAACTGAAACTGAGCCATTTGATTTTTGCTGTGTAGCATCTGTTTACAAATCCAGAACAGAAATTAGACTTCTAGCATTGCATGGCACCCATTAAAACACAGTAGTGGTGATACCGTGGTAATGGTACTATTTGAATTTAGATACATACAGTGGGGTAAATATATATTCATGGTACCTTTTGCATGCTTGTGTTGAATTGTAACTATAAAAGCAGTAAGCAGGTTTCCTTCCTCTTTTGCATGCTTTCGCCTAATTCTACATGTGTTTTTCTCTGCACTGTGAGCTTGACCACAGAGATTTACACCCTCCTATGGGTGCATTTGAGGTGATTGGCCCATAATGCATCTGTTCAAACTAGTCCTGCCTGCACTAGTGTCATCATTGTATTGACTTGCTTACAGAAATTATTTTGCTGTAGCCAATGATAGACAAGAAAGAAACTTAATTGATTTGACTTTTTTTTATTGTTTAAAGATCTTGAAAAGAGCACCTGCAAACATTCATAAAGGGCTCCAGTGGTGCTTTATGGAGTGTCCTTTAAAAATGAATCTATATTTATGGTATATTATAAAATGCACTATTCTGATTGGATGAGCTATGTCGCTGTCATAAAAGCTGATCTGTTATTGCACGTTGAAGATTAATGTATATGATTCTGCATTGCCTGGTAAGCATAAACAGGCTACAGTTAGACCAGTGAACTATGTTAATTTGTATGAATAATCTTGACTGTACTGTTCAAAAGGTTTGGGTCAGTAAGAAATTAATACTTTTGTTCAGCAAGGATGAATTAAATTGATCAAAAGTGACTGCACATATTTATAACAATAAAAATATTTCTATTCCAAATGAATTCTGATCTTTTGAAGTTTCTATTCATCAAAGAATCTTGAAAAATGTATCACCATTTCCACAAAAATAATAAGCAGCATATGCTGTCCACACAGTATTAGTACAGTATAACAGTAGTAAAACAGTAATATTTCACAATATTATAACGTATAATATAAAACAATATATTATAAATATTATTTTAATTATTAAAACCATTTTTGAACAATATTACAGTTATAATAAATATTGGTGTACAAACAAATGCAGACTTGCTAAGACTTCTTAACAAAACAAAAAAAAAACATCAAATCTTACCAAGCCCGCACTTTTAAACAGCAGTGTATCATTATTAAGCAATCTAAGTAATGGACACTTTTATTTTTAATGTTTATTGCAGAATTACACAAATAATAGTTTTAAATTGTATTTAGTCATCTCCATTGACCATCTTAGAAAAAGAAAATGTATACTTTTTTTGTAATGTATGGAAAGTTCCTGCCATCTGTTGGTTCTTTTGTGTGTGTGTGTGTGTGTGTGTGTGTGTGTGTGTGTTTTAAATACAGTTGCTGCCAGTCTATAATCAGTTCATCATATCCTGTCAATGCTCATTATGATATAAAAGTTTTATGCTGATCCAAGGACACTTATACACCTGTTAATGTTTCATTTACCGCTTATATCAGTCAGTTTATCGCTCCTGCTTTCTGAATCTTTCTCTTTCTCTCTCCGCACAGTAAGAAAGCAGCACTTAGCCCAATTGGATTTTAGAGATGGTCACTGAACAACACATCATTTATGTATCTCTTCAGTAATGGGATAAAAAGAAAGAAAACGAGAGAGCGCACAAAACGAGGAGCCTGCCACTCAAAGTCATTTCTCTTTCTAGAAGCCTTTATCGTTCGCATCAGATCCCAGATCCCAGCTATCAGTGGATTTGTGTTTATTCCGCTTCAAACTTGATTTATAATGCAGTGGATGAATTGTATGTGGAAGGTACAGCAAATGATAAAAACAAGAAGTTTTATAACACATACTCGAAGTGTTTCGTTTATGTGTGTGTTTGTTTTCTCAGCAGTCATTGCATGCCAGCAGTCATTGTACGGCCGTCTCTCACGCTCAGATTAACTGTTCTGTAGGGAGCCGTGGCAGGGATGAATATTAAATGTCCTGCATTCATTCTGTTAGGTAATAAAAACATCTGCTGCCGTAAACCGTACGCACACGCACATCACTCACAGCAGTCACCGTTCACTCTTTCAGAGAGATGTTTATTTGATCACACTTCTCAGAAAAGCTTTAAGCCACCCGTGATCCTACACCCAAATCTATTTGTATATCATGAAAACATCACTTAAAGTCTGAAACCTGTGTGTGTGTGTTCATACCATGAATGCTAAGGCTGTGTGACTGCTTGTATAGTTTAGTGGTGATGGTTTTTTAGATGAATGTTTGATACTTCAAGATTGAGGCTGATGTCATTTCTGAGAATCATGCTTTGGGGCTGTCAGAAGGATTGAATGCTTTCTGGGTAAAAGATCCATATGCATTCACAAACTCATCCCATAGAGCTTGTGGCTGGACCTTATGAAGGCCCTCGGACATTCATACTTTCTGCATCTTTTATTATATTTTGTAAAATTTTCGTTAGTGTGAGGTCTGGCTAATTTCAGATGAGTAGCACACACTTGGCACAGTGTGATCTTGGACCGAGGATATGTTATGTGTAAGAGCAGTGTGTGTTTATGTGAGACTGATCTGACCCAGCAGGAGTGCCTGCATTGAGTTCATGATTTGAATTCCTACTAGCAGATCCAGAGCCCTGCTGCTGCAGATGACTGTGTGTTCGAGTCCACGTGTGCATTCTTTTTAACTAGGGTGTTGTCTGGCGTCATGTAGACAACTCTAGTTAAGATGCTTGACTTTTTTTTTTTTCGTCAATCACTCTTGATTAAGTATACATGGCACCAGAAACCAACAGCCCTGCAACCGGCCTGCATTAAAAGCCCTGCCCTTTCTCTATCCTAAATGGTTGTGTGTAACATTATTATTTATGGGCCGAGAATAACTATGTATTTACGCTGCTGAAGCAGTTCGTGTGTGTCCGTATGACTTCCCTCTCATAAAGCTCTCTAAAGGTTTCCCAAAGAGGCTATGACCTTGTATCCTTTTAGAGATCGATGCTCATTATTCCAGGATGGGCAGTTATATTAATCTCAGCCGCTTCCTTTATAAAGTGGACATCTTAACTTCATACCCATTACATGTACGCACAGTCATTAACTGCTGTCATTACTATGCCAAGTATAGGGCAGTAGGCTTGATATTGATTATATGTCACTGAATGGTTGCATTGGCCAAATTACAGGTCCGGTTTACACCTGGGATTCATATCCGTCTCAGGGTTATTTGATCACATCACTCTTTTCCATTTAATGAAAGTGAAAAGAGCCTGTCAAGCTCCAAAATGAGCAAAAAGCAGTAAACGCATAATGAAAATGATCCATATGAGTCGGGCACTCAATTCTGAACAATAGATTTGTGTGAAAAAATGTACACTATAGTTCAGAAATTTGGGGGTCAGAAACTTTATTGTTTGTTTTTGTAAGAAATTGACTGAAAAGTGACAGTAAAAACATTTATAATGTTACCAAAGATTTCTGTTTCAAACTACTGCTCTACTTTTTAGTCCCTGAAAAAAGTATCATGGTTTCCACAAAAATATTAAGTTTTTTTAAACATTGATAGTAATAAGAAATGTTTCTTGAGCAGCAAATCAGAATAGTAGAATGTGGCACTGAAGACTGGAGTAATGGCTGCTGAAAATTCAGCGTCTTAATAAGAAAAAAATATGTTTTAAATTATATTCAAATAAAAACACTTCTTTTAAATTGTAATAGTATTTCAAATTATAATTTTTTTTTACTGTATTTTTGATCAAACAAACTTCTTCCAAAAATGAACAAAAAAAATCTTACAGGTCCCAAACTTTTGAGCGTTAATGTATGCAGTTCTTCACTAAAATGTTTGTGTTTTGACATTTG
This sequence comes from Sinocyclocheilus anophthalmus, assembly GCA_018155175.1. NCBI lineage: Eukaryota > Metazoa > Chordata > Actinopteri > Cypriniformes > Cyprinidae > Sinocyclocheilus > Sinocyclocheilus anophthalmus. The sequence continues at coordinate 461,015 of JADLZN010009782.1, forward strand.
AGGAGGTGCAGGGGTTAAATGTGCTGAACTGTTCTTTCTGTGTTTGATCCTCAGATCATCAGAAGCTAGAAAGAGAGGCCAGGATCTGCCGTCTGCTTAAACATCCCAACATAGGTGAGTCTCAACAACTTGCTTGTGCTCAATATACCCATGCAGGGAGTGCAGATTCGAGTCCGGCATGCAACATGCCTGTTCTCCCTTCAATAATTAAGAACAATAGTGTGTGTGTGTCTGTACACAGTGAGACATACTGTACAAACATGCTAGTCACAGTCAACCCAAGATTATTTGCATGGCATGAGAAAGGATGTGGCTGACAAGACAGATCACACAGACAAAATCTCCACCTCATGCAAAATCATGGAAATAGCACAGGCATCATCCCTTCAGGCTCCCTTCTGTGTGTGAGAACAACACGGTGCTGTGGAAGACAGTAAAATGTAAGTGGCTAAGATGTTTCAGGATGGTGACATTGGGCACTGAGGGTTATTAGATAATCACCAGGTGCAAAAAAAAGTAAGTATTTGTGAAGTAAACATTATGAAGTATTTGGGGATTTTGAAGACTTGAAGGAAAACAACAGGATTAAAACACATGATTGGTACAGTTCAAGAAAATCTCCTTTAACTGTGTTTACATGACACATACCACAAGCTAATTTAACAGGGATAATTCAGCCAGAAGTGGCAATTTGTCAGCATTTACTTTCCCTCACAAAATGAGGTGTCAGACACAATGTTCAATTTACTGTAGGCTCCAAAAAAGGCAGAGATACAACATATGACTTTGGCCATTCCAAGTCTTCATACTATAGCTTTATGTGAGTAACAATCTAAAATGTAAGTTATTGTTCATTAGTAATCACACCTGTGGTGTTTGGTATCAGTGACATCTAACCTCCAACAAACACATCTAAAACAACATGAATAAATACCGCTGTAAGTCAAATATAGTTTTTTCATTCTTGGCAGCATAAATCATCTGTTTCTTGTAATGCAAACAGAAGCTCAGACATTCTGCTTGACGTCTCCTTTTTTGTAGCCTTGTTTTTCTTCTTTCTAGGAAGTGTTTGTCCTTTCCCACCCTCATAATCTCTTGTCTCTCCTCCCTCACTTTTTTCTTTCTCATGTATTCCCTCCCTTCCATTCCCAGCAGCCTAAATCTGTCTTTTGTACCTTTTTATTGTCTAGCCATCTTGAACGGACCTTTCTTCCTCTTTTTCGTTGCCTGCTCTTTTTCCTCTTTTCCCTCCCTCTTCGGCCTTCTTTACTCCCCCCTCCTCTCCTCTCCTCGTCTCTCTCTCTCTCTCTCTCTCTCTCTCTCTCTCTCTCTCTCTCTCTCTCTCAGGTTGTCATGTTTTCTGCATGGACTGCCAATAAACTCCTAACAAAAAGAGCAATCAAGTGTGTGTATGGGAGAGAGAGCATTCTTAAGGAGCACATCGCTAACACACTTGTTCTTTTCTCTCTTTTTTTGTCTTGGACATATTTACACAACACGTAAAGGGTAACTTACATCCTTTGTACAGGTTATCAATAGTGGGGTTTGTTGTGAACAAACCCTCTTTCAAAAAACCAGCAGATATGAACCCATGACTGCCGTCGGCCCACAGAAACGCATAACCCACATGCATCTACATACATTCTTCATGCTATCTCACCCAGAGCTATGTCTTCAGGCATACATTTTTTTGGTGTGACAATATGTTAGAAAGGAACAATGCATCCCTGTGGAGCTCTTCAGTAGAGTGTGAAAACCCACACCCAACACTGGTGTTTTTTGGCAGTTTCTTTTTCCGCTAAGCAAAAAAAACTTCACCTACCAATAAAATAGATTTTGATTTATGTGTCCGGTACTGGAATTCGAAAAAGATGTTGAGCTGTTTGATATCACTGCTAACCAGGGAACATGAAAACCTACTAATAAACAGAGACTTTATATTGGTCAGTCAGAGTCTTCTTTCCTTATGGTTAGTTCTGTGTAGGTTTGTAACAATACAGATAAAGATAAGTGAACAATGATGCAAAATAAAGTAGGTTTTCAGATCTGTAAAAGCAGTATAAAATACAAGTAAATGTTTGGGGAAAAAAGGAATATAAAATGCTCCACTGTTCACAAAGGCTGCATTTATTTGATTAAACAATACAGTAACTCATTTTTAACAGTATTCATTTGAAATAGAAATCTTTATACAATATGCATTAACATTAAGTGACTTCTCTCACTTTTGATCAGTTTAATTAACACTTGCTGAACAAAAGTATTAATTTCTTTAAATAAAACTTTTGAATGGTATTGTGTATATATTTTACATTTGTTATTTATTTTATATATGCATATTTTTTTATAGACATTCACAGCTACACTACTGCAAAACACATATTCTTGTGACGCGGTTAGTATTATTCCTTTTTCCCATTTTAGTGCTATACCAGTAAAGTATAGCACTAGTTCAAGTCAAAAAAATTAGGGCAATAAGTTCAGAGAGTATCGTCTTCATCAGAGTACAACACAAATTGACTCTATCCACACCTCTCTCAGGCCAACCTGTTAAAATCGCTCTCCATTCAAACACTGTTCACAGCACCTTCAGTCTGAATTGTGTTAAAACACAGTCCTCCTGTCAGAACGCGTGTGTTTGTGTCAGCGCCGCGGGTGATCCTGGGTGGATGTGGAGATAATATAATTCTGCTTTGCCCTCTCTGCCCTCCTCTAGCACAGCCACCTCCCTCACATGGCTGAGATTAATGCACGCTGTCATTTACACGGACCCACACACAATGAGAGAGAGCTGGTGGGGGGTGGGGGGCGGGTGGTTTCGGGGGGGGGGGGGGTTCCCCCCCCCCCCCCCCCTCTTAATGGCTGCGTGTGTGAGATCTGGCAGGTGCACTGTTTCAAATCTGTAACTACCAATGACAAATTCATTACCTTCAATCAGGATAACAAATGTTCCTTGCCTTACTTGCAATGCCATCGCTCCCTCGGTAATGCAAAGACCGAAGTTCCTTCTCTGGGACGAATGATGTCAGCTGTGATTCTTTTTTTAATTTAAAGTGGGCATGAAGTTCACAACTCGGCCTTATTGTGCAAAATTGATCAAGTTGTTTTTCCAAAGATAAAAATATTTGTGTTAATATTGCCATCTAATATGATTTGTTGCATGTATCCTTCACAGAGAAAACAATTGCATAAAAAAATTATTATTAACTTCATTCAGTACTAAAATAGTTCAGTGTAATTAAAAAAAGGGGAAATGGTAAGGAAAAAATGTTAATTAAAAAGTAAAAATATTTAAAAATGATTAAAAAGGAAATAAAAAATTGTTAATAATGTAAATAGGAACAAAATGTGAAATGCTTTTGCCTATTATTTGTTTCCATTACATGTTTCTTAACCAGAGGCTGGGGTCCACTATAGAGCCTCAGCAAAATTTCAACGAGGCCACAGGACAACTTAAATGTATTTAAAACAATGAATTATTCTTAATATATTGAAATAATTTAATTCTAAATTAAAAGGGTAAAAACAAGACATTTAATCTAAAATTAAAATCTGAAATTTTTCTTTTTTTACGCCTCAATAACTACTGTTTTCTTTTTTTAAAAAAAGTATTTCTTTAAACGTCTGAAGCTATATCATGAACTGTTAATTCATTCAGTATATACATACTCCCAGTTTCTGTATATAAAAACAAGCAGCTTTGTCATAATTACAGCAGAAATACTAAAAGTATCCTGCCCTATGTGATTGGGGGGGCTTTGAATATTATGGAGACAATGGGGGGCTTTCGAGTCAAGAAGGACCACTGTCCTGTGCTGAGTTTTAATTGTGTGGCATTTGGAGTTGCTCTTTATGAACGTTTCAAATGGGTCAGTTATGAGGTTCATTTCAGCTAGGATGCTGCCTTAGAAGGCATTAGGCAGCAAGGTTAAGATTTGAAATAGAGCTAATGAGGATGACTTCATGGGCATGTCAAGAAAAGGATAAAAGCTCCTTCTGTTCATCCTGCTTATGTTGTTTCTCTGTCTTACCTCATTCTCTCTTTCTGTTTTCCCTCAACAGTGCGTCTCCATGACAGTATCTCAGAAGAAGGCTTTCATTACCTGGTCTTTGACCTGTAAGTATCTGAGTCAGACACTGATCTTCCATCTTACTTCTGTGTAAAACAGGATTGACGCCTGTGTACTCACACTTTCCACTTCCTTTCAGCCTTGTTTAGCAGTAATTAACTGTTAATTACAGGAAAATATAAGTGAAGTATGACAATTTTACTTTAGTCTCTAGCCAGTAGGCCCATTTCTCTGTACCATAAAAAGCCTAGAATACTTTTCTTTATTTCTGAACTCCTTTGCTTAAGTTATGTTGACATCATGTTAAACGATTATCAGTGTTGTTGAGGTGTAGACTCCTCTGCGTAACTGCAGTGTGTGTGAGAGCAAGACATACATGTAAGTGTATGTGTGTAGATTGTGACTGTATGGCCCTGTCTCAGGGCTCTTGTATAATTAGGACTCTGATAGCGCTCACCCAACACTCAAGTGCTGGCCCGTGGTGATAAAACTCTTTAAACACACTCCTCTACAGGCCTTGCGCTCTTTATAGTTTATAGCTGAATGGAACCGCTGTGGGTTCTCCATACTTGAGCTGTTGATGAAGCCTGTATTTCTTCTTGTAGCGTGACTGGTGGAGAATTGTTTGAAGCATCGCGAAGAGATATTTACAGTGAAGCAGATGCAAGGTAAGTTAAAAAATTCACCTAAAATCATATCAGTGTTTAGGTGTCACTTATATATAATATACACTACTGTGGGTCAGTTTGGGGTCACTGTGTCAGAAAGAGATTTATGCTTTTATTGAGCAAGGATGCATTAAATTGATCAAAAGTGACAGTAAAGACATTTGTGTGTTTCAAAGAACACAAAACATTTATCACAATTTCTGCAAAACTGTATTAAGCAGCACAACTGTTTTCAACATTGATAATAATTAGAAATGTTTCTTGAGCACCAGTCATCAATATAAATGATTTGTAATAAAATCAGTATATGATTGTGGGTGTTTGTGTTGTGTGTTTGTATATATATATCTATATAATATCTATATAATTAGATCTATATATATATATATATATTAGTTCTGTCAAACGATTAATCGCATCCAAATTAAAAGTTGTTGTTTACATAATATATGTATGCGGTTTATATTTATTATGTATATATAAATAAAAACACATGCATGTATATATTTAAGAAAAAAATTATGTTTATATATTAAATATATTTATATACAATATAAATATATATATATATATACACATGTAAATATTTCTTACATTTATACATGTTTGTGTGTGTATTTATATATACATAATCAATATACACCGTAAGTATATGTACACGATTAATCATTTGACAGCACTATATATATATATATATACATGGGTACGGAAAGTATTCAAACCCCTTTAAATTTTTCACTCTTTGTTTATATTGCAGCCATTTGCTAAATCATTTAAGGTTAAATTTTTTTCCTCATTTATGTACACACAGCACCCCATATTGACAGACAAACACAGAATTGTTGACATTTTTGCAGATTTATCAAAAAAGAAAAACTGAAATATCACATGGGCCTAAGTATTCAGACCCTTTGCTCAGTATTTATTAGAAGCACCCTTTTGATCTAATACAGCCATGAGTCTTTTTGGGAAGATGCAACAAGTTTTTCACACCTGGATTTGGGGATCCTCTCCATTCCTCCTTGCAGATCCTCTCCAGTTCTGTCAGTTCGGATGGTAAATGTTGGTGGACAGCCAATTTTAGGTCTCTCCAGAGATGCTCAATTGGGTTTAAGTCAGGGCTCTTGCTGGGCCATTCAAGAACAGTCACAGGGTTGTTGTGAAGCCTCTCCTTCGTTATTTTATCTGTGTGCTTAGGGGCATTGTCTTGTTGGAAGGTAAACCTTCGGCCCATTCTGAGGTCCTGAGCACTCTGGAGAAAGTTTTGCGTCCAGGATATCCCTGTACTTGGCCGCATTCATCTTTCCCTCGTTTGCAACCAGTCGTCCTGTCCATGCAGCTGAAATACACCCCCACAGCATGATGCTGTCACCCCACCATGCTTCACTGTTGGGACTGTATTGGACAGGTTATGAGCAGTGCCTGGTTTTCTACACACATACCACTTAGAATTAAGGCCAAAAAGTTCTACTCTTGGTCTCATCAGACCAGAGAATAATTATTTCTCAGCATCTTGGAGTCCTTCAGGTGTTTTTTAGGTGTTTTTTCATGTGTCTTGCACTGAGGAGAGGCTTCCGTCGGGCCACTCTGCATAAAGCCCCGACTGGTGGAGGGCTGCAGTGATTTTTGACTTTCTACAACTTTCTCCCATCTCCCCGACTGCATCTCTGGAGCTCAGCCACAGTGATGTTTGGGTTCTTCTTCTTTACCTCTCTTCACCAAGGCTCTTCTCCCCCGATATCTCAGTTTGGCCGGACGGCCAGCTCTAGTAAGGGTTCTTGTCGTCCCAAACGTCTTCCATTTAAGAAATGGATGCCACTGTGCTCTTGGTAACCTTAAGTGCAGCAGAAATTTTTTGTAACCTTGGCCATATCTGTGCCTTGCCACAATTCTGTCTCTGAGCTCTTCCGGCATTTCCTTTGACCTCATGATTCTCATTTGCTCGGACATGCACTGTGAGCTGGAAGGTCTTATATAGACAGGTGTGTGGCTTTCCTAACCAAGTCCAATCAGTATAATCAAACACAGCTGGACTCAATGAAAGGTGTAGAACCATCTCAATGATTATCAGAAGAAATGGACAGCACCTGAGTTAATATATGAGTGTCACAGCAAAGGGTTTGAATACTTAGGACCATGTGATATTTATTTCAGTTTTTCTTTTTTAATAAATGTCAACAATTCTGTGTTTTTTTTTGTCAATATGGGGTGCTGTGTGTACCTTAATGAGGAACAAAAATTAACTTAAATGATTTTTTAGCAAATGGCTGCAATATAACAAAGAGTGAAATTTAAGGGGGTCTGAATACTTTCGTACCCACTGTATATATATAATATAGTGTATATAATATTATAGTAGATATTATCTATATATATATGATTATATATAGATAACATTAGGTGCCCTTGGTTTTGCAAACGAGTAATCACAGCCAAAATAAATTTTTGTTTACATAAAATATGGTGTACGGTTTATATTATTATGTATATATAATACGCACACCATGCAGTATAAATTTAAGAAAAAAGTGTCATGTTTATGATTAAAAAATATTATTAGAATATAAATTACACTTAAATAGTTTCAATATATATATATCCTTGTCTGTATATATACATATAAATATACATCTAACTTATGTAGCACGATTACTCATTTGACAGCTCTATATATTATATATATATATTATATATATATATATATATATGTGTGTGTTGTGTGGATTTTAATGTAAATACGATGGTACCTACAGTTTATATTTTTACAAAGTACCATGATAATACTTTCTGCAGCCATCACTGTACCGCTTTTGTAAGGCCTCAAAAAGAAAAATTATTCTGTCTCTAACACTGCCCTTTGGCCCCAGACAGCGAGACAATCATTAAATGCCAGGGTTACGCAGCTAATTATTAAACATGATATTTTTATTTCAAATAATGTCAAGCTATGTAAATACTCTCAGTGCTTTAATATGGTATGGTAGCTGGCCTGCAATGTGGTGTTATTTTTAACCTGCTGCCGGGATAGGCATCCCCTTAAATTAAAGCTGACTGTCTGCACTTCAGTCCATTTCCACTTCATATTCAGCACTAAGCCGGAACAACAAAATTAGTGTCACTTTGCAATTACTTTTGGAAGCCACTCTCCAGACTTACTACATGAAGGCTGCTTCTGAGAGTTTGCATCAAGGGAGAACAGAGAGAGTTTTTACTGGAAAGTGCCTCCGTAATGAGATGGAATGGAATGCAGTCCACAGATTTTGCCAAATTTGGACACAAGAAATGCCTTCCTCGCCATCCTTCCTCAAGAGAGCTTTAGGGAATATCTAATGTGGTGCTTTCTTTACTCGACCGCCGTTGCTTGTCTTTCTGCAAGCTCTCTCTTTTTAGCTCTCTCTTTACATAAACCGAATAATTCAGAAATGTGTTATTTTTCAAGTATTCTATCAAACAAACAAAAGAAACCTTCAGAGAGATGTCATCCCCACTCAACTCGCCCTCTGTCCTCAGGTCGCAACCTTTTGAACAGGTTTCAGAGCTCCATAATGAGCTGCTCCACTCGCTGCATTTATAAGCATTCCTGCTCCACCGGTGCTTGTTATTTCTGTCCTCTCAGTGTCTATGGAAAGACCTCTACAGTGCAAGTCTGTCAGAGCAACAAATGCACGTCTGTGTAGTATTGCTGGGATATATATATACACACTATTGTTCAAAAGTATAAGATTAGTAAGATTTTTCTCTTTTGTTCTCACAAAGGCTGCATTTATTTGATCACAAATACAGTACACGTATATTATTTCAATTTTAAAAGTAACTGTTTCTATTTTAAATGAACACACACACAAATTCAGCTTCAGGAAATTTGTTTTGGCATTTGGATGACATGGTAAATGTATTTTCATTCCCATCCTGGAAAGCTTCTCTGGCAGCTTTGAGAACCACAAAACAAACCAGAGTATTTATCTGTTTGTGCAAAGCTCAGTCTATCTGCACAGGCCAGATTCTGTAGCTGGATTTCTTGCACCCAGTCTTCTATCTGGAGTTAGATCCTTGTACTAATGCCTGGGTTTCTCTCCCTAATCCAACCCTCTTTTCCTCCTCCCTGCTTTCTGTTTCTCCCTGTCTCTGTTTCTCAGTCATTGCATCAATCAGATCCTGGAAAGCGTCAGCCACATCCACCAGCATGACATTGTGCACAGGGACCTCAAGGTGAGTCATGCCGTCACTGTGGCAACATGCCAATACGGGAGCTTGCGTCATCCAAACCCTCCTCCTCTTGGCAACTCTGTGGCGTCATTTGCACACACTCAGACTCGTGCTTGCAACATTAAACGCTGTGTGGACACCGGAGAACATGTATGCCGTTTGTTTGTGTTATTTCTTTCTCTTGATGTCAGAGTGCGGCCGGTTGGCTGTGGCCAATCCTGAGGGGTCATTTGATAACAAGCACAATGCAGAAAGCAAACAAAGGAGCATTCAATGGATGATGGAGAGCTTTGTTTTTTTTAAATGCCATCATTCAATCTGAACCTCATATTGGTTTGAAATTAAATTATTTAAATTGAACCTGTTGAAATTGAAATGGAAATGTTTCCTTTATGCTTGTCAGACTTTACAATGATTTCCTTTACTATATCGACATCTATTAGGAAGATGTGGAGATACAGAGTCTGTTTAAAAGGTGAAATTGTTTGTGTGCAAGTGTTTTTTTTCTTACAATAATAACTGATGAAATACATAATAGATCAGTGGGCACAAAAAAAAACAAAAAAAAAAAAAAAAAAAAAAGAAAAAACATTGTGCACAAAAATGTGTCGAACCCTGAACCATTGCTTTCCATATTAGTTCACCTCTTTAAAAGTAAAGGCAGACCGGTTGCTATGGAAACCTGTGTGATGTCATGGTGGCTGCAGAGTCATGGCATTATGGTGAGCATGTCTGGTGGGGAGTCATTTTACCTCTAAGTCATCAGAGGGAAAGAGACGGAACTGTTGAAAACAGACAGACAAGGAGGAATAGGAAATCTTACGACAGTCGGAAGAATAGTCGAGCAGGAGCTAGACAGAGAAAGAGTCATGAAAATAAGTCATGATATGACCTCACAGAAAGTCTGTTGTGTCCGTCCCACTATAAATGTGTTGGGGCAGCTGTTGCAGGATGACTGTGCAGTGTCCGGGTCAGGGCTGTGCCTGCAGCATTCAGAGGCAGTGGGGTGTGCAGGACATCGGGGCGAGAGTGCAGCTCACCCTTGCTCTCGTAGCATGAGATAACAAGCACTCCTCTCTGTCTCTTCATGAATTATGCAGCTCAGAGCAATGGGCGTGCTGTCACAGCTATCCATCTGCTTTACACATACACACACACACACACACACACACACACCAGTAAGATATAGACACCATATGCAATCTCTTTCTTTTTCTCTCACACACATTACAAGCATGCGCACATTTCTGTCTCTCTTACTTGATGCACACTGTAGTTCAAGTCCGGATCTCAGTATTCTTGCAATGTGATGATGAAAGACTCTCCTCATAGAACATGCTGGATACGTTTTACGTCCTTTTATGCAGATCACAGCTATTTGAACTCCGCGTCAGTAGGCTTGATCGTCACCTTTAGCATAATCATGCACAGACTAAATGAGCAGCCGTATGGGATTGAATGCCTGTGGATTGCACTTCATGATTCTTTTGGCTCGTGCTACTGGATATTTTATTTTCCCTATTTTTATATTTGTATTACCTTTTTCTGTCATCTAATGCTTATTTAAAGTTAATCTTGAAAAACACTTAATTTAATTTATAATTAAGTGATGCCTAAATAAACTTTAGCTCTGTTCGTTTTTATTCAATTTAGGTGAATAGTATAAAATAATGAAGCTGTGGTCACATTAACAGGTGTCTGTGGGAAAAAAAATGTAAGTGAAAATATAAAAATAAAAGCTAATAATAATAGTATATAAATAGCGTTCAAAACAAGTTGTTTTCATTTTAATCCAGTCACTTCAGTGGGAATCTGTGATTAGGAATTTTGTGTGTGGGTGAAAAAATTCTTAGATTTTGGAACAAGTTCCAATTTGTCATGTGACTCTGCGTTGACCAGCAGAAAGCTGCTTCTGTATGAGCTGTTTCATACATCACTACACTATTGACAATAGTCAATAGACCTTTTTTGCCCTGTGAAATTTTGCCTTAACATGCGACAAACACTCTGCAGCTTTGTTTTACTGTTAAAATCACAATATCTCCTCCCTCATTTTATTTATTTCTCACTATTCCTACTTTCTTCTCTCCTACCCTTTTCGCTGTCATGTGTCCTCCTGTAGCCAGAGAACCTGCTGTTGGCCAGTAAGATGAAGGGGGCGGCAGTGAAGTTGGCTGATTTTGGCCTTGCCATCGAGGTGCAGGGAGATCAGCAGGCCTGGTTCGGTAAGACTCCTCTGTTTTTCCTTCAACTCATTGGTAGCCTCATCTTTTAAAGGGATTTGGCTTGAAGCCATTCTAGTTCATCCTGATGCAAGATTGAATTAAATTTAACAGACTAAATTAATTTATCTGGTTTTTCAAACAAATATTCAATGTCCTGAAAATGCATCCGCTCATTTAGGTGGCACTGGTGCACATAAACTCATTCTGAAAGCTGACTTTCAACCATCAATGACTTTTCTTATTGCTCTGTTTGCTCTCCATGGCATCTGTGGCTCTTGTGGGACTAGAGAGCTCTGGAGAGTAGCCAGCTTGTGTTTTTACTCTGTGCTCTTGGGAAATATGGAGTAGTTCTCTCAATGTTTACTGTCCTTTTGGAGTCAAGACTACTCACTTGAACCAGGTCAAAGGTCACAGACAACAAAGCCAGTGGACAAATTGGGTTAGGCTTGTCCAATATCATGGGAATTTTTCATATACTTTTTCACATTGCACAGCCTTATAAGAGAGAGTTTTATTTTTCCCTAAATAAAACTTTTTTTGTGTTTTAACTTTGTGTTTAATGCAAACTGAAATGTTTCCTTATTTGAACTGCTCAGAATTTGATTGTCGTAAAGAGATGGTGTTGAAGATTTTGTCATTTGAAATCTGTTGATTTTAGATATTAAATGTAAGTAATCACATTATGGCTTTACAGGTTTTGCAGGCACCCCTGGATACCTCTCCCCTGAAGTCCTGAGAAAGGACCCCTATGGAAAACCAGTGGATATCTGGGCTTGTGGTAAGATTTTCACCTGTTTTATCCACATTAAAATGATTTCAAGATTCTCTTTGTTCTAGTGTCTTGTAGTGTGGTGTATTTGTCTAATTTTGTAAATGGTAAGTGTAAAAAAAAAATTGTAATTCAGACTCATTACTTTGGAAGAACAGTAGACCAGTACTAGTATGAAGTTACCAATTTGTGTGTCCTGGGCAGGTGTGATCTTGTATATCCTGCTGGTGGGTTACCCTCCTTTCTGGGACGAGGACCAGCACAAACTGTATCAACAGATAAAGGCTGGAGCCTATGACGTGAGTAATCACTTTAATGAGCTCTCACTGCTTTATCTAATGACTCTGTTTTAGATCTAATCAGACCTGAACATTTGTTCACATCCACACTACCTTCCAAAAGTTTGGAGTCACTGGTTGAAATAAAAAATCTTTTGTTACTGTAATAATGAAAACCTGTAAAAATGAACCTTGGGTCGCCCAGTTGCGCCGGTGTTTCAACTTTCCAAAAAACCTCCTCGCTCCAGGCAAAATTGTGCATCTCTTCACTTTGCATTGCTCACATATCTGATGTAATAAAAGCAAGCGTATACAAAACAGGTGTCAAACAAAAGGTCTGTTTGTTGAAAAAAGTGCTTGTAACCCACTTTAAGCGGCGCTCAGCTCAACCAGAAAGAGAAAGTGAAAGCCCTTTTATTAGACCTGTCTTTTATTGCCCATCAGCATGTTGACAGAGATGCTCTCATGGCCATCCCCATACAGAGATTTCAGTGCCACCACATCGACCCAGAGTGGCAAGCCCAGATTGAAGCCTTTGTTAATATTTAATTGGTTGAGATAGAGAGCCGAGTTACTCAATAATAAATGATGGCAGCCCCCTCCTCTAGAGCTCAGGAGAGGAACATACAACTGAGGAATCTTCATCATCATCACCTCCTCAAACCCCAAAGGAGAACCAGTTTAGAGTGGGATATTTCCTGTTAATACTATTCTATATAGCTTATATGAGGTTGCAACAATCTTGCAGATGGCATAGTGTCATATTTTCGCAGTGACCAGCTGTAGCTCAAAGCTGCTGTTTGTAAACAATCTAGCATGATCAAAGTATGGATTCACACTAATTTGATTTCATTTGCGCTTTCTCCATCCCTTTTAGTCCAGATTGATAGGCTCTCTAAGTGCATTGGAGTATAGTGTGTTTGTTGCATAGTGGCATTGTCCATTTGATGGAGTGCTGTGGTGTGGGAGAGATGTGATTACGAAGGCCAGTTTTGGTTTCAGCATTTTCAGCCATCCAGGTGGAAAACGCTACTTTTCCATCCATCGTTTTAGCAGCTCTGCTTTAATCTTATTAACATCCATTACAGTCCATAGAAGCCATTAATCTGCATGTTTGCCTACAGTTGAGCGCTCGGTTACATACAAAAGCCTGAGACTAGTGAGAATGCTTCCATTTTTCATTGTTTCCTAATGTAATACACAGGTTTTCATTGCAGTTTGTATTATTAGCATCAGCATGAAGTTTATTTAACATTCATGTCTTAGTACCTGGTTTGTCCACCTTTTGCTTTAATGTTGAACTTCATGAACTCGACAAGTTTGTGTAAAACCTGATGATCATGTTCTTCAGCATTATTTATCCAAAGAGTGTCTTGAGCTTCACTGGAAGAGCATGTGACCATCTGTACACATGATCAAGGTCACAAATGTATCTATGATTAGTGACCTAGAAATGTTAAATTCATGTTTATTTCTGTAGAGCTTTTCATAATACATATCATTTTAAGGTAGCTATACAGAAAATGTCTGTTTAATTAGTTTATGAATACATTTAAAATATTTCTCTTTTCATCATACTATTATTTTGTTTTAATTGTTTCAAAATCTTTCTTTGAATTTCCAGGTTTAAATTAAACAAACCACAGGTTTTCACTGTAAACCTCATTCGTCTTCTCTTTCTTTTGTCTTTTTATGTCTTAGTTTCCCTCTCCAGAGTGGGACACTGTTACCGCAGAGGCCAAAAACCTCATCAACCAGATGTTGACTATCAACCCAGCGAAGAGGATCACGGCTGACCAAGCCATCAAACATCCGTGGATCTGCGTAAGTGGACCTAAACCCCCAGCACTTTTCATTGTATCTCTCAAGGCTGATTTATATTGTTGTCACTTAGCTTTTCACGATTACATTCAACAACTGGCATAATGTCATACAGCTTTCACTCCAGTCTGCAATGAAGTGAACATCTGCTAGCCTGTTTGGTTGATGAAAAACATAAAATGAGACTTTATATAATACTTTGTATTATATGCAATCTGTCATAACGTATATGAATAAAGATTTGTCCTAAGGACTGATGTCTCTTTGCCACTTAGCAACGCTCCACTGTCGCCTCCATGATGCATCGTCAAGAAACTGTTGAGTGTCTGCGCAAGTTCAACGCCCGCAGAAAACTAAAGGTCTGATTCATCCATTTCCAGCACAATAAAGTTCAATATGTTGACATTAGTTTATGCATTTGCTAACATGAGTAAACAAAGGACAGTACTTTTGCAGCATTTGCAAATCTAGGTTAATGTTATTTATGCATATACTGATACTTTTTTTACATTTCAAGTGTTAAGTATACATTAAAATTAGTCAGTGTATTGTGAGCAAACTGTAAATTCATACTTGAACATTAACCTAAATGAATAAAATGTTATTCATTGTTAGTTTGACACCAAATGCATTAACTAATGTTAACAAACTCAAACTTATTGTTTCGTATTACCCATTATTAATACTTTCTCCAAATGTATGATTGTTTGAAAACTTTGTCCTTACCAGTGTTAATTTTTATTCCAATTCTAGATAAGATACTAAAGTAATATTTGTGTTTCCTGCAGGGGGCTATTTTGACCACCATGCTGGTGTCCAGGAACTTCTCAGGTGAATGTCTTATTAGCTTCAGACATACAAATGAGACTTGTACATAAATTGAGGGATCAGTATGTTATGTTTGTGTAGGTTCTTTCAAAACTTTGATTTTGTAATCTGGCCCCACTTTCCTGACTGCGTAGAGGCATTTTGGCTTTGCTTTAGGTTGCTTTGTTAGGATACAAATTGGGTAAGTTTTTTGTGATACCGGAAAGGCTGAGCTTCTGCCTTGAGTCAGCCTCTCCAAAACGACATGCTCTTTTGTCCAATAGTGGGTCGGCAGCACACCAGCCCCGCCACCCCCACCACCAGCACAGCTGCACTGGCACAAGAAGGTACGTGAGATGGGCATTAGGGGGCCGTTGCCCACTTTCAGCCCCAGCATGTGACCAAGGGGAGCCTGCTATACCCTTGCCAACGCACGGGCACTGAAACTCTTCTGAGAGGCCATTCGCTATGCAGAGAATATGTAACACATGCTCCAGGGTTTGGGTTCGTTGACTGAATTTAGAGTATTTCAATTCAAATTTGACTCAATTCAATTCAAATCTTGAGTGAATGCATATCTTGCGAGTTCTGAAATTTAAGTGAATTGACTAATATAAAACAAGAATAATTGAAATTCAGTCACTCCAAACCTTGAGACACATTCGTATCTCTTTGTGCTTCATGACTTTTGACCAAAGTCTTGGATGAAAGAGCCCTTTCCTGTCAATGGTGACCTTTGCACTGCACTGAATGTGCTGTGAACTTGTCAGAAGATGTTTTGTGTCGTTGTCAGCAGGTTGGGATGGTAAGAAGAGTATCACAAAAAAATGTATTATGTCTTCCAAGTGGTGTCTCTCTGGAAACATAATGCATTATGGGTTTGCACTTTTGGTGATGGTCCAGGGATGCTCCGGTGGAGGTATTTCGACCAGAGTCACCTTAAGGAACGGCGTCATATTTAAAAGTTGCATTAGAGATTTAGTTTCCTTGTTTTATGTTGATGGTTTCTTAAGGTGGCTCGTTCTCCTTGTATACCTCAGTCCAAATTCAGGTCGGCTTTTGGTCAACCAACTGCACTGGTATGAAATTGTGGGTAGATGCTGACATGCATTTGCCTGATGTATTAGCATGCTCTTGAGGGAAGACTTATTGAGAAGAACCACTGTACTGAAGTCTTCACAGTGGGGATCACTGTGGCGTGCTTCAGAAGTACGTTTCAGCATGTGTTCGGGTGTCTTTGTGCATGGAGGACCTGAAACAACAGGATCCACATGTCCTTTTGTCTTGCTTTTTGTTTATTTTTTAGTTTCTTGCCTCTCTTAATGAAAGTGGCATGTGTGTGAATGCTCTGCCAAGTGCTTCTGTTGCTTTACAATGATACTTAACAGTTGCAGCTGTTTATTTAAGCCTCAGAAGTACATATAATCAGAGGTAGCTGTTGACAATGTGATTTAATTTAGGCCATTAAATTAGCTGCTGTTTGACTATATTGAAAGCATCAGCCGATAACAAGATGCCCACTTATCAGTTCATTTAATTTTAGCAAATTTGTGTATGTCTAAGTTCCTATCATCAAAAATTGCATTATCTATGCTACCATTTCAAAAGTCTCTTATGTTCAGAAAACAGAAATATTGTTAAATATTATTACCATTTAAAATAACTTTGTTTTCTATGTTAACATTTATTTCTGTAATAGCAAAGCTGAATTTTCAGCTGTCATTAATCCAGTCCTTCAGAGTCACATGATCCTTCAGAAATCAAAATTCTAGTGTGATGAGAAACAGCATTTGAATTATGAAATATAAAATATTTTGCAATGTAAAAGGCTTTAATGATCAACTTAATGCATTCTTGCTGGAAAAAAATCTTAATTTTATTTAAACTTACTGATCCCATAATTTTGAACAGCAGTGTAGGAGCACTGTATTGGCCATCACCCACCCTGCTCTCTCTATTGGAAATGGCATCGACTATTTAAAAAAAAAAAAAAAAAAACTCTTTATCGGTCCACCGCTAATCTCTTTTAACTCATGCTAAAGTAGTTTTTGATCCATTCCATACTATCAACAAGTGCAGCACACAAACTCATTTGACCCCATTAAACAATTTTAATTACGAGACCAGTTAATTAGGAGCACAACAGCTGAACAGGTCAGGAAAAAAGGACTTATCGTCCAGCCACTCAGTCCTCTAATGAATCAGCAGTTTAGCTCTAATGTGCTAGAGTGAACTGATCAGACATTGGCATTGGTTTGTCAGATCTGCATGGAGTCTTGTGCAGGAGAAATGCCTTCAGCGATGACAGCAGGTCAGACAGGAGATGCCTCTGCACAGCATGGACCCAGCATGAACAGAAAATCCTCTAGTTTGGCTTTGATTTGCTTGATTATTTTGTTTGCCACATCTATGTTTCTTTTTAATAATCTGTTGATTGATTTATCTTACCTTTTTCCCTTTTTGCATTCTTTCCTACCTCTGTCTACTTTCAAAGGTAAGGGAATTTGAAGATCATACTTAGAAAGTCTACTCGTGTCCTTGTATCTTTTTGTTTGTGCATATGTGTTGCCATTGTGTCTCATTAGATCGGTTTCGTTTTCAAACCATGTTTCTGTTTATGAGAACACAGGGTAAGATGTGTTTATGAAATATGTTTCATATCAGACTTGAGGTGGTCTTTCATGTTTCTTGGTGGACAAATCTTCTAGCCACATTATATGGTACCAGGGCTTTGGCGTTTGCTTGTTCACTGGGAATAGGTGCCATTTCACAGCCCTATGGATGATTTTTCTGGCCGTGTGACTCGTTTATGTATTATTTATATACTATCATAGTATTTTTTCATATTTTATTTTCATATTTTCCGTTTTTGTGCTTTTTATTCGTTTTATTTGTTAATCAATATAGATAGATTGTAGATGATAATTTATATAATTTACTTATTTCAGTTAATGCGAAGGAAATATTCATTTTTTTTATTATTTAGTTTTTTTATATATTTATATTTTATTTCAGTTTTATTTTGACAATTTTCTTTTTATATTTTTAGTTAGTAATACCACTACTGGTTTCATACACTAATCGAACAACATTCATATGTTTTTTGTTTGTTTGTTTGTTTTCTCTCCTCTCATCTTTCAGCATGCAAAAGTTTACTGAACAAGAAGTCTGATGGCGTGAAGGTAAGCCCCACACACATTTTATAAATCTCTTTCTCATTACTTACAGTAAGTTCTTGAATCAGCATTGGAATTACAAAATACAATGTTTTTGTATCATAAACGAATGCACAATTCTTCTCCAGTTTTTTTCCGGTCATAATTATTTTCCTTCTATTAAGGACATATTATAAACAGAACTGACAGTCAAGCTAACCAGCAAATGGTTTGCATAAACCAAAATTATTAAACACTCTCTGTTTTTAATTTCAAGTGATTAGCTGCTTACATTTTATTAGGCTGATATATTTCAGTGTGATCTTGAATAATATCCCCCCCAAGGAGGCCCAAGCAAAAAGCATTCGGCATATTTAGACCATTCTTGACATTTGCCCATTTGTTAGTCCTGAGTCATGGCAAAATCTGTTGAAGCAGAGAGACTTGCTCAACCCTGTGCCGTCTCTGTGCGTGCAGTGAATCGTCAGCCTTTCACCAAGCAACCGAGAAGCAAATGCTTGAAATGAAACCAGTCTTATCAATAAATCGATTTCAGCAGTTTAACACTTTTCAACTGTTTCTACTAAACACCTGTCACATCACACATGGCTTTGCTACTTCTTCTGGTTGTTTATTTTTCCTCTCTCTTTCTTCTCTGTGGGATCTAACTAGCAGCTTTATTTTTTTCTGTGTTCACTGGCCTGTTTTTATGCTTCCCTGTTTTGCCCTCCTCTGTTTCACCCTGTTCAGAAAAGGAAGTCAAGCTCCAGTGTTTATTTGATGGTGAGATCTGTTCCGTGTCTCTCCCCTTTTTCTGACTCTCCCTCAACACTTTCTCACTCTCTGGCTCTCTTTTATTTTTTCTTGGTTGAGATGCTCGAGAGTTTGTTTGGGTCTTTTTTGTCTCATTGTAGGATTTTGTGAGTCATAGGATCATCAAACATTAACAGAGTCATGTTCACCCGTTCAACTCTGTTTTATTACATACACACACTTATATTTTAAGCCCATTCTCCTTGAAGTTCATTCTTCATTACCATTGCATCTCAGTGCTTTCTTGGTGAGCCAGACCAGGGCTTTGTCTGAGAGGTTTCTCCTTGACCCAAGTTTGGTTTGTCTTTTGCAAGGCCCTGATAAACCTTGTGAGCTTCCTCCAGCTCGACCCTCTCCACTTTCACGGGCCTTTAGAATCAGTAGCATGTAGCCACTGATTATGACCAAGGCTGAAGTTTGCTCAGAGTGGACAAAGGGCTTACTTGGTGCTCTTGAATAAGAAAGAGAGAATTTAAATGCTATTGGAACAGACTGTCTAAAGACAGATAAACAAGCCTTTCTCTCACTGGAACTGCCCTTTTTCCTACAGTCCATAGTGCGCCAGGCGATTTCTGTTGCCATGGCAATAGCTGCAGTGGCTGGGACATCAGGTTTGTCCTAACAATAAGAGCCCTTTTAGTCCATTTAAAAAAAAAATATATATATATAGATGTCGCTTTTTTTTCTATTTATCTTTTTTTAATTTAATTTTTATTGTGGTTATAATGATGTTTAATTATCTATATGGATTTCAGTGAATTTTTCCCCCCCGAAGAATAAACACATTTTCTTCTGTCACTAAGCAATTGAAAGTAAATTACAGCAGCGGTTGATGTCTGCGAGTTAGACATGGCAGCTCTGTTTTAGCCTCATCATAGGGGAAGTTCAGTTCTACATTTTTATTATCTAACAAACATCATCAAGGTGTTTAATTGCCATTCTCATGCCTTGAGTTGTTCCCTCCATCAGTCTGGACATATGCACATCCTGACCTCAGTTTTACTCCCCTCTCGCCATTCATGGTCCGTATAATCAAGCCGACACGGTCCTTTTCCAGTGAACTATTTGTGGTCTTGAAATCTAATAATAAACTTAAAGGTCACCCAATCATAGTTTAATTGATTCCAATTAGACTCTTGGATGCAAAAATCGATCATCTTTAACACCTTATATTAAGTTATACATTTTCAAAAGCTTTTATCATTCATTATATTATAGTATTATACAATATAAAATTTAAAAATAGATAGTTATTTGACCTAAATATTAGAAGTTCTTTGTAACATCTCAAAAATTTAATTATAGCAAATGACATTTTTCGCATGGTGATATGGAGGCTAGTTTCATCCGATGAAGACTGAATGTTTAAATAAAGCAGTTTCTTTAAAAAAAAAAGAAAAAAGTATATTTTCTTAATGCTGTTGAACGTTTGGGATAGATAAGTTTTGGCGCTCTGTTTGATCAGTGTTTGTTAACCTGTTGAATCTTTCTGTAAGGATTCTTGAACATTCTTCTCAAGAATCGTCTCTGTTTTACCGACGCCTCTTTTCTTTCTTTCCTATAGTCAGACTTTGTTCTTTTTTTAATCTTAAGTTGTACCCTGCATTGATTCACCGAGTAAGAGGCTGCGCTGAGCTTGTCACTGCAAGGCACTAGTGGACTATCAGGGTCTTGGGGCTCCAGGCTGTAACATTGGCCTCTAGTTGTTACTGGTGCCAACAAATGGCAGTATAAATATATTTTAAATGTAGTATATATTGTAAAAATAAAATATTTCTTATTGTGTAAATATTTTCCAATACCAAACACTTTATCTGTAGCCTTGAAACATTTCTTTGATTCTGATTTGATTCTGTTTTTTGGCACTGGAGGAACGGTTGTATCCATCTTCATGGATATATTCTAATATATGGAAATATATTTACGCATTTATCAACACTGTAACAAATTCTCTCCACATAGATGTTTGAAAGATGCTTACATACACATCTACTGAATTTACTATTATTATTATTATTAAATAATACAAAACTAGCGGTGTAAAAAAAAAGATGAACTATTCTCTGTAGTCATATTTTAGGATTATTGAACAGTTTTAATAATAAAGAACATAACCATGTAAAGGAAGCTTACTGGCTCCTTTTATACAGCCACCATGTTTTATCTTTGTTTTTATGTAGAACTGTGCATGAGAATTGCTTCATTATTTTTCATTTTGTACTATTATCCACCATTAAATCTGTATAATCAGCAAACCTCTCACAAAAACAAGCACATACAGTTGAGCATCTTTCATTAATTCAAGTAGAGCTAAAAGTGCTTATTTCAGGAAAGTGTGTCATTAAAGGTGCTCTAGGGCACGTTACGTGAGTGTTCTCTTACTTCTAAGCAGATTTACCCATACAGGTCCCCTTACATGCTGTACTGTGGCTTTTCGACGTGTCAAGTATGAGCTGAGGCTGTCGGTTCTTGAATGGCACTGAACAAAAATCATTTTGTGTTGTCATTGTTTTTGTTTTGTTTTTGCCTCAGCCACAGACAAACAACAACAAAAACAGTGTAGTAAGCAGCAGCACCAAAGACAGCAGCATATCATCCACTGCACCAATGGTACCTCATCTTAACTTTTTATTTCCTTCACTCATAGTCTTTCCTTTTCTTAGTCCTCAAGTCTTTGTTTAGTAAAAGGCTTTATCAGTTTGTCCCATACCTGTTGTTTTGACCTCCACCACCCATCGCTCAATCCACTCAGATGAAGATGTGTGACGTTGCTCATGGTTTTTAATGAGTTGAACTAAAACATCTGGTTTGTGCCTGTGGATTTCTCTCTGACTTCCTATTTTACCCAAACAAACTCGCAGGAGAAGTTTGACAGCTTAACAGACAAATCCTGTACTTCAAATAACTTGCTCTGGCCATATTAAAGTGAGATAACACTTTCTTTTTTTTTTAGGCTAGTGAAATGTAGCTAAAGCCTGGTTGCACCTTGTATTAATCTCAGTCGAGTCTCCAAGGGTAAAACAGGATCATTTTATGTCAGGAAGCAGAGCTGTTCTGTTTGTTCTGAAGATGCAATCCCTAACTTTGCATTATGGGTAATTGCTCCTTTGACTAATGGCTGTTACTGGTACAGCCTTCAGAGGACATGAGAAAAAGGCTAAAAGTCTGAGATAATTTTATGATATCCGCATAAAATGTGATTTAAAACAATTTAAAATCAAAATATAATGTTGAATTAAATATTATTTAATTTCAGTATATCTCAGTGTTTGCTTTTGTCCTTAACTCCATATTCATGTTATCTCAGTTTCTTCTCAATTTTCAGTAAGGTCTCAGACTTTTGGGCACTACAGTGTCCCTGTCCTCATGCTACGCTGTGTGACTGACCAATACGCCCATCCTGCTCACCGCCCAGACCTTGAAGTTGCTCGGGCTGACAGGCGATGAGGGGTTTTGTCTGAACTGCATCAAATGGGAATGAAACTGTAATTGGCTCTCAGCATGTAGGGACTGCATCTTCAAGTCTGTGTTGACAGGTTGCTTATTAGAGGGTGTTCGTGGTGGTGGAAATAAAGTAGAATCTAGTGTGCTAGACCGTTTGTTTGTGTGTGGGGTGTGTATGTGCAAAGGTGGGATCAATGCTTTGTGCTTTCAGGAGAAAAAACCTACTGTGGCATTGAAAGCTAACTGTTGTGTGGTGTTAATCATTTCTGTTATGTCTGTGTGCTGCTGGTGACTGGGGTTGGTCTTGGAGAGAGACTCGTCAAGCTTAATGACTACTTCCTCTTCCACTGTGTTTCTGTGGTTAACTGTACCCAATCCTTGCTTGCATTTCCATTGACCTTCAATTCCTTTGTATAATATCCTTCGTTACATTGTAGTTATTGTATACAGTGGCCTCAGAGTATTTAGACACCTACGTCATACTTAAACATGTCTGAATGCCATTACATATGTAGCATTTATTTTAGGAAAAATAGGACAGGCTTGCTTGCTTATTTACATATGTATGTATGTGTTTATTTATTATTTATTTTATTGATATTTCTGGTTTTCAAACATTAGCGTCACATGAATTAACAAAACATCAAACCAAGTAGCATTTATTTTAAAGAAATACTGTATAACAAGTCACATTTATTATAAATAAAACAATACAACAACAAACAAACAAAAAAAGACATGAATTGTCATAAATTTTATTTGTATTTTATTTATTAATTGTTATATCTGGTTATCAAACATTATTAATCTGCTTTATTAATTTATTTGATTGCTTGTCAACATTACCTGGAAAAAAAAAAAAAAAAAAAACGGTACATATAAAAACACCAAACCAAGTGGCATTTTATTTTTAAGAAAAATCGCACTAGCACATTCATTCATTTCTGAACTTTTTTATTGTTTTGTTTATCATACTTTCTTATTAGCAAACATGATTGTCACATGATATAACAAAACACTAAACCAAGTCACATGTAATTTATTTTTATTTATTTATTTCGATGTTTCTGGTTATCAAATATTAGTCACATGATATAACAAAACATTAAACCGAGTAGCATTTATTTTAAAGAAATATAGCACAAGCCACCGTTATTATAAATAAAAACAATGTAAAAAAAATAAATAAATAAATACATGAATTGAGTGAATTAATTAATTTATTTTTATTTAATTTTATTGATTAATTGTTATTTCTGGTTATCCAACATTCAGTCTGATTTATTAATTGATTGATTGTCAAACGTTACTAGAACATGTACATTATAACAAAACACCAAACCAAGTGGCATTTTATTTTTAAGAAAAATCGCACAAGTATGTTTTGTTTATTGTATTTTCTTGTTAGCAAGCATGATCGTAACATGATATAGCAACGCCAAACCAAGTAGCATTTATTTGAAATAAATATAGGTCATTTATTTATTTGTTTTATTCTTTGTAAACACCAAACCAAGTAGCATTTATTTTAAAGAAACATAGCACATTTATTTGATTGTTTTTTAGTCTTTGTTTGTTAATTACAAACAAATTATACCAAATATCACTTGTTATATATTATATCATGCATTATATTGTTTATTTTAATGCAATGAAATTAATACTTTTTTTAAAGTATAAAATAAGTGCCAAAATACATTTTGGGGCCTCTGTATACATGGTATTAACTTAAGGAACTCAAATGCAGAATTCTCCAATGTCAGTGTTTGATATACCTTCTGGCTTCTGACAATCATAACAGTAGTGTAGGCTCATCGTGCTAGTTATGGAGTTAGGGTCCCTATACCTTCTCACCTCAGCCCTGCATGGTAAACTCTCTCCTGCCTCCCCAGGAACCACAGGCCACTGTCGTGCACAATCCAGCCGATGGCATCAAGGTAAGCCACCTCTTTTAGCTCTGCATTGAACACCAGTCATTTGAGCCACTTCCTAATGCCACAACCCCAAACCTTCACAAATATGATTCAAATGAAGGGGGCTTGCCCTCATGCTGGGTTGGCTGGATTGTGCAGGGCTTGGTGTGTTCCTGTGAGAGCTCTGTTTGTGTGTGAGAGTGTGCTGGGGTATATCTGTGCTTGCGGGTGATTCTTTATGTGTGTGTATTTGCTGATTCACAGTGTGTGCACTGTAGATTGTTCCACATGGTTTATAAACCCTGTCTGCAAACCTGTATACTTCTTTTCCCGTCTTCCACCTTCATACGACCATCCCACCATCTTGCACATTGTCTCTCTCTCTCGTCACAGGGGTCTACAGAGAGCTGTAACACCACAGAAGAGGAGGACATGAAAGGTAGGAAAGGTACACTATCAACTCCTCATGTACTCTGCATGTCTTTCTCTTGTTCTCTGGGATCTACAGAATGGGATGTGTGTGTATTGGTGCAAATATTACTCAAAAAGGCCATTAGTTAGTGTAATAAGGGCCCTGTTTACACCTGATATTTAGATCTGTCCTTTAACAGATTTTTTAGGCAGGGTCTGTGGCTTTGTGACTACATACAGTTCTGTGCAAACGTCTTAGATGCTTCACCAAAACATTGCTCTCAAGACCATTTGTATCTTTGGCCTATGTGTGTTAGTAGATAATATCAGATTTAGATTCCCAAACATTCCTTTTGCAACTTGTAATTGTCCACTGAGATTTTTGTTTGACCAAGGCCCACATCAGATGGTATCACTGAAACAGAGTTATTAGCTCCGTATTTTTGAGTCCATCTGGGATTACATTAAGAGACAGAAGCAACTGAGACTGTCTAAATCCATAGAACTTTGACAGTTTTTCCAAGGTGTTTGGAACAACCTGCCTGCAAACTGTTTAAAACTTTATGAAAGTGTAGCTCAAGAGATTTGGTGCTGTTTTAAAAATGGTCACACCAAATATGGATTTGATTTAGATAACGGAAGTTGATAGAATAACTTCAGTTTAGTCATGGGATTATTGTAAAAAAAACATGGTTAAATTTTTTATTATTTTTTTATTTTTTCAAAAAGTACTTAGGGATGGTTTACCCAAAAATGAAAAGGGTGATCCATTTACCAACCCCATCTCATGAGAAAATGTAACTGTTTTACAAGGTTGTGATTTTGTATCAAAACATGCATTGTGATTCGTATGGAAATGTATTATTTTTAGAAGAAAACGCAAGTATGAAGGTTCACCCCAAACCCAACCATTAATGGCTTAAGCGCTTATGCAGATCACACAAAAATGTATGAATGAGATTGTAAGAATTCATCCGAATTTGCCACCAATTCACCAAAATATAAAACTTACGAATTGCCATGAGTGTATTGTATTCAATCACCCTCATGTTGTTTTTATACCTCAGAAACCTTTTATATCTCAGAAACACAAATAAATATACTATTAATGAAACCTGACAGATTTCTGTCCCTCTGCTGAAAGTCCATTACATCCAAAGTCGATTGATGCTTTACAGAGTTCATAAAGATGGTAAAAGAAATCCATATGAATTGAGCAATTTAAGTCTTTTAAAGAGATACAGTCACTGTATATGATGAACAGATTTAATTTAGGCTTTTATTCACATAAAAACATTGACCAACGCACATCACATATGGTAAACAGAGGCCCATACGTGTTTGAGACTTGTCACGTGTCAACCAAGTACGCTTGAGTTTCAGTTTACCAAATTTGATGAGCTCTATGTATTTGTTTGTTTATTTGCATTTTACATGGTGGTTATACTACAAATGTATTTTTCAATGTTTTTTTTGACTACGTCTGAATGTGATTGCATTGAAAGGTTCATGAAATGCTTTGGACAGACTTTATTACCAGGTGTAAACAGGGTCAAGGGTTGTACACTGTCCAACTCTTAAAGAGAAATAGTGGTAATGAGGGCCAGAGGGAATAAATATTATACAGATACAGGCAGAGAATGATTGACAGTTAGATTTATTCCTGTACGGTGAAAGGACCTTCATAGCATGATAATTGCTTTGAGTGTGCATTGAGAGCCAGCTCGTCAGCTGTAGATACATTGCTGGTCATGTAGTATAAGGCATTAAAACAGGGTCAGACGGACTGATTGCTATCATGAATCAGCACAAGCTTGCTAAGAAAAGGAGCCGTGCTATGAATGCCAGAGTTACCATGACACTGATGAATCACAAAGTTTTGTGTTCAAGTAATGAATGTCCACAATATCTGAGGGAATATTAGTTTTACCACACTGACCTTTACAGGCAATAACCCTTCTGAAAATCACTGAGCCTCTGTATCACATCTCGGTATGTTGTCTAACAGTCACATGGTGGTTCATTACAGCACACAGCAATATTACACAACAGTTCAATTCAATTGTACACAACCCTGGCATCATTCATCTTCAGATCAGTCTTTTTGTTAAATTCTGAGTTATTCTGAGCTTCTAGACTGTCTTTAGAGGGCTGTTTGATAATAAAACATTACCTTACTTTAATCACTTCTATTCAGTCTGAGAAACACAAGTAGAGGTTTAATGGGTCAGTAGAGCTTTAGGATCATTCATTACTTAACACTAATCTAAGTTTGATGGTCAGGCAATATATTGGGACCTAACCCTCAGAGACCCAAGTTTTTTTTTTTTTTATAAGAAATTAATAATTTTATCCACAAAGATGCATTAAATTAATCAAAAGTGACAGTAAAGACTTTCTAATGTTACAAAACATTTCTGTTTTAAGTAAATGCTCTTTTGAACTTTTTATCAAAGAATCCTAAAAAATGCATCACGGTTTCCACAAAAATATTACACATCACAACAGTTTACAACCGTTTATTGTGCAACAAATCAGCATATTAGAATGATTTCTTAAGGATCATGTGACACTGAAGACTGGCGTAATGATGCTGAAAATTCAGCTTTGCCATTAGAGGAATATATTTCAAAATGTTAAAATATAAAGTAGTATTTTTAAATTGTAATGATATTTAACAATAGTACTCTTTTCGCTGTATTTTGGCCAATTAAGTGCAGCCTTGCAAAGCAGAAAAGACTTCTTTCAAAAACATTTACTGGACACAAATGTATATAATGACAATATAACTTAAACATGGTTTATGAGGACACTTCCTGTGTCTCCGTAAAACAAAAGGCTTCGAAAACATACAAAACGATGTTTTTTGAAATTCAAAAATTGCCAGTAGTTTTCTGTAAGGGGTGGGTTTAGGTGTAGGGTTGGTTTAGGGCGATAGAAAATACAGTTTGTACAGTATAAAAACCATTACACCTATGGAGAGTCCCCGTAAACCACATAATGCAGGTATCTGTGTGTGTTTATATCAAACTGTTTAAAATGAAAACTGCATAAAACTTGTCATTACAATGTTTTATCCATTTTTTTGTTTTGGGAAAAATTTGGGAAAGTGTTTGACAGTTCTCAGCATTGGGTTTCAATGTTTTTACCTAGTTTTATCTCACATTTATTTATTCATTAGGTATTTAAATGGTATCGACTTGCGTCATAGCAGAGAGGCCCAAATATCTCACATTCTATACCAGGGTGAAAATATGTCCCAGACAGAGAAGTCTTTCAGCGTTTTCTGAAACTCCATGTAAATACATGGAGTATCAGTTGTATAACATGTCCTTGTATAGAAGTATTAGAGACTTCAAGGTTTAGAATATATTGCTTTTTATTTTTGAATCAACATTTTTTTTCACATAACATTACCCTTTATACTAATTGCTTTTTGCTCTGAAGTTGCATGCGCATTATGTTTCAGCATGTGTTTTTGTGTACTCTATTGTGTGCTGTTGGTATTTTTGGAAGATTATCATGCAAATTATGTCATCATTTCATATATAAATATAGCACAAAAGCCAAGCTGGAAAAAGGCTTGTGGTATGACTTACCACAACAAATGTCACATTTTTCCCCCCTAATTGTCTGTGTCAGTATCGGTGGGTGGGGCTAGCAATGACAGTGCAGTGGTGAGCCAGTGCAGTGCCTCGGAGGAGCCAGCTCCTCAGCCTGAGGCCTCTCCCCCCTGCCCACCACCCAGTAAGTCAACTGCTACAGCAGTGACCTTATCAGCTGTTTCTACTACTCCCTACTGGACTCATCTGATCTCTACCTCACATATTCTCCATTCCTACTGTTCCCAATGCTAACTTAAAGTATCTCACCTTCCTAACCTTGCCGTTACTTAATATGCTCCAAAACAAATCTGGCTGAGATGGACTCACTGGACTTCTAAATTGTTAAATACCCTAATTTTAAGGTTTGGTGTCATTATGGAAGGGGTCATATGGTACATCTTATTCGTATTATTGATTAATTTTTTTCTCAGTTTTTTAGATTCCTTATGATATGACCCCTTCAAGACAATAATATTACAAGTTTGCCTAAGTCATTGCAGTACTCAAAAATAAAATGCACGCCACATGATCTGCTGTAGTCCGCATTGTACACTTATTAGCACAATCAAGGACAGTTATTGTCACCTAATTTTGAGTCTCTTGCAGTCCACCATCTTTGCCCTTTACTCATGTACATCCTCACCTCTGACATGGAAAGAATTGCACTGACCTTCTCAGTCAGAGTGACCTTTTCATTTATTTATCTGTGTGACACTGAATACTTTGAGTGTGACAGATGAGCAGAGGGCCCGTGCTGGGACTGTACACGACAGACATCTCTCAACACATGCGCATACTGTGCATAGATCTACTCGGTGTGGCTATTGCTCCTCTTGTGTTCTTCATTGACTCCTACCGCTTATGCTGCTGTTGTATATAGATTACTGCCAGTGTCATAAGACAGGCTGTATCGTCTTTGCATCTGTCTGTCTTGGCTGCATGTTGAGTTCAGCGACTGCTCAAACCACTGAACCAGACTGCTGCAGGTTTCTGTTTAAAAAAAACATGAGATCTGCCACCATCTGCTGGACTGTTAAAACAAACGCTACCAGCTCTCTTGAGTCAGTATGCTGCAGTATTGCTACTGTAATCCTCTAGATAATGTTCATACATATTTATCAACTCTGCCAGTGTATGTTTTCTGTTCATTAATCAAATTCCGTAATCATCTAATTACTGAATTTATTACTGCAGTGTTTTCTGTGTGACATGCAGTGAATAGCAGTGCAGTGGTTTAAGCATCATTTGCAGTAGTTTGATATTTTATGTAGCATGCAATATAATCTTTGTCAGTGGTTCTCAGGCTTTTTGACTCGAAGGCCCCACAGTAACCCATTGTAGGATATCCCATCATAGGATGATTTACATCTCATTTTCATGTGTTTATTTCAATTTTAGTTTATTTTAATATAATATTGCTACTAATTAATTAATTTTATTTAATACATTATACAGAATACTTTTAGGTCATACCCACCCCCAAGGGATCCACTGATCTAGATGTATGAATTAGTGACTGAATGTTTGGAACAGAATACTATCTTACATAATGAATATTGTGCAGTATACACTATCATTTAAAAAAAAAATTAATGTAAAATAATACAAATAGAAAAGTAAATCTATAAGTAAATCATTTTAATCTAATTTTGTACAATATTTTTTGCATACATTTTTGTCAATGACAATTTCAAGTCAAGCTATGAAAAATTACTATAATCGAAATGGAAGGTGATTTTGAATGCATTGCATTATGGGATGTAGTATTCAACTCGGTAATCTCTGTTTAATACTGCACAGTTTGTCAAATGTAATAGGTTATCCAGATATTTCATGATTTGCATATTGTGCACAGTATGCATACTATATACTGAAGCCGTAGTAAGGTAGTATACTGTTCTGAAGGCAGCATGTGTGTCTAAGTAGTGCTCAGTTTGTTTAACATACTTTTGTTTTGCTGTGGCATAGCATCTCTGTGTGCTTAGTTGCAGCTATGTTTATTTGTGCCGTTGTCTTGCAGCCGATCCACCACATGATGTTAAGAATGTTGCTTGGAGCAGTTCAGGTCAGAGCTCCTGTCCTGAATTTAGCGCCTGCTGTAAACCTGCCCAGCCTCACACCAGGCAGCCGGTCAGTCTAGACTGTTGAATTTAGTGACAGATATACACCCCCCCCACCCCCACCCCACCCCCACCCCCACCCAACCCCACCCCCCCCCCCCCCCCACCAACACCCCCCCACCCCCCCCCCCCCCCCCCCCCCCCCCCCCCCCCCCCCCCCCCACCTCGAAATGTAGTACGTGACATTACCTCGGGACTAAATTACCAAAGTACCCTCAGTTCTCACCCCTATAACAGTTCTCGAGTGAAACATGGCCATCCACAGGGATTACGAGATGATTAAAGTGTGAATGTTTGGTTAGTTTTTTTTTTTTTTTTTTTTTTTTTTGTACCTTTCGCTTTTTTTTTTTTTTTACAGTTCGGTTGTGGTTACGGAGCTGGTTGAAATCAGAAGCATATAATAACCATTGCGTTTAAGTCATTTTAAGACCCCAGCTTGTGCTAAAATCAGAGTGCCTAGGAAAATAGTGCTTATCTTGAAAGACAGCACCCAATTACAACCAATAGTATGCTGAGCTGCATGTGAGATTCCGAGAGCAGATAGTTAGGAACAAAAAGTTGGTTTGCGATTTTTAAATAATGGTTGTGGATAAAACTTGATTGTTCCTCCTATTTCTCCAAACACCAGCACGAAAGCAGGAGATCATTAAAATCACAGAGCAGCTGATTGAGGCCATCAACAATGGAGATTTTGAAGCTTACACGTAAGTACTGTTTATATATAATAATTTCAGCTACCATACCACTGATTAAACAGATTTGTTTGCACTGTGCATTTTATGGATTTTCATAATTTTTGTTGGTAGATTTTGAAGTACTTTCAAATTGAACTAAAATCATGCTTTCTGAGGTACAACATGCATAAGTAATGATGTCGTACATTTCTGAAATAGTTTTCAACCAATCTTTAGCGAAAGGACACAAATAATAGCCAACAAAATCTATGAACATTAAAATAGCATATATAGCAAATGAAATATCTTGTTTTAAATAACAGAAACAAACCCCTTATTTACAATGACAAAATAACCTTGCCGGTAATCATCAAGAGGGATTTTTGAAAATCTTGTTTTATCAACATTTATGGTGGGTATCGCATCTTGAAAAGCACAAGCATGTTTGCTTATAACATACATTAAACATTTTTGTGAAATATTTTTTAAAACTATGTGCAAATTTGTTCATTTGAAGTAAGATTATGCCAATTTTCCATATTTAGCATTTTAAAATGGGTATCATTCTAGCCCCCGGTTTCACAGACAAGTTTAAGCCTAGTCCTAGACTAAAATGTAAGTCTGGGCTGTTTCAACTGAAAGAAACTTACACTAACTGATCTTAAAACATATCGGTGCTTTTGTTTCGTCTCAAGATGCACACCAGTAGTGTTTTTTCTAAGGCACGTTTATAGAAAAAAATTACTTAAATGTCCTAATTGAACTATGGCCTAATCCTGGCTTAGTCTAAGCCCGGTCTGTGAAACCAGGCCTAGATGTTTTGGGGTATTTAGTCGAAACTGAATAGTGGTTTGCATTATCATCTCCGTAACCTTTAATGTTTCAGGAGGATCTGTGACCCTGGCCTGACTTCTTTTGAGCCCGAGGCCCTTGGAAACCTGGTTGAGGGAATGGACTTCCATAAGTTCTACTTTGAGAATTGTAAGCCCCATGCGTTTTAATGTACTAGTGTCCAATAAAGTTGTATACGTATATTAATAACATGCTTTTATGCTCTATTGAGTTGTAAGCAGCAAATTCAGTTAAAGCAGGGGTGTCCAGTCCTGCTCCTGTAGGGCCAATGTCCTGCAGAGTTTAGCTTCAACCAGCTCCAACACACTTGCCTGGAAGTTTCTAGTGAGTTTGAAGACCTTGGTTTACTGATTCAGGTGTGTTTATTTAGGGTTAAAGCTAAACTCTGCAGCATAGTGGCCCTCCAGGAACAGGTTTGGACATTCCTGAATTAGAGGGTATTAAAGCTAACCTGTTAGGCTTATATAATACAGTATGTCTTTATCTACTGCCTGTGTTTGACTCCAGTGCTGAGTAAGAACAGTAAGCCTGTGCATACAACCATCCTGAACCCTCACGTACACCTGATTGGAGAGGACGCTGCTTGCATTGCCTATATCCGACTGACGCAGTACATGGACAGCCAGGGTCGGCCACGCAGCAGCCAGTCGGAGGAGACACGTGTGTGGCACCGCCGAGAGGCCAAGTGGCTCAACATCCACTTCCACTGCTCTGGAGCACCTGCCGCACCTCTACAGTGAACCACACAGGGCAAAGGTACTGATTGACAAATGCCTTAGTGTCAACACAAGAAGTGAAACATTATTTAGTATTTTTTATGTTCTCTTCCTCAGCATGCCTGAATACTAAAGCTAATTGGAGCATTTCTTCTCCGTGCACGTCTTGCCGCCTGGAGCCCGGCCAGAAGAGAACCTCTTGAAGTTTTGAAAACGTGAGGGAAAAAATTGACACAACTAAGAAATATATTTAAAAGTGGCCACCACTTCAGTCCAACTCTAGCTAGATGTGGGATGGGCGGCCACGGCAGCAGCCCTGCCTTCTGGATGCTGCATGCTTCTAATGCCCACATGGGGCGCTGTATTGTCTTTACCCATAATCCCTTAATGTCTGCTGCCCAACATTCGGCAATGGTGTTTAAAGTATTAATAATATATTGTAAAATATTGAGATCTTCACTTGTGTAATTAACAGCTGGTAGACATGGAAGATAGAATCAGAAATGTGAATCTTTAAAAGCACACGCCGTTTTAAGGGTAAATGGTGTGAGTTTATTACGTTTAAGAAAACATTTTTCTGTTTTGTTTTTCTTTTTTTACGCAAAGAATGTGATGGCATGGCATATCAGAGGGAACGAAAAATGTATGAGCTGTTGAAGCACCAAAGTGTAGACTCTAGATATTGAGAAGAGGATGTTTTAATGTTGCTTTTATTTTCTTTGAAATTAAGGAATGGGGTTGGGGAAGATTTTTTTTCTGGCTTTCTGTCGTGTTTTTGTGGATCTCTTGGTTTTTATCTCCTGAATGATGCTGTATTTGAAAGTATTTTGTGTTTTCAAGAATTGTTTTAAAGTGGGGCACGATTTAATGTAGTTGTGCATAAATAGATATTTATAAAGAGAAAGGACAAAACAGTGTGTGGTGTCCAAGGGAGAGAAGGGTGGGGAGATGTGTGTTTGTGTACGTATAAATGTTTTTTCTTGGGTTCAAGTCAAGATGCTTGTTGCTATGTAGTGTTTTGCGTAAATCTTCTTTACACACACTTCCACATGAGGCCTAAACTCAAGTTGGGTTGGTTTACTTGCCTTCCTGTATGTTTGCACCCATAACCTCCCGGCTCTCTGAACCTGAAGTTGCAGAACTCTCACATAGATTTGAGTTTGTTATATGTCTCCTGGTCCCCAGGGGGCACTAAACACTACACACAACACGCTCATAGCCCCTGCCCTCCCTCACAGAGTTAATAAGCTCATCCTTTTAGGCTTCCAGCTGCATATCATTTTTTTAGACTATACGCATGTCAAAAAATGAAATGGCCTGTACTGTTTTGCACATAAGCTTGAGACTCTCTGCTGTTCTGTTCACTTTTTGTGGACTGCTTTGCAACTTCAGGTTATGAAATCCATCCATAGGGGTCCATGCTCTAGAAGAAGACCCAAACTGTCACATTATCCCTCCTTGAGTGTCGTCTGTACACTTGTTCTGATGCTGTTTGCGTTGTCTCATCATACATTGTGACTTTAAAAGACTTGATTGTGGTTTGTTAAGATCACCTGACCATCTATAGGCAGGGATTTGAATGACTTGATGAATGGTGTTTTGGGGTCCATTTTGTGGTAGAATCTTTTCTGAGTATCTTGATCTTGTTTTATTTTAATTTTTCCAGTATAACCTGTAAATACTAATGCAGATCATTGATGAGGGATGAATCGAACGCTCAGCCATTCGTCTTCATCCAGATGCATGTACACACACAGACTTTCAGTACACACAACTCTGTGTTTGGTAAAACAACTCGCATAGTTAAAAAAAATCTTGGTTTGGGTGTGTTAAAGCACATGGACACATTGTGCTCCCTTTAAAGCTTATCTGTGTGACTGTCATACATTGGAACACTGTTCTTGACTGTGTTATTATGTAGATCCTGTGTGTGAATTGTGAAGCCTGGGGGTTTAACATTCCCCTTTTACTCTGTGCTAAGCCATTTCTTGTGACGTTTTACCTTTGAAGTTGGGCCAAATGTTGCACCCAACCCTATATGTTCAAAAAAGGGAGGAAAGAGAGTACTCCTACCCTAAATGCATCTTGTTAGCGAGTTCACTTGTCCACAGATGAAACCGTCTGGCACTGTGATGTCTGCCATAACTTCATACTCGCTCTCTGTTGCCCCCTGCTGCAGGGTGTCTTATAACAGTGTGATCAGCCCTAGTCTCTGGCCACTTCTATCACTCATAGTGTATCCTCTCAGATATGATATTTTTGTTTAAAAAAATGCAGTTTAGTCAGTCAAACATCTATAAAAATGTAAATGGTTAAGAAATGTTTCCAGATGCAGGAGATTGTAGTTCTTGTATTTCTTATGACTGTTAGATGGACACAAATGCCTGAACTAAATAACTCCCACAACCAAACCATATATGCAGTTCAGCAGAAGGAAAATATGCATGTGTAACTTTCTAGTAATAATTTTCACTGTCTGTGTTACCTAAAATTGAATTGTGTATATTACCTGCATCTTCAAGGTAAATGAAATGTGGCTCTGAGATATGGTTTCCAATGCTAAAATCAAATGCTAATTTTGTAAAGAAATGGACTAAAAGAAATTAACAAAGCTTTAGCTTGGTAGGTTTCCCCATTCTTGTCAGTTTTTTGCATTGTAACCATATATGATGGGACTACACATGCTTATACTCTGAGGTTTAATTGGATGCTGGATTTTTGCATGACCATACAATTAATAAAACTATGAATTTAAATCTATCAAGTGTTTGTTTGAATGTTGTTAAACCATCATAGCTTTGTTATTATTGAAACATTTGGAAGTATTTAATAAAACATGTCAACATCACTGTCTTTGTTCTCCTGCTCAGTGTGCATTTGAAGTAGACACAAATGCAAATTCGCGGACCGTGCTTGCGTTCTAGATTTGGACTGTCGACATCTGCACCTTTAAACCGGATGTGTTGTTATTCACCATTCAGAAAATAGTCCTACACCCTGAATGATGACACTTCAAAATACTGTCTAACTTGTTGGCTAAGTATAATGAAACTTCTGGAACACCTAATATTGCTTACAGCAAAATGACTGAAAAAGTTTGAGCTTCCCTATAGTAGAACTCCACAGTTGCATACTTATGAATTCTGATATTTTAGAAAACAACGACGCACGAAATTGAGCTTGCACAACTAGAAGTGGCCACATATGCTATTGTACCTGCGTGAAACATTTTAGAGCTCATTGGTTTCATCCCTGCTCTCAGTTGTTGACCACAGTCACCAAGATCCACCCAACACAAACTACCTATCGCCAAGAGTGGGCTTCCAAATCTTCAGTATATATGTTGCTAGATCTTCCGCAGGTTTTGACATGGTTAACCACAAGATCCTCCTGTCAACCTTCATGGCAAAAGGCATTTCAGGAATGGCACTTCAGTGGTTTGAGTCTTACCTCTCAGATAGGTCCTTCAAGGTATCTTGGAGGGGTGAGGTGTCGAAGTCACAACATCTACTTACTGGGGTGCCCCAGGGCTCAGTTCTTGGACCACTCATTTTCTCCATCTACATGTCATCACTAAATTCTGTCATTTAGAAACATGACTTTTCATATCACTGCTATGCTGATGACACTCAACTCTCTCTATTCCATCCTGATCATCTGATCTCAGCTTCTTGCATTTCAGCATGTCTAACATACCTTTCTTGCTGGATGAAGTACCATCACCTTCAACTCAACCTTGCCAAGACAGAACTGCTTGTGGTTTCAGCTAACCCATCACTTCATAACAATTTGTCCGTCCAGCTATCAACCATAACACCTTCCAGAACAGCCAGGGACCTTGGAGTTGTGATTGTTAATCAGATGAATTTCACAGAACACATTGTTACAACTGCCCGGTCCAGCAGATTTGCCTTATACAACAAAGATCAGGCCCTTTCTATCGGAACATGCTACACAACTCCTGGTTCAAGCTCTTGTTCTGAACTGTAATGCTCTCTTGGCAGGTCTTCCAGCCAGTTCTATCAAACCTCTGCAACTAATCAAGAATGTGGCAGCAAGAGTCTTTAACAAGCCTGAAAAGATTGCATGTCACACCTCTGTTCATCAGTTTGTACTGGCTACCAATAGCCGCTCGTATAAAATTCAAGGAATTGATATTTGCCTACAAAACAACCACTGGCTCTGCACCCCTTTACCGGAATTCCCTACTTCACACATTATAGTGCACAAAATCACTTTCACAGACTTTTACTTTAACCGTTCCCTGCTGACGTAACTTGATCTGAGCAGCTGAGACTTTAGCCATCTTCTTCCATCTGTACTTGATCCTCTAACACTAGCATTCTCTATTCTACTTCTATCTACTTGTTTTCTTTTTATTTACTAGAAACTGACCCTCTAACACTTGCACTCTATTCTATCTACTTTTATATATTAAAAAAACATGACCCTCTAACACCACCACTCTCGAGTTCTATTATATTCTCTCTTATTTTATTTATTCTTTTTAAAAAATCTTGAGGCTCTAGCACTACCACTCTCTATTCTATTTCCATTCTCTATTCTATTTTATTACAAATGACTAGTGTTCTCTATTCTTTTTCTATTCTATCTAATAGTTTTCTTTTTATTATTAAATTAATGACCCATACTCAACTCAAATCACTCAACTAGTATTATTGCAGTTTAAAACATTTAAAAATATAATTTATTCCTGTGATGCCAAAGCTGGACGTTCAGCAGTCATTACTCCTGTCTTCAGTGTCACATGATCTTTCAGAAATCATTCTAATATGCAGATTTAGTGCTCAAGAAAAATTTATTATTATTACAAATGCTGTAAACAATTGTGCAGCCCAATATTTTTGTAGAAGTGAGATACATTTTGTTTTCAGGATTCTTTGATGAATAGAAATTACAGAAATGTATATGTAACATAAATATTTGTTCTTGATTTCCTTTAGACCTGGTGATCAATGTCTAAATCCTGTATGTGGATATAAAGTGTCACTAAGTCTCTTTTAATTTCCTACTCCGGTCAGGCATGTGCATGCTTGTCTAAAGAAAGATTGATTGGCCAAGTGTCCCAGTTTGGATGCCAAGAGGACAGGTCTGCTGTCAGTATGTGTACAGATGCAGTGGTAAAACAAACTAGCTCTGTGATTCATCCCACACTATTAGAAGGTCCTGATGTTATAATATAAAACCTAGAAAAAACTAACCATTTAGGAAAACCTCAGTTGACCGTAATAAAGTTCCCCGACCACCATTTACTGAAGGTTAAATTAAAAATCATACGCTATTTTTCAATGAGAGATTGTAAACATCATTAATAATAACTAATTTCTTTCAATTTCAGACGTAAATCTACTTGTCGCTATTCTTAAGTTGTTAAAAAGCTTGACCGCTTAGCAAGAGAGGCAAAGGGCTATTTTTATATCAGCAATGTACGCCCCCTCCCTTTAAGCCAGCAATGAGTGACAGCACAGCTGCGATGAACTAGCTTCTACCTTCATCCAACACAAGATTGCACTGCACAGGGAGATGGTGGGTATCTTTTCTCTTTCCCCTCTATTTTAACTTCCTTTATGGCTGTCCCCCTATCACCAGCATCCAGCTCAGGGTGTGGGAGGGGATCCATGTGCGCTCGTATTCTTGCAAGAGCAACTAGAAGGAACCCTAGGACACAGTTGCAGTAGTAGTTGTCTTCTCTAAGGGGGCCCTGAAATAACATGGACCGTATGACCTAAGGGCCCCCAGGCCAACAAACTGAATCAAAGACGCAAGCACAAACCGCACCATGGTGGCTGAGAAGGTTATCATCACCCTATCTGGAGGTGCACCATGGGGCTTCAGACTACAGGGAGGAATCGAGCACCAGAAGCCTCTGCAGGTTGCCAAGGTATGATTGCCAGGAAACACATCAATGAATGTACTGTACCTCACTTTAAGTCTTTTAGAGTTATTTCAGCCCACAATTCTTTAGTTCTAAAGAAACTTAAGATGTTGAGCTGCCTGAAGATGTAATGGACACCAGAAGCACAGGCCCCTGCACTCTTAAGTGTGGTGTGGAACTGATCCTCTCCCAAAAAAGCCAAATGATTCATAGAGCTATGAGCTTTCAAGTATCCCCCTTAACCTTTGAGTCCTAAATAGCTAATGTGCACAAATTTTACATTTTGTAATAGTGACAATGTAAGAGTAGATTACCAGTAACAGGCTAAGATTGTAGAATACAATTTTATATGTAAAACAAAGGGCAGTTTATGACTGTAGTAACATTTTTCTATCTAGCTAGCAGTACAAGGAAACAGGGTGTTTTTATGGTACATATAATTATGTGATACTGGTTTATGTTATTATTTTATAATTACTTTTTGTTATTACTTATTACTTACTAAGTAGCAAATTGTGATCTAAATAGCAGATTGTGATTATAATAATATATAAATAAAGGTTTATGCGCTCACACACACACTGTATTACTGTATTTTATGACTTACCTTAGCCTTTGAGCATTCAGGTCATATTTAATAGCATTTGCCCTAATTGAGTGTAATTTGGTCCCATGTCACACCATGCTTATGTCTCAAATAATCTACTTCCAATTCCAGCAGACTTTTTTTCTTTATACAGGGTACAATGTCATACACAGTATTTAATGATAAAGCAGCTTATTCTGGTTGATGGTCATGTTGTTGTCATGTAATGCTTGCAATAGTTTAGGAAATAAAAATGGCCCTGGTTATGTGTTTTACTTTAATCCAACACCAAAGATGATAATTCAAGCCATTAGTAACGACGGACTATTATGGACTATTTTATATACAGTATATAGTAGTATATCTACCTAGCGAGCTATATAATAATGTTATCTGATCAGGTTAGTTTGTTGCATCCACTAATCTTGGCTGTCATGAAAAGTATTGCTTTTTATTGGTAGCTAGATGCTTGTCACCAAAAGTGAATTAGATTAAACTAGTGGAATGGACATTGCCCCATATCAAGATGCGGTTTAGTGACAGGGCAGCGTACAGATCCCAGTTCACCACTTGGTCCTGAATATAACCTTTGCATTATAGTGGTATCCTAAAAACCAAAGGCAACCAAGTACAGGATTAGAGTCTGAAATGGAAAGCAGATCAATGACCCATATGCCATATTGTTTTAGTCTGTTCTGTACAATCAAAGGCCAAAGGAGCGCACAGACTTTAAAATTTAATTTTAATAGTATAGTGACTCAGGAGCTTTCGCACAGTATTAAAGAGCAGAGAAAATTTCATGAACCCATCTCACTGTCTATTTATAGTCTAAATGTAAGTATTTATAGACTGATTATTGCATCCTCAGTAAGATGTGAACCGTTCAGTGTGAACAAAACAACTGAAATCAGAGCCTGTCCTCCTGTGCTGAGTAAGATGACAGACAGGACATGGGTTTGAGCAATGCCATTGCAAGGTCCAGTTGATAAACAACACTGACACGGGCACATGGGCAGCATCTGGTAACTGTCTATGCCAGCCTACTGAGTGTTTTTTTTTTAAATATTAAGGTAAAATTGTCTGTAATTAAAAAACAGCATTTAAAGTATTGTGTACAATGTTGCACAATTTTCACTGGCTTATCCCATTTGATATATGATTGTCCCTGGTTCAAGTCCCAGCTGTTCCAAGAGGCCTTTCGGTATGGAGTTTGCATGTGCTATGGTTTACCTTACAATCTAAACACATTCAGGATAGGTGAATTGGAGACACCTACAAAATACCAGGTTTAGAGAATGGATGGATATAGACTTAATGTGTATGACCAAACTCATATATCACTCATTCTTGCAGATCCGCTTTTAAAGATGGGAAGAATTTGAAATGCGATATCAATGCCTTAGTCTTTGCCTAATCTATGGAAAACTTTCAAGGCCAAGTTAAATGTCTTGTTGATCTATTTATCCATTATCAACTGCTACAATTATCCTGTAGGTGCGCAAGCGAAGTAAAGCATGTCGTGCCGGACTGCGTGAGGGAGATGAGCTGGTGTCCATCAATGAGAATTCCTGTGGGAGTCTGTCGCATGCCCAGGCCATGAACCTGATCGACAGCATACCAGGAACGCTACACATCCGGGTTAGGAGGTAAGCCATCCTTTCCTTTTTCAATGCCAAAATGTGTTTAACTCAAATGGGAGCTGAAAGTAAGTGACTGTATTAACTCCAAGCCAGGTTTGTTGTAAGTTACTGTTTCTGACCACCCCTGTGCTATTTTACCCTCTTACATGTTTATCAGGACACCGGCTGGCTTCCAGTCGGTGGTTCTGGTTGCTCGAGCTCCTTCTCCCCGCATTGATAAAGAGTACCGTGCTGCCATTAGGGCCATGTCTCCATCCAGCTCCCGACCTCACCAGTCCAGTGTGCGGCAGATCCACCGTGGATCCCTAATGTCCCCGACCGGACACAGTGGATTGACCTCCCCACCGGGCAGTGAGGCGTACTACGGAGAAACAGACAGCGATGCAGACGTGGCTGCTCATGAGAGGCAACGCAAACCAAAACGACGTAGTCCCAGCAATTCACCTGGTAAGGCAGGTCGAGCCTCACCGGAGGGAGCAGAGACTTCAGAAATGAGTGGGTATGACAGTGCCTCGGATGCCCAAGTTTACAATCTTTTGGGGCCTAAAGAAAGAGAAGATGCATTGCCTGGTGTAGCCCACAGAGAAGTGATTTACCAACCCCCTCCGCATGGAGCCTGGTCCTCTCAGACCTCCACCGATACATCCATGAGCGCGGATGACCAAAACCCACGAGAAGGGCTAATGGAAGAGGACAGTGGGTTCCAGGAGCCCACACATGTTCCCCCTCTGGTTTCTCCAGAGAGAGCCAAAGAAGCTCTTATGCTGAGCTCTCGTACTCAGTTGGTGCCCATGGTTGGGCCAGTTGACAATCCAGTGGATGAGGAACTCACATTAACCTACATGGATAAAGCAAAACAAGCAAGTGAGTATATGAAGATCATTGCTCTTATGATCGACTGGCTTCAAATTTACCGTCATGAACACCTGCTTAGATTTGTAAATGTGTGCTTAAAGTCACAGCTTGTGATTGCCTGCATGTAAACCCTTGAAGAGATGAGGGTTGGTCATGAGTCTTTTAGCCAGAACTAGTGTCTATATTTGTCCTGAGGCTCGCAGGGTTGATAACCTGAGCACTGTTTTGCATGAGCTGGCATAAGCATCTCCAGCTGCTAGCTTATATCAGGTGACAGTGCTCCTCACAGGCCTGCGCTCATTCTCTCCACCTAGATCCCTAGCTGAAATACTGGACAGTATTGTTAGTATTCTCCGTATAGTTTTCAGACATGTATAGAAGCATCTGGCTGGAATATAAAGTAATTTACAAGTAATCAGTGCAAGTCACAAATTAGCATATTTCAGAAGCCAGGTTAGTGTTCATAAAATGAGATACGTAC
The DNA here is from genome assembly GCA_018155175.1 of Sinocyclocheilus anophthalmus. Lineage (NCBI taxonomy): Eukaryota > Metazoa > Chordata > Actinopteri > Cypriniformes > Cyprinidae > Sinocyclocheilus > Sinocyclocheilus anophthalmus. The sequence goes on from JADLZN010009782.1 coordinate 503,020, forward strand.
AATTAGTTACACAGGTTTAACATTCCGGTGCCCGGACACTGCATTACACTGGTATGACACTGATCCTGGTTCACAGCTGCGGAATGTGTGTTTGTTGATCCCAGATCAGGTGATAAACAACACATTGACATCTGTGTTTATGGTGAGATTACTTACTCTGGAATCTAATATGCTATTAATGGAATATTAATATTAAATATGCATGAACAAAATATGTATTATGATAACCATTTAGTGAAAACATTAGATTCAACAGATGGTTACACCTCACGATTTACGTTAATTCGTTAAATTAATTCCAGGGATATTACATTTTAGAGTAAAGTTTTTTTTTTTTCCTGTTCTGATAATGATTAGGTTTAAAAAATATATTAGAGGCGAGACTTGGGGTTATGTGCCATAGTACCACTTTTTATAAAGTGTACAAGCATCTTCAGAGCCACTGCTATTTGAAGCAGTGTAATTTCAAGCACCAGCATAAATAAACATCATAAAGTCATAAATCTAAAGACAACCCTAATCTGTACTCTAAACATTCTCATGCTCTTCTCAGGGACCACAGTTAAGCACTGGTAAATAAAGCATCTCTCAATGGTAGACAAATCATCTTGGCAGCCAAATGATAATGCTCTTTTTCTCTAATTGCTGCAGATTAATATAATGAGTGGTCCCTGTTGCAAAATGCTTTGATTAAATACAGTTTTTATTGGGTTATGCTATGAAAACTTTCTTTGACATGCAACTTTGCAGTACCATATGAAAAACTGAATCTAATCTAGCCTTTTATGAGATATTTAACTATCCTTTTTTAATGGAGGAGTTGAGTGTAGCATGTGCATGGACATATAAATGTTGCATGAATAGTTTAAAGCCATAAACATCTATTCTCAATTCAGTTTTCAATTCAATGCAATTTTTCAGTTCTGTCTCAAACTTTTAATTTCATGTTATGCAGAATTGAGCCGTGGAGATACGATCACGGACAAACAGGTGAAAGAAGCTCGGTCCAAGTGCCGTACCATCGCCTCACTACTGACAGATGCACCTAACCCTCATTCAAAGGGTGTTTTGATGTTTAAAAAGCGCCGACAACGCTCCAAGAAATACACACTGACCAGCTTTGGAAGTGTTGATGAGGACATGAGGCAGGACTCTCAAGAAGAGGATGGCATATTTCCTGGCAGTGAATCAGAATTTGATGAGGAAGGTTTCTCTGCTGCACCCGACCCCACATGGGACAGTGACTACCTTGAGATGCTGGAGAAAAGATCTGCTTCCAGAGGTCAGGAAGGAGAAGGTGGTGCTCTCAGTCCTGGTCTGAGTGATACATCTGGGAAGGGGGCACAGTTGTTTGAGCAGCAGCGGAGAAGGGCTGAGGAACATGCAAAGAAAATGGAAGCTGCGCAAGAACAGTTACAAAGCCAAATGCTGGGAATTGCACTGAAAGAGACACCAGCACCTCCTCAACTACAGACACCGCAACCACAACCAGACCCATTGACAAAGCCTAATGTCCAGCCACCACCAGTTGCTCCGAAACCTGCCAGACCTTCAAAAACTCTACATCATGAGGTTCCACCAGCAGAGATGCAAAACATGACACAGATGGCCACACATCAAGCCACTTCCACTTCCACTGTCCATGTTATGGTTAATGGAGATACTTCAAACACAATGGCACCAGCCCCCGCTGCGTTGCCCATAACTAGTCTCTCAGTACCTTCTGCAGAACCTGTGATGCCTCCACAACCAGCTCCTCTACCAGAACTTCCTTCCAGTTCTGTGTTAAACAGAACTGCCCGACCTTTTGCCCCAGGCTGTGTTACCAATCGGGCAGCCACTGCTCCTGTTGTGTTTCGCCCTACAGTCAGTAAGAAGACACCCAGACCTGTTTCAGTGGCTGTGGTTGCACATCCATTCTCTGCACCATCAGAAGAGCATGCCATTAGTGTTATCCCAGCCTCCTTTGTTAGCCAAGTCACAATGAGGCGAATGAGTGCCAATGTCCCTCCTGAAATGATACCCACACAGCCCTTTATGCCTGGAAAGTCTATTCCTCCACTTGTATCTGTGGAATCATATTCTCAACCTAGTCTTCACTGCTCCTCAGTGGAAAACTTCCAGGTTGCATCAGTGCCACCTCCCATAGTTCAAACCCAAGGACCTATCTGTCCTGTAGAAGCCGAAACAACTGTTCCTCCAGCAATCCCTGTTGACAACATAGTGACCGCTGTGGCTCCCGTTATGGCTCCTGCTACACCTCAGGTCATTGCAATACCATCCCAAACCTCTTCTATTTTGACCTCTGCAGCTTCTGAGACCTCTTTAACTGGAACTCCGGTGTCACCTGTAGTCTATCGTGAAAAATCCTCTGCCACCACTGGCTGCACTGGTATTCTCCAAGAGGCCCGCCGACGTAGTGCCTACAAGCCAATGTTTAAGATACCTGACAGCAAGAAAAACTCACCAAACCCTGAATTATTGTCTATGGTGCAGAACCTAGATGAAAGACCCAGACGTGGATATTATGAACTGGAAAATATTACTCACAACATTGATGTCAATACGGCAAGAGTTCCACCGCCTGTGGCTCCTAAGCCAAGGGTCATCCAAGAAATGTCACAGATCCCTCAAGCGGAGGGAAAAGGTGCAGAGCTGTTTGCTCGTAGACAGTGTCGCAAGGATTTGTTTGTTGTAGACTCTCCACATCTGCAGCCTGCACCGCTACAACCCCAACAATCCCATTCTGTCATAGACTTGATTGAACCACAAAAAACCTCACCAACCCCATCCCCCTGGAAGTATTCCCCTAACGTTCGTGCTCCTCCACCGATAGGTTACAACCCCTTGCTGTCTCCATCCTGTCCTGTTGGGGTGCAGCGTGGGGGTGCCAAAGTGTCTGAGGGAAGTTCTAAAGGAAGTAAGGGTAGTTATGGTGTCCCAAAAGAAGGTATCAAAGCCTTGGACTTTATGAGGAGGCAGCCTTACCAACTGAACCCTGCAATGTTCTGTTTTGGTGGTGGCACTAGCACACCATCTTCAGTGTCCTCCTACCAGAGGCAACAAAGGGAAGGCCACACTCTGACACCACCCAAGCAGATCCCAGTAAAGGCGGCACGTGTATATGAAATCAAACGATTCTCCACTCCCACCCCAATGTCAGCAGCAACTCTCAACCCCACAGTGATTGTACCACGCTCACGGACCACACTTGGTGAGCACATCTCTCGTTCTGACATGACGTCCCCTCTACCTGAACCTGTACCCGAATCAACTCCGGCACCTTCACGAGCCCCAGGCCTCCCAGAGCTCCCTAAAATTTCAGCTGTGCCCATCCCTCACCCCATGCCATACTCACCCCCAGCTCCCATGTCAAGTATGTCAAGCCTAAGCTACTCTGGGCTTCAAGCTGCCAAACATTTTAAGAGTGCCCCTGAGTTAAGTTCCCTACCACCAGACCCCTTAAAGTCCCCTATCCAAGTTCCTAAACCCCGTTTTATTGCAACACGTGTGGGTATTCAGCCCCGCGTCTGGAGGCCTGGAACCCTTCCTCACTGATGATGTTACTTTACATGAGGAAGAATCTAAACCATCTGCTTCTGTTGCAGTCACAAAATTCATACTTTTCAAATATGATTTAATATAACTTGAAGATGCAAAGAAATTATATTCTCCATTTCAGATGAAAATATACTGTGGAGTATATTTGTTGTTTTGTTTTGAGAGTGTTTTTCAAAACTTAGATGAAAAATCCTGAATTTCTGCTAAATGTTCGACAATATGTTTAAAACCTTCAGTGTTGTTAACATGAAATCTATTTACTTAATGCATGTTCCTGTTCTTGTGAACAATTTATATATGCTATTCCAAAGAGAAACATTGTTTGGCTTTGTAAACATCAATCAAAGTGTAGCTTGCACTTCCTCTGAAATGGCTCTGCCTTTTTCACTTAGATGATGTTAACCAATAGCCAAATAGTTACTTGGGCATTGTTTTAGCAAACTTACATTCGGTCTGGCTCTCTAGTGGTGCAGAATGCCCAGTTTTTTTAATCCAGTCAGTTCCTAATGGATAACATCAATATGTATCATACATTGTTTTTTTGTTTGTTTGTTTTTTCTTTATTGAATATCTTGTTTCATCCATACATCAGAATCAGAGCGAGCTTTTATTCTCCAAGTGTGCGCAAACACACAATGAGTTACATTACAGCAGTTAAAAAGAGTTGCAAATGCCAATTCACGTTCACGTGTCAATTCACGTGTTCCCAATTTTATAGGGATAAGAAAAAATACATTGACATGTCACCAGAAAAAACATTTCACATGGACTGGACTGAGGTATTTTGAAATATTTTTCTTCAAATTTCTCCATTACGACACACATATGTGAGTTTTTTTGGCACCTTTAAAATACTAAAGTGTAGTTGCTTTGCGGATCTTGGGTGTAAACCTTGATCTACTTGACATATGAAAGCATGGAAAAAAATACCTACGAAAAAAAGGCAAGCTGAGGCTTTGTTTTGCTGTATGCTCTTAGGTCAATCAGAAATGATATATCTCTTGGCAGAGCCTGCACTGAACAGGTGCATAAGGGTCACAGCCTATTTGTAGGAGCAAAGTAAACAGGGAACCAGGCTGGTTCCTTAAAATGTGCTCTGACTGGATTTTTGGTCTTTATATCAGACTATTGATATACTAAAAAGATGACATTAATGAAAACTTGAGTTTTTATTTTTTATAGAAAAATATTTAAGTGGTCAAATCAGTAAGTGTTGGAAAGGTACAGTGTTGGAGACAGTCCTAGAGAAAGGTTATCTGAGCACTGACACAAATCTGTCTCATGAAGATAGTGTGAAAAGTGCAAAGCTAGCACTGTCCAGGATTATCAGAAGGTTAATTAGCCAACTGGCTTTACTGGAATTAGTCAGAATACTCGTAGCAACATGAAATATTTGAATGGCATGTGCGTCAGTGAGGCTGATGATTTCGGGGATGGGTGGTTTTCGAATGTGTTCCCAAAGTCCTTAAAACATGGCAATGTCTTAAGAGAAAAAACATCTAGTAAAACATCTTGTAATATTAAGGGAACAATGGATAGAGGTTTAAGGAAAGAAAACAGTTTATATCAATGTGAACTAGATATACAGAGAGAATGAATAAATAATGATTGTAGTACTGGCAGGTGAGAATATTTCATTTTTAAAAGGTCTCCTTTTCTTAAAAAAAATTACATTTAGAAATTGAATAAGAAGTTGATATAGAGTAGATACAGTGTTTAAAATCTGAGCCACGATTTTGTTTGTCTTTCCAGTTAGTGTCAGTCATGTTTTATTTTATAGACTAAATCTTCTAAACTAAATCTTTACATTGTTTAGCGCTCTTAATGTTGGCTGTACAAATCAGTAGATCAATGTGTCTGTCTTGGTAAAATCAACATTGTGGTTATGTCCGGTGGGGGGGGGGGGGGGGGCCTGGTAATTTTGTTTGTGAAACGCATTATGATGAGCTCGCTGAACTTATAGGGAGCCTAATAGATTCCTAACTGAGACAGTGTCTTTGTATTGCTAATACAATGATAGTTTCAATAAAACGACCCTGAAATTTCACATAATGTCTCTGTTCTCATCGTAAGTGGCAACGCTAACAATACGCAGACTACGGATCCCACTGTCATCAGCATGATTTGCACCTTTAAACGCTAATGGTGTGCTGATTACTCTCTTAGCCAGAGCGCGACAGTACTAGTACATTTACTTGAGTATTGTACTTACTATAGCAGCTTTTTGAGTATCATGTAGCTTTACTTGAGTATTATATTTTTTGTCTGGGAACTTTATACTTAAGCTTCAGCTACATTTGAACGATCAAATATTGATTCTTCTTCACCCTTAGTCCACTGCATTTTCTTATCAAGTCCTCGAAGTAAAAAGTTGTTACTTATTGTCGCAGGTTTGTTATTTTACTTGCTTTGAAGTCAGTGGTGATTTTTTTTTTCTTCTCGAAAACGTGACTTTTTTTTAATACATTTTTTCAGGAGGCAGTTTAGTCGTAATGTCACACTCTTGTAGGCACATTATAATTATTTCCGCAGTCATTTTTTTGAACACTGACACATGGCTCAAATGTATACATACATGTTAGCCTCATTTATGCCGACCTTACAATGAGGACATTAGAAGTAGAAAAAAAAAAAAAAAAAAATAAAACGGCAATCACAACTAACAGAAAAAGAGCAACAATATATACAGTGGGTACAGAAAGTATACAGACCCCCTTAAATTTCACTCTTTGTTATATTGCAGCCAATTGCTAAAATAATTTAAGTACATTTTTTCCTCATTAATGTACACACAGCAGACGCCCATATTGACAGTAAAACACAGAATTGTTGACATTTTTTTAGATTTATTAAAAAAGAAAAACTGATATTTCACATGGTCCTAAGTATTCAGACCTTTGCTCAGTATTTAGTAGAAGCTCCTTTTTGATCTAATACAGCCATGAGTCTTTTGGGAAAGATGCAACAAATTTTTCACACCTGGATTTGAGCATCCTCTGCCATTCCTTCTTGCAGATCCTCCAGTTCTGTCAGGTTGGATGGTAAAAGTTGGTGGACAGCCATTTTTAGGTCTTCTCCAGAGATGCTCAATTGGGTTTAAAACAGGGCTCTGGCTGGGCCATTCAAGAAAAAAGTCACAGAGTTGTTGTGAAGCCACTCCCTTCGTTATTTTAGCTGTGTGCTTAGGGTCATTGTCTTGTTGGAAGGTCAACCTTCGGCCCAGTCTGAGGTCCTGAACACGGCTGGAGGGAAGGTTTTCGTCGGCCGGATTCCCTAACCGTTAGCTTGCGCGCATTCATCTTTCCGCTCGATTGGGCAACCAGTCGTCCTGTCTCCTTCAGTCGGAAAACACACCCCGCTCACAAGCAGGATGCTAACGGGCTTGCCACCATGCTCACTGTTGGACTGTATTGGACTGAGGTGATGAGTGGCATTGCTCTGTTATTGCCCATAAGACAAAAAAAAAAAAAAAAAAAAAAAAAAAAAAAAAAAAAACACATACTACTCTTAAATTAGGCAAAAATTCTAATCATTGGTCTTCCATTCATACGCGATCTAAGAATCTTATTTCTGCACTTGCACTTGGAGTCCTCCATGGCGGCTTTCATGTGTCTTGCCTGAGGAGGTCGTTCCTGTGTCCGGGGCCACTCTGCCATAAGCCCCGAGGTTGGTGACTCGGTGGAGGGCTGGCAGTGATGGTTGACATTTCTATACACACTTTCGCCTCATCGTCCCGCTGCATCATCTGGAGCTCAGCATAAAAAACAACAGTGATCTTTGGTTCTTCTTTAACCTCTCTCACCAAGGGCTCTTCTCGCCCTGCTCAGAAGCTCAGTTTGTCTGGACTGCCCTCTAGAAGGGTTCTGTCGTGCCAAACAGTCTCATTTAAGGATTCTGGAGGGCCACTGTGGCTCTTAGAAGCCTTACGTGCATCCAATTTTTTTGTAACTGGGGGGGGTAACGGGCTTGGCCAGACCTGTGCCTTGCCACAATTCTGTCTGACTCTTCAGGCAGTTCCTTTGACCTCAAGATTTCTCATTTGCTCTGACATGCACTGGGAGCTGTAAGGTCTTACATAGACAGGAGTGTGGCTTTCCTAATCAAGTCCAATCAGTTTAATCAAGACACAGCTGGACTCAATTGAAGGTGTAGAACCATCTCAAGGATGATTATAAGAAATGGACAGCACCTGAGTTAAAATATATGAGTGTCACAGCAAAGGGTCTGAATAAGATTAGGACCATTGGATATTTCAGTTTGTCTTTTTTAATGAGAATCTGCAAAATGTGGTCAACAATGTCTGGTTTTTTCTGTCAATATTGGGGTGGCTGTGTGATAGCATGAATGAGGAAAAAAAATTAAACTGTAAATGATTTTAGGGGCTATAATGGGGCTGCAATATAATAAAGAGAGCATGAACATTTAAGCGTGGTTCTTGAATCTTTCTGCGTACACTGTAAGTGCTATGACAAGTCTCAGTTATCTTAACGCAGTACACGTAGCAAGGTGTATTTTTATTTACAGTTAAATTAAGTATACTATTAAGTATTGCAAGTATTAAATACAACAATAAAACGAAAAAGGACATTTACTTTGTAGGCTCTAAGTACTTTAAAAGCAGTACTTCTCTATACTTTATACTTAAGTGAAAATCTACTCTTTACAACTTTTACTTGTAATGGAGTAATATTTGGCGCAGCAGTACTTAGGGGGGGGGGGTTGGAGGAGAGGGGGGGATTCTTTCACTGCAAGTAATGGAGTTTAGACTTGTCTCGCCTCTGTGCTTTTACAATGAAAAAAAAAAGTTATTTAGAATTAAGGAGGCCAAGCTCTTTAAATGTTAGGAAGTGGTAATTGTAAAAAAAACTAAGAATAAAAGATAGAAAAGCAAGAAATAAAAAAGAAGCTGACTGTAACATGTTTCATAATAATTCATTTGTAAAAAGAATTATCAGTGTCGAAGTGTTCCTTTTAGAAAGACTAAAATCATGGTTTATGGGGTGAAGATGACTAATCACCACATGGTGGCGCTTATGTATTACTTTTCATAATAGAAGTAAGGCTAAGTAGTGAAATGTGACTGCATGTTTTAGATTATTATTTTTTTTTGTATCTTTGTGGGGACTTGCCATAGACTTCTATGACGTCTACTGTTTTTTATACTGATCTAACAATATTTTCTATACACTAAACCTAAATCGACCCCTAAACCCCCTGACAGAAACCTTTTTTGCATGTTTACATTTTTAGATAAACATCAAGTATTTTTAATACTTTTTTTCCCTCATGGGAACTGAAAAATGTCAGGTTTTACTATCCTTGTGGAGAAATTTGGTCCCCAGAATGGAGGATAAGCCTGTGCACACACATACATACATCTCCGGTTTCTCCGGATCTCCGGTTTCCTTTACAGTTATTATAAATTCAAATCACAATAAATGGCATTTATATATGCCCAAGTGTATAAGCGACAGCAAATGTGTCTCCTAAAACGCAGTAGTGGTGAAGTATTGTATTGCACACTGCTGGGTGGGTGGAGTACAGCTAAAGCTGGCACCATTCTCATGCATATGCTGTCCTCCTATATTTAGGCCTGATAATGTTCAGGCACTTTTTATGGCTGCTCCACGCTTTCCCTGCTTAGATTCCATTTATGAGTGGTTCCTTCCTGAATTGACAAAGATAGAGAGAATCTGACGAGTTCTCAGGTTCATACGGTGCAAATGATGTGGGTGAGAAAAGAGATATAATAAGCATTGTCTCTGAGACAGGTGCGAAAATGTTACCTGAAGTTATACTTCTTGAATGGCAGAGAATTTATGTAGTAATGAAAGAATTGTTCTGTACTGTACTGTGCTGAATGATTGTTTATATATATATTATAATAATATAATATATATATATAAAACCATCTATTCATATATATATACACACATATATATATTACTGTTATGTGTATAGTAGCAAAAAATGATGCGCCAAAATCGCTTCTTTTGATACCAATGGGTAACTCTGGCTGATATTTTAAATTAGAGGCTTAAGTATCAGACTGACAGACTGCAAATTTGTTGAATTTGCCAATAATTTGGCTCTTCATCAAGCTACAAATAAGCTATTTAGAACGGCATAGTCATGTTAATGTAAATTGGCTGCCGTCTTTCGGCAATACAGTGACCCCCCATCGGGAAGTGGCTAAATCATTGCTCATAAAATATTTAGCAGCAGTTATGGGGCACACTTATTGGATTAAAGTGAAAATCACCTCTGGCACGAGTGAAGGGTGATTAACGAAAGAAGACAAAGTGCAAATCTATGCCACAACCTTCTCGGGGGCCGTCTGTGACGTTCATTTGATAACATATGGCAATACACCCCGTCTCTCATCCTTCCTCTCTTATATTTAGCTCATAAGCATCTGCAAGAAAGATATAGTCTCTTGATATTTCGCCCATCAGTCAAAGTGGGCTGGCATACTGCAAATGCCCTCCCGCCCCGCCGCACTCCCCCATTTCATATCGGCCGGACCTCTCCCTCACCGCCCAAATGAAGACTGGCACTCCAAGTCCCAACTGGATTTGCATCTGGCGCTTGGTTGCTTGGTCGGAGTGAGCCTCACAGGTCACACAGCGGTACCCTGTGAATTGGTTAAACTTTCTTGGCGAACCAACTCTTTTGCTCTATTATCACTGTAGCGGGGCTTGAGTCCACTTGCCTGTAAGCGATTGCTAGAGCGGCCTTGGTAACGTGAATATTGATTTTGTTCTGTACTTACTATCTGTTAGCCAGAATCGGCACACCACGCGTTCAAGCTAACACATGCACGGGCAATGAAAAGCATGACCCACAGTAACGCGTCCTGTTGCTGGTGGCGATACCGCACGGTTCTAAAAGTTGCACTCACTGATATGTCAGTAAACAATCTCATTTTAAGTTTGGATTGATTGGAATAATCAAGTTCAAATGCTCCGACGTCTTTTTGCTGCCAGAAAGTAGGAATGTGCTAAACACTTCCCAGCTCCGTCAACCTCGGCTGATGATTTATGTGGATATCGGCAAGCCAGAGTACTGTCGCACTGGTGGAACCCCAGCTCAGTGTTTTGTACAGAGGTGGTCAGTGGGGCGCCTTCACCTCGTCTCACCACACATCAATCCATGGCGTCGTGTTCAGTTGAGTGGAGATTTCGATTATCACTACAATGCGTTTGAGGGGGGGGGGGGGTGAAGTACAGTGTACGTGTGTTTATGCGTGTATGTTTGTGACCAATCCTGAGTATCTGACAATAAAAACCAATGCCATGACTTGCCACTAAAAGGTCTTGCTTTAAAAATAGCCATACTGTATTGAGTTACAGTCAAGTCAACGCAGTGTTTGCCATTAACAGAGCCTAAAAAATAGCAGATGCACTGTGTGCAGGAAAGCGAATGAAATAAAAATGAAAAGATAGGCCTAAACTGCAATTTAAGTGGACCCCCATGTCCAGGCTTTAAAAGAAAAAAATTGCCTAAACCGTATTAATTATAACTTAATTTTCTTTAAACTATGCCATGAAGAAAAATGGAACATGAAAATTAAATAAAGCGCTAAAGCTAGATATTTTTCAGTGTTTGTTTAAAATCTGTAAATAGATTTGTGAAATTTGGATGGAATGTTTTTGAGTGAGACAAACCAACTAATAGCACAAAATCACATAATTCATATGCATTAATCAGTTGCTAATATTTATTGATGTCAGTGCTGTTTATGTCCCACCGAAAAAAGATGGAACTTCTTGGAAAAGGATATCACTACCAAATTAAGTTTTGTTGAATTATATAGAACACTAACAGGATGGAAAGTGAAATCTATGATTTTAGTTAAAAGAAAAAAAAGAGTATTAATTAATGGGTTTTGATTAAAAAAATTAGTAGGAATGACCCGACGTCATAAATCGTACATTTTTCTTTTCTTTTCATTTCTTCTGTGATTCTAGAGTTTGCTTTTCTGTAAGGCTTAGGCTTATACTAATTATATCTGGAAACTGTTAAAAAAAACCACCCCAAACAAATCAAGCACTGTGGTGAATTATATGTGTGTCTTCATACTTGTACTTGTCCTTGGAATCTGAGGAACGTGAGGTCATTCATATCCACGCTCAGCAAGTGTCTGTTCTAAATGTATTATTCCTCAGGGACTAACAGCGTGATCTGCAGACTTTGCTTACACCACAAAAAATGATACCTGTTCATATACTTTCAAACAGAAACTACTGCAAAATGACAAGACAGAGATACATTTTAGTATATAATCAAATCTACTCTGATCTCTGTTTTCCCAGTCTGGAATCATGCCTCTGTCAGGAACACCAGCACCACCCAACAAGAGGAAAAAGCCCTCCAAGATCATCACTGACCTGTCACACATAACCCAAGATGGTAAAACACCCACAAACTTCAGATTTATCCTTGATTTGTTGCATAATCATTCCATACATAAACACATGAGACAAGTCAAAAAATGTCACCTGAGATAATTGATTGATTGTCAGGGAAGCTATGGTTATAAAGTAATGAAAGGGAATTTCAGTACAATTTGAATTAACTGTGCACATGATCCTTTAGAAATCATTCTAATATGCTGATTTGGTGCTCAGCTAGCATCAGTTATGAGTAATGGTAATTATTGTTATTAGTGTTGCTGCTTAATATTTTTTGTGGAAACAGACTTTTTTTCAGGATTCTTTGATAAATAAAAAGTTCAAAAGAACAGCATTTATTTGAAACATTTCTAACATTCTAAATCTCTTTTGATCAATTTAATGTAACTTTGCAGAATAAAAATATAATTTTTCCTTTTTAAGATCTTATTTAAACCAAACTTTCTACAAAATGTTTTTATGTTTTAAGCAACACAAGTGTTTCCAGCACTGATAATAGTAAGAAATGTTTCAAAATCAGCATAATAAAATTTAAAAAATTATATTATTTTCAAATAATATTCTTTTTATATTGCAATAATATTTCATAATAATATACTGTATGTTTCTATGATATTGTGGTCTGGGATTACATAACAGGTATTTTTTATATAATTAAAGAGTGTGTTTGTGTAGCCTTCCTGACAGGTGAGAAGATGTCTTCTTTGAAAGATGTCATTAAAGACAGTATACAACCTGCTCAATCGCCTGTGTTGGCAGTGTCACTGTTTATTGGGAACATCATCTTCATTTCAGGACCTGTCACTAAGGTTTCATGCGTCTGGATTTAATATGTTTTAATGAGGAGTAATATGTCAGCAACAACATGCATCTTGCAGATTTCATAGCTGAAATGTCAGCTGTGTCTCTGATTATTACCGGAGCACCTCTCCCTCCCTTTCATCATTATAATCTTGGGAAATTTACTCCACTGAACGAACATTACATAAGTGTCTTCAGCGGAAATTAAGTCTAATTGACATGTTCTTTTTTCATGCTTTTGAATGTGTGTGAAAAATTGTTGTTGTGGAAGAATTGAGAGACTCTTGCAAACCTGATACGTGTTATTTTGATATGAGGAAACTGTTTCTTATTCCGTGCAGGGATGTTAAATCTAAAGGAGGAATAGACTTGATAAAGTTTAAATGATTTAATTGTTTATATTAATACCGTTACGAACATTTCCAAGGAACTGCTTCTGTTTTTCCAGCACAAACAGTGGGTGGTAGGATGACTAATAGCTATTTAGTTACTGTTATGATTACAATGCAGGAAAAAAAGATACATCTGTATAAATATGAATGACGACACTTGATACTAGAGAATCTGGGACATTTTTTTCTTTCCAAGCATAGTCTGATAATACCATGCACAGTTAAAATACAAGTGAACCAACAGAGTATTGCAATGCTGATCGCACTTTATGTTAATATATTACATTTACTAGTTTGCCAGATACCTTCAAGCTGAAAACTGATTGTCATTTAATGATATATAAACATTAAACTAGCATAGTAGGGAATAATGTCTCTTTTTTTGTTTTCTAGAGTATGAATCAGAGCCTGAGGCCTCAGAGTTTGACCTGGGGAAAAAGATCAGGACACCCAAGGATATCATGCTGGAGGAACTATCCCTTCAGAAGAACAAAGGCTCCAAGATGTTCAAGATGAGGCAGATTCGTGTGGAGAAGTTCATCTACGGTTTTTGGGGGGGGGGGGGGTGTGGGGGGTGGGGGTTTTTTTTTTTTGGGGGAGAACAATCCTGACCTCTTCAGTTGTGAGTCCATGGTAAGGCAGGCTAAGAGCTATCAACATCTGTGAATTTGTTGTAAGATTATTTGCATTCAATTATCATTATTCCTAAATCTCAGTGGAATCTTCCAGTGTTCTCCATTCATCCTATTCTGATTCTTTATTCTGGTCAAGTTCTTATTTCTTAATTAAATGTAACATTCCAAACATGATTTGAATGCTGATTTGGAAACTCTTCCAATTATTATGTTACTCTGTGTAAAGGATAACCTCCAGAAGTTCGTGCCCAGCCTGGGGGGCCAGATGATGGATGTTGGTGGCCGCCTGATTGGTGGACATATGGCTGGCCAGGCTGGTGGGGGCGGTCAAGCACCAGTGCCTCCTCCTAAACCCGGAAGCTATGGAAAGGGATTAGAGGGTGGGCTACAAGCAGGTGGGCTCGCTGGAGTGGCAGGAGGAGCAGGGGGAAAGGATGGTGTGTCCGGAGATGCCTCACAGAGTGAGTAGGAACCCAGATGGAGACCTTTATACACTAGCCAGCTCACCCACCCTAGAAACTGCCATGGAGACTCACCATGAAACTTGTGTTAAACAAGGTTATTATCGTTAAATAAAACTAAAACAACACTCTAAAAAAAAGTATTGGTAATTTTGTGCCAGGACATTATGCATGAATTTTATGGACATTACTGTTAACCGTAAAACACAATATAAAGAAGTGCAAAATTCAAAATACAGATAAAACACCTGAAAAAAAATCAATCAAAACTATGATTTTTTTAAACAGTGTAATAAAAACAGAAAAAACTTAAACTATTAGAAAATTCGAAATGTTTCTTTGGCAACTGAAATAAGTTCAAGTTGAAGCAGTAAAATGAAAATTAAAACCAAAATAAAAACGAATGAAACCTATATAGAAATATTTAAAAACATCAAAAACTAATAAAAAATGACAAACATATTACAACATTTCTAAAAATGAAACTAAAATTAAAATAAACAAACATAAAATAAAAGCAATTTCAAAATATTAATGAAAACTAAATCCAGAAGAACTGTGGCAACGCTTCCAAGATGCTTCAAGCAAAGCTTACATGGGTTAAAAGTTTTAGGTACTTGTGTAAAAATGCTGTAAAATGAGGATGCTGTCAAAAATAATGTCATAAATATATTTTCTTGATCAATTAACTTCTATTAACTAAATGGAATCAACATTTGGTGTGACCATCCTTTGTGTTTAAAGCAGCTTTTGTCCTAGGTGCACTTGTGCATAGTTTTTCAGGTAGATTTGCAGGTAGGTCTCTTGAAGCATCTTGGAGACATTGCCACAGTTCTTCTGGATTTAGTCTGTCTCAGTTTGTTCTGTTTCTTCATGAAGAGATCAGATCTTTGTGTGGAGCACAGGCTGTTGTCAGACTCCTTGTGCAAACAAAGATCTCACTGGATTATTACAATTAAATGAATGTTTTTAAATGTAAACTGATATTTCCCTACTGACCAACTACAGCAAAAATAGAAATAACTCTTATTTGGTAGTTCCCCATTTGTAGCTGGGGAAAATATAAATGTTCTAATAATTTGGAACCACTGTAAATTAAAATTATACAATAATAATATTAATTCAAACATATTTAAGATGAAACTAAACTGAACTTAACACTGAAATAAAAATGAAATGAAATCTAAATAGTAAAGTTGAAAAACAACAAAAATGTATAAAAAAAAATGGCAAAAGCACATAAAAAAATGTAACTAAAATGGAAACATACAATACACAAATAAAAGGCAATGAAAATTCTAATAGTGTATTAAACACTACTAAATTAAACTTTTGTTCAAGGACCGTTCCCCATAAATTTAAATACTCACACTCATGTCATTACAATCCACCCCCCCACCACCACCCCCCACCCCACACACAAACGATTGGTCCATTTTTGGACTCTGTGACTTTCATTGTATGGCAAAACCAGCATAAAGGATGGAATGAAATGAGGGTGAGTAAATGATAAGACAGATGTTAAATTTTTGGGTGAACCATGCCTTTAACTAATGGAACCCTTTTACTAATGGAATGCAATTAGTTTGAATCAGTTTATATTTCTCTGTAGGTGAGGAAAGTTCTAAGGCTGCTTTGGAAAAGGCAAAAAAGAGGGCCGCATGTGTGAAGACATATGTTTCCCCTTGGGAACGGGCTATGAAGGGCAATGAAGAACTTCTAGCAACAATGAAGACTCAAATGCCTGGACCCTGCTCTCAAAAGAAGCTGTGCAATTATAAGTGCTTCAACAGGTGCAGTTGCATTTCTTCATATAGGCTGGGCAATCTGCCTCTCCTCTTTTCTTGTGCATGCAACAATTGTACTTTTTCAAACCTATGGCTTCCTTTTTGCCTTTAATTGGTCTCTCTCTTTTTAGGAGCGCTATGCCTTTTGGAGGTTTTGAGAAGGCCTCTCAGCTGATGACCTTCCAGCTGCCAGACATCGAGGTGGCCACTGAGGAGCCTGAACCTGCAGTGGTGTACCAGCATGATATCGGCTCACGGCCCTCCTTTAACCGCACACCCATCGGCTGGGGGGGTAGCGCTGAACCAGGCAGCATTCACATGGAGTTGGATACTATACCATTTGATGGGGAGACTGATGACCTGTGAATCTACAACTCTAAAAAACAAAACAAAAAAAAATGCCTGTCCTAATTACGCTGCACTCTATTAACCAGACACACACTTATGCACACAGCCACAATTCAACAGTCCATCAGGAGGACATGTAAAATGTGAATGGCAAACCTCTCTCACTGTACATGTAACTTTGAATCTAAATCTGCCTCTCAGTGTGAGCTTTAAAAAAATAAATACATATGTATTTGTGGAGGAATTTTATGCATGAAGCATATCAACTTAAATGAAGGTGTCAGGTGGAGACTGAAGTTTTGATTCGCTTGTTATTTTGTCAGCATGTTGCATTTTAGAAGTGAACAAATGAGCATAATGTGCATTTTGCAACAATGTCCAGTTAGCATTCGCAGTGATGGACTGCTTGGCACGCACTGCTTTTTTCTGTTTCTGCTTTACAATCTGCAACCTCCCTTTAAATAAGCTAATGTCCCACTTTAATATTTCATTATTGTGTCATTTACATGAGTAAAATACTGATTATAGTCATGACCATCATGTACTTATGATTATAATAAGGTTGTGGAACATCTTACACAGTATTGTTGTCTCTGCTGTAATAAATTACTATTATTACATGTAATACGAGCACATTATGCATTTTAAAATATTACTGGCATCCATGTACATTACTTCACAAACATTAATGCAAAAATTAAAAAATAAAAACTAAACTACTGTCTTCACACCACTGCATGCCCATTCTTTAATAAATGATTGATTGCTTATATTTCTGTTGCTGTCTTTTGTGAATATACTGTGTCATTTGTTACTATAATTAAATTGGGAAGGAGAAAGTGGGTCATAAGTATATTTGCCTGTGTTTTATGGCACTAATACTAACCACAGCCAGCAGGTTGTATGCAATATTTCACAAGGACTTTCATGATCACTTTTATGAGCCGGTTCTTTTTAGTGAATGAAAAATGCGCAATGCAAGTGTTCAATTCTTGAACAAATGACTTGCATGAACCAGTTCTCTTTAAACCATTAAAATAAATAAATAAAATATGAATTAATAAAAATGAAATAAATTCAATATATCAGTTGGAGCAGTAACTGAATTAATGTGAATCTCAAATCTACTGAACATGCAGGCTACTTATTTGACTCGAAATGACAAAGAACTTTTGTTTTATTTTAATAAAATAAATTAACGAATGAAATATGTCTGAAATCTTTAGTATAATAGTTAGTAGGATAAAAAAAAGTGTGTCATTTTGTGGCATCACTTGGTATTATGGGCCCCTTGTACGCTTATTATATTGCATAGAATGTCTGTGAAAAGTCCTAGAGCCTGCAAACATTAAAAGTGTTGCTTTTTTCTGAAATGTTAGCCTATATCCGTTCATGTGTTCATCATTTTGGCAACAGACTGCTGAGGGAGGCAAATGCAATAAGAACCCCCCTATTTTAGGGGAAACATTTTCCCCTAAAGTTGTTAATGGAATCCTTAAGTAAGTCGTTCAAAAATTCACGATTCCCATTCATACTTATGAACCCCTGTATTTACAACCATCCCAGCCTACGGCCCAGTCTCCTCACACTCCGTCGACTCGACACCTGAGACGCCAAACATCGCGAGAGTTGGTTGCCTTGGCTGCAGCACAGTGACGCTGAGGGATGTTTAAGGTTTAGCGGCAGAAAATAACAGGTTTTAACCCTGCCGACCAGCCCGGGGGAGGATGCATACTGCAAGGTAAGGAAACCCTCCTTTCACCATCCTATCGAAGCAGTGTCTGCTCCTCCGACATGAAAAAGGGCAGAGAAGACGTTTCGCTGTGTGAGTTGGGAAGTTGAGACGTAGCTGCTCGTCCACACAGGCATGTGCTGATCTAGTAAACAAACATAGGATGCATCACTGTCAGAACGAATGCATTGAATCATTTACGCAGCACGGAGGATGTCGAATTGGCGTTTTCTTATTTGGCTATGTTTCTCCGAGAGGGTTGTATTGTAATACAGGTATAGTGCGAAGGAGACGCTAAATCTCACATGCTGTAATGTGCTGACGAAGCTGAGCACACTGTGCGTTGTGGCGAACACAACGCTGCGCATCTAGAAGTTCGCCACGTAGTAGAATAACCACATGGTTATGAGCCTCCACCGTGGCGATGCATGCATCAATTCTATCATACATGACAAATTACCCATGCATTTTCAACGTTTGTATTTTCTATAGCGATTGAATGCAGCTTGCATCACAGAAAAAAAGGATATTGCAGATTTGGAGGTGATTTATTGCCGGCCCCGTCTCGTGCGTTTTAACTTGCCCAGCAGAAGACCATTTGCTCCTCACCATTTTCAGTGACGTAGCGCTTTCTCATCTTTTCAATGCACTTGATTGTCCTCTAGCCGCCAATGTCATCTGCGTTTTAGAGGCTGTGCAGGTGAGAAGCAGAGAGAGTGAGAAGCATAGGTCATTCAGGTGTTCTATCTGTCTGTCTATCTACTGTTCTGAGGAAAGTACAAGATCATAAATCATAATAGCATTCATAAACTTTGGGTTTTCTTCATTGAACATAATAATTGGAGTTTAATGAGTTGGTTCATTTGCGTGCACAAAAATCAGTGAGTTTTCAGTGTGTGATGGTGTGTTACATAAACAAGGAGATGTCTATTAATACAGCGAAGAGGGGTGATCAAAATAGACACCCCTCCATCCGAACCTTCTCTTTCTGTTCTCTCATCACCCCTCCTTTAGCAATCTCTCTGTGAAAAGTAAATAAGAGCCCTGGTATGCATGCGAAAGAAGCCTACTAATTGTTATGTAAAATTTAGAAATGAATAAATTAGCATACTGATGGTCACTCCTCGAGGGCCTATGCTCCCATGTATTCATCAGCAGACAGAGCCTTCAGTCTGGCTAATTGGCTGGGGGTGTATGGGATTCCTGTAAATTTCGCAACATGCTTTTAAGGGCTTACGACTGGAAGGGACAGAAAAGCCCTTCAGGGTAACTTTTATTAAACTTCTCAAGGTAAAGGAACATTTGAGCTGAGTGGGGGACATTCATGTGTAAATCAAAACTCCGTCTTCAATTGACATCAGCCAAAGTCTTTTCCTTGTGAGAGCAGTTTTCTTGCTTCATCAAGCCCCCAGTTGAGTCTGGCTCTAGATATGCACTCTCAGCTCACATGCACTCCTCTCTCTGTGATGGTATTTGGCTGAGATGCAACTATTTGAAAATCTGGAATCTGAGGGTGCAAAAAAAATCTAAATATTGAGAAAATTGCCTTTAAAGTTGTCCAAATGAAGTTCTTAGCAATGCATATTACTAAACAAAAATTAAGTTTTGATATATTTATGGTAGGAAATTGACAAAATATCTTCATGGAACATGATCTTTACTTAATATCCTAATGATTTTTGGCATAAGAGAAAAATGCATATTTTTGACCCATACAATGTATTTTTGGCTACAAATATAGACCCAAGCGACTTTAAGGGGGGGAATGGTTTTGTGGTCCAGGGTCACAAATAAGCTGCAGTCTGTTAATGCCAAACCGAATTTAACAACAGATTGTCATAGAAACGCATAATGATTCTACTATTTCATATGCATGGCGAATGATAGTTCTTCTCCATATAGATGCACTCATAATGATGCTGTCATATTTTTCCTGTTGCTTTCATCAGCGTTGGTCATGATGAACCAATGACAGCCATGTGCGATTATAGGCAAATATATACAATAAATACTTTCTAGTATACTGTACGTGTATACGGTAAGACAAAAAAGTCACAGGATTTGCATACATCCCAATAGAGTTTTTTTTTTAAATGAAAGGTTGAAGCATATAATTGAAACAGCTTATATGTTTATTTTTGTGTGTAACTGTTTTTATAATGCACTTTCAGGATTTTATAAAAAAAAAAAAAAATAATCAATTTATTTTCCAGAGTAGTTTGCAGCCCAGTAAAATGTGTCACGGACAGTGAGGAGATTTTAATAAGACTGACACTGCTGCTTGCATTGCACATAGTTCGTTTATTGCTTTTCAGTTTGCAAGTCTCACAGCAGTCAGTGTAAATAATCTTGCACATTTGGACTGTCATCGCCTGTCAATATTACATAATATCCTAACAGAGACAAACTTGCATGAATTGCACATTACAGACTAAAATCTTAAACCGACTGAATAAAGGCCAATAAATAATCACATATGGTTGTGATTTGGTAAGTGGCAAAAATCTTCTACGTTCATTACATCTTATTTCACAGTGAAATAAGTCTATCTAATTAACAGATTTGGTCATTTTCTAGTGGACAGTTACCCGAAAAAGTATTTGAACTTGAAATGTATACATTTTATTGCATTGGTAATAATATCAAACCAACAATTGTGGCTTAACTGTCCAAATATGATTTGTAGCCACTGTGTCTTCTTTGCAGGATTTTAATGCATCTGTGTTTTCTAGTTCTTGTCCGTATTGCCCTTTTGCTTCTTATTCTTTATTAATTGTGTTTGTAGAAATGCTTTTAGAAAGCGAAATGGAGAAAGATTAATGACATAGACAGCAAGGATATTACCACGATCAACACACAGAAACACAGCATGGACATGTCTTCCGCCATTTTGGAGAGTACCCCAGTACGTAATCAGCTTTGTTTACGTTCAGCATGCACGCCTGTCTACTGAACGTAAACAATGCTGATTACGTTGATTACGTTCTGGGGTACAAAATGGTGGAAGATGGCAACTCAGGGGGAAGAATTGCTGAATAAATTGTTATTATTGTTTTTTTTTTTGCGCACAAAGAGTATTCTCGTAGCTTCGTAAAATTACGGTTGAACCCCTGATGTCACATGGACTATGTTACCGATGTCCTTGCTATGTTTCTGTGCATTGATCATGGTAATATCCTTGCTATGGAGGGTCAGAGAGCTCTCAGATTCCGTTAAAAATATCTTAATTTGTGTTCCGAAGATAAACGAAAGTCTTACGGGTTTGGAACGACATGAGGGTGAGTAATTAATGACAGAATTTTCATTTTTGGGTGAACTATCCCTTTAATCATGTATGATTTTTAAACTCTGTGACATTCATTTTCATGAAAGATAGCACAAGGATGTTGTGCAAGCAAAACCAAAATAACTAGTTTATTAAATTTTAAATAACAGAAATATAAACTGGTCGAAAATGATTAGACACCTTCTGGTTATCTTCTGTAAGTAGAACATGTTCATGGTTAATGTGCTGATGTACACCTGTGGTTACTCAGCTGGGACACCTGTGTGAACTGACTAACATCCACTAAATTCGGCTGGAGACCAGGTGGTTAAACTTGATTTAAAAAATAATTCACAAATGTTAAAATAGAAAGGGTCTGGCTTCAGTTGCTTGCATTTACCATTTGGTTTGGTGCAATAGCATTCAAAGTCTGGGATAAGGTTTTTAATGAAGTCTCTTATGCTTACTAAGGTTTAAGTTATTTGATCAAAAATACTGTAAAAACAGTATTGTAAATTTAAGATAACCATTTTCTATTTCAATTTATGTTAAAATGTAGTTTATTCCTGAGATGGCAAAGCTGAATTTTCAGCAGTTAGTTAGCTAGTTGTATTTATGTGCAAAAGTTATGTGTAAGTTACGTGCTATGTTTTATACCTAATATTTCCATGAAAAAACACTACTAGCAGTAATTTATAAGACAGTGCTACTGAGAATTATGGATGACCCTCCTATAAATGTCATAGTGTAAACATTTCAGCTGATTGCTTCCCTGTAAACATATTTCCTATCAATACTTAATTTAGTTTTTTATAGCTGCTTCCTAAAATGACTTGTTTAGGTCAGTTACCATTAAAAACCTGTTGGACAACAGCCGGCCTTAAAAGGCTAATGCCTACACAAGAGACTTCCATGGTCTCTCTCAAACATAATTAATGGAGGCCCTGCACTTTTTAATCTGCTGGCCGGTTTATTTAATGTCTCATTGTGAGGTGCATGTGAACTATTTGCTGTTCCCATAGAAAAGTGCCACAGTAGCTTTAACAAATAATTGGATTTGGAGGCACCGAACTGAACTTTAATTGAAGCTGACAGTGTATTTGACATACAGGGTCATTACACAGTGTGTTTAAGCCATGACATAACCTCCTATATAGGCTGGTAAAGGATGTTACGATGTTTACTGGGCACAATTATGATATCTGAGGTGAAAAGACTCAATTTGTTACAAAAACTGCTTGACCTTGTTCTGAATAGGCGTCTGTGAGTCATTGAACAGGATTTTTTATTTCTTTTTTCACTCACTCCTATTCTTTCGCTCTCTCCTTCCCATCTGTTTCTGCTTAAATATCTGTGTATTATTGAAAAAGCTTGAGTCACGGACATTCCTTGAAGACCATGAAATTTCTACACAGCCATGAAGACATAGAGTTGTGGGCTGCCGTAAGGAAGTCTACACCCTGAATGCCTAAGCCATCTAAAAATGAAAGACTCCTGGAGACTTTACTTGGCTAATAACTACTGTACTCTCTTGCTGATATGAAAAGAACAGCATAACCCAAATGATTTTGACCCAGACAGGCTTTAAATGAAAACACAATATCCACATTCTTATCTCTGGCATAATAATTTCATGGTTGAGGACACAGTGTTTATAGATGATAAAAGAATAGAGACACTTCAGCGGCCAAGTTCAAGCGTGGAAACAAGCTGAGAGACAGAAATTCTGAGAAAGGCACCCATTTGGAACTCTGGACTATTTTTAACCCTCCCCCAGAATTCCCGGAGCACAGCACACATTTGTGAATGGCTACTTGCGTGCGCTATTGGAACTGTGCGTGTACTACCGACCACCTGAGGAGACTGCACAGTTGTGACTGCACATACTGTTGTGCAGTCCAAATTTAGCCCCACAAGCTCTGTTTGAGGACACTTTTGTCATATAGTGAGTGACTATGTAAACAGGTCAGCCTTGAGGATAACTATTGATAAGAGGTTGGATTTGAATTTAATTGCCAGTGATAAAACTCTTTCTTCACTCCTGAACAAGGTTTAAAACTTTTATTTCTACTATTTGATATATTTTGATATATCAATATATATATATATAAATGAATTAAGTCCATTTATGCATTATTGCATTATAATTGATGCAAATTATACTATATATTGTGTGTTTATTTATATTTATCTTCCATTTCTTTTAATTGTAGTTATTGTAATTTTATAAGTAGTTAGTTTGTAATTTAAGTTGGGCTTAGCTGAAATGAAAAGTTACAATTTGTTATAATAAAAAAAAAAACAAAAAAAAAAATATATAATCTAGATATATATATTTGTTTTTTTTTAAATATATAATTTTGTTTTTCTATATTAACCCTGGTTGGGATGGATATATGTCATTACCAATATGAAAGTCACAATAAGAGCAATATTAGTGGCACCTAAAATTATTTTTATCATATATCAGCTGTATATGATGTATCTTGAGTTCAGTTGGTCAAATGTTTTAATGTGAATTCAGATTAAGATTACTGATGACAGGTTCTTAATGTTTAACTGCTTTGGTTTTAATGATGTCTAATTAGCAGATCTCTAAGAAAGGCTTAGCTCTTAATAACAGATTTTCAGGACAAATGAGTGATGAAATTAGACCCATACACCCTTTCATTGTCCATCCAGGCAACAGCGCCACTTTATTATGATAGAGGATTACAGCTAAAAATATCCCATATGGCATTCATTGATGTTTCTGGCTATGAATGACATTTCAGTTGCTAATTTTAAGCGACACTTTGGGGTTTAACCTTCTAAGCGTGCAGACCTACTAAATGGCTCATATTAATAAGCTTCTATTAAAGCCAGTGTTTATAAAATGTCTAGAGTTTTTGTCATTTAAGAATGTGTCAGCTGATTAATATAAAATGGATGTTTTTCTTTAAAAAAGAATGAATCCAGAGGCATATGCAATGCAACACAAAAAAAAACAAGATCTTACATGACAAATTAATGGTCATACTTATTTATATTTGGCCGACTGGCTCTGTATTCGGTCTCTGTTAACTGTCTCAAGTCATATTTGCTATCTGAACGAGGTCATATTTGTCTAGAACACACTGTTTGGCATCGGCTCACATGACTGAGTCTGTTCAAACAGATAATGTTCTTTATGAGTTGTCATGTTTTTTTTGCAGTACCCTGTCTGTCCCTTTAAAAGCAGGAAGGTGGGAGGAGCTTCCTGAGGAAACAGGTGTGTGCTGATAGGGATGATGTCATTGTTTCAGAATCACCTGGAAAAACCTGCATGATTGTCAGCAAGATACACACATTACAGCTGCTCATGACTGGATCACAGATGTCTGCCAGACAGACGCTGTAAGTACACAGACTCAGTATAAAGTTTTATAAGGAACTCCTTTTGTCAGCCTGAGGGGTTGTTTTACAGTTTTATGTGCACTCTATGGCAGAGAGCTGTAGCTGACAGGTGCGATTGCGGCGTCTTAAACATTCAGTGTCTTCATTCAGGCTTTTCTGTCTTTTAAGAGGAAATTCTAGAGGGTTCTGTTTATGTTGTAGGACAATACTTTTAGCACTAGACTGTGTATGGAAGTCATCAGAGATTAACAGTTCGGCTTTTTCCTTGGAGTTGTGACCCTGTAAAGCTTTTGCTTTTGGACAGTTTAACTGAGTCTTTGTCACTGCACAGATTTATTTAAGCTGTATTTCATGCCATAAAGTAGTAAATTCACTTGGCACAGATCAGTTTCAGATACTATGAGCTGTTGTGCTGTTTCAGAGTATGAAAATGATACCTACAGCGGATATGAATCTGCTGCAGGAAATTGCTAAAAATATTAGGACCCCGAAACATGCAATGAAAAGTGGTGAAGACGAAAACAATAAATTCCAATAGTGACCTATTTTCCATTTGTAGCGAGTGTAGTATTTCTGGAGCAGATGTAGTTTTAGTCAGACATTTGAGTTTACGCATAAGGAGCCTTTATGCCCTCTGAAAAAAAAAAAAAACAAAAAAAAAAAAACACAAAAAAGTGTCATTATGTGGAGAAATGCATGACTATAGTCCTTGTGTGGGGTAATCACATGACCGAGTGAGTAAAGCATGCCTCACTGTCCTGGAGGTGTCACTCAGCGAGGATGATGTCATTCAGGAAGCAGATCGAGTAAAACCGGAATAGTTACCCAGACCTCTGAATCACCTGGATGGTCACTCATTTTTCTCATGAAGGATGTGAATGCAAATTTTATGCTGCATGAAGTGTTTGGTTCCTCTCCTCTTGCCTTGAAAAGAGCTTTTTACTGAAGGCAAAATTTTAAAAGTGGTTAAAAAAGTGACATGCTTTTTAAGCACTCCAAATTTCGAGGTTAAGTTAGTTATTTAAAGTGCGTTTTCAACCAAGAATAGATAATATCTCTGAAGGACATTAAGATGTCAGCATGCATTTTTTACCTTCAAACATTTTGATGTGGGATTTTTTTTTCTTGTCACCATTTTAGGTGAGAGTTAGTTTTGTTACTTCATAAGTTAAAGGGGACATAACACACAGTTCCACCCAATCTCATGTTAATCTTGAGTACCTATAGTAGTATTGCATCCTTAATATCTCTAAAAAGTCTTTAGTTTTATCATATTTATAAAAGAAAGATCCAGCTTTACAATTCTCTCCGAAAACAGCCACGCTCCTGGAGGCGCGCTAAAGAGTGACGAACACTTAAGTTAAAAATTTTTATTACCAAAGTTATTTTGGTAACACTTTCTATGAAGCCCGTATTTATAATACATTATAAGGGTATTCTTAAGGCATTATAATGAATGCATAATGCATTATAAAAAAACTTATGTTATATCAACTCATGAATAATCATAACAACAGTTATAATACATCATAATACTTACGTATTTGTGGTTATAAGTTTAAGAGTATGATTATTTATAACACACAATGAACACCATATAAAATCAATTTTTACATTTATAATGGACTGTATCATATCTTGACAATGTTTATTTAAGATCTGCACAGTATCTTGCTACAGCTTGTGAGTGGTTAGATGTTGAGTGTTTCCTGTGGAGCTAATGCTAATTAATTGATGTGAGCTTTATACTCCAATGGAAAAAAATGCAATGTTTTATATGGTTACATTTTATTTTGATGGTCCCCTTAATCAATCGACTATAAGCAACTTTGCAACTACATGCCAACTAACTCTCATTAGAGTATTAGTATGCTCAAGAATGGTAGAATCTAGTATGGTAGAATAAGTTGACGTACTTGCAAAGACACTTATAGTCAGTTTATCTGTTGGTTGACGATCAAAATAAAGTGTTAGCAAATATTAACAGAAGCAGACATACTAATACTCTAATGACCGCTAGTTGATTGAACAAACCCAATTCCAAAAAAGTTGGGACACTGTACAAATTGTGAATAAAAACAGAATGCAATGATGTGGAAGTTTCAAATTTCAATATTTTATTCAGAATACAACATAGATGACATATCAAATGTTTAAACTGAGAAAATGTATCATTTTAAGGGAAAAATGAGTTGATTTTAAATTTCATGGTATCAACACATCTCAAAAAAGTTGGGACAAGGCCATTTTTACCACTGTGTGGCATCCCCTCTTCTTTTATAACAGTCTGCAAACGTCTGGAGACTGAGACAAGTTGCTCAAGTTTAGGAATAGGAATGTTGTCCCAATCTTGTCTAATACAGGCTTCTAGTTGCTCAACTGTCTAGGACTTCTTCCTCTGATGTTGTAATTGATGCAGTATGTGGTCTGGCATTGTCATGTTGGAAAATGCAAGGTCTTCCCTGAAAGAGACGACGTCTGGATGGGAGCATATGTTGTTCTTGTACTTGGATATACCTTTCAGCATTGATTGTGCCTTTCCAGATGTGTAAGCTGCCAATGCCACATGCACTCATGCAACCCCATATCATCAGAGATGCAGGCTTCTGAGCTGAGCGCTGATAACAACTTGGGTTGTCCTGGTCCTCTTTAGTCCGGATGACATGGCGTCCCAGTTTTTCCAAAAAGAACTTCAAATTTTGATTCGTCTGACCACAGAACAGTTTTCCACTTTGCCACAGTCCATTTTAAATGAGCCTTGGCCCAGAGAAAACGCCTGCGCTTCTGGATCATGTTTAGATATGGCTTCTTTTTTGACCTATAGGGTTTTAGCCGGCAACGGTGAATGGCATGGTGGATTGTGTTCACCAACAATGTTTTCTGGAATGTTTTCCTGAGCCCATGTTGTGATTTCCATTTTTTTTCCTGTATGTGATGCAGTGCCGTCTGAGGGCCTGAAGATCACGGGCATCCAGTATGGGTTTCCTGCCTTGACCCTTACGCACAGAGATTGATCCAGATTCTCTGAATCTTTGGATGAAATTATGCAATGTAGATGATGATAACTTCAAACTCTTTGCAATTTTTCTCTGAGAATCTCCTTTCTGATATTGCTCCACTATTTTTTGCCGTAGCATTGGGGGAATTGGTGATCCTCTTCCCATCTTGACTTCTGAGAGACACTGTTACTCTGAGAGGCTCTTTTTATACCCATCATGTTGCCAATTGACCTAATAAGACGCAAATTGGTCCTCCAGCTGTTCCTTAAATGTACATTTAACTTTTCCGGCCTCTAATTGCTACCTGTCCCAACTCTTTTGGAATGTGTAGCTCATGAAATCCAAAATGAGCCAATAATTGGCATGACATTTCAAAATGTCTCACATTCAACATTTGATATGTTATCTATAGTCTATGTGCATAAAATATACGTTAATGAGATTTGTAAGATATTCCATCCTTTTTTAACTCACAATTTGTACGTGTCCCAACTTTTTTGGATCAGGTTGTAGTTATAGAGTTACTTATCAACAGCTGTCTAAAGAGTACAATCAAATTAATCAAACTGATATTACAATAAAAATAGTTTAAAGCAAATGTGTCATATTACACATTCATCTGATCTTATATCTGATCTTATGGCTGTTTGAGAGAGAAAAAATGTTGTTATTATTATTATTGGACTCTTTATAAGTGGTTTTGACCGCTTTAAAGAAAGTAGCATAAGAAAAATGGCAAGATATGAGACTTGTAATACATTATAACTATGATAAATATAATCCATTGTAAAAGTGGATGCTACGTGTTCATTGTGTTATAAATCAGCATACTCTTAAAAGCTATAACCACAAACAAGTAAATATTATAATATATTAAAACATATTATAAGGTTTTTTATAATGCATTCATTATAATGCCTTAAGAATACCCTTATAATGTATTATAAATACGGGCTTCATAGAAAGTGTTACTGTTATTTTTCCTTACAACCAAAAACACACTTCTTTGGAGATATCCTTCCCGAGCGAGTCCCGTGCAGCACTGCCGAATGAAGCGCGTTGATGGGCACGCTCTGGTCGATGCATGCGCCTGCGCGTTCTTCCCGGGAGAAGTGCCCATATAAGGAGTTCCACCCTTCATTACGTCATGAAGAGGCACAATCGAAAAAACTTTCCGAAACTTGTAAGAAACCCGGAAGTGTATATTTGGCACAGAAATACTCTGTTATGCGTGTAACTTTGGCCATGTTTAGCATGAGAATCCAACTCTTTAACAGTGTAAGTAACTCAACATGCATGAAATTGCAATAGACCACCCTTTAAGTAACACTACACTATTCTCATAAGAATGAATTGATTTTGTCATTAGGTCATTACTATAGCCTTGTCACCATTTGTCAGTGGAGATGCAATGCTGTGGAGATGTTGGCTTATTTTAGACAGGCTAGATTGATATAATGCATGTAATATGGTGTGATCTATAGTTATCTTATTATATATAATGATGTGTTGCACAATATGACCATTTCAGGGTTTTGGATATCAGAAATCTAATTCATACACAAAACAAAAACATTACTGATAGAAAAGTTAATTAGTTGTGTGAGTTGGAAATAGTATGAGTAACCAAACGATTTTGAGTCTTGTCTGCTATTATTCCCTAACCTAACACAAATGCTTCTTCTGGGACAATAATGGGGGGGACAATCATCATTAATGAGTGCAGTTGTGAAGCTAGGAAAACAATTGGTCTTGCCTTTGGGACAGGGGGAGGAAGCTAGTGGTGCGGAACTAGGGAGTGCAAGTATTGTGAATGAAACCTTTTGTTTTGAACACAAGCTTTTGTCTTTTCAATGAATAGCCCATTGTGGGAAACTATATTGCTTTTCCTTCTTTAAATTGACACTACTAAGATATTGTTGGTTTTTTCTTTTTCATTTATTATTATAATTTTTGGGGGAGGTTATTTTCTGTGAAATATTGCCAGTGATTATGTTGGATTGTTGGATTTTCTCCATCTTCTGTTTTCTCTCATAGTCATAATGTGTTTTTTTGTTGTTGTGGTTTGTGTTTGATTCTCTCAGGGTTTGTTTATTTCTGTGCAGACTGGAAGCTACAGGAAGTTTTTTTAATTGTATTTTGCAGTTTAATTATTCTTTTAGTTTAATTTCCATTTCTATGCAGTGATCATGTGTGCAGTAACCTCATTTCTTTTTCTTTCTTTTTGGTAATGGAATGGTGTGGAACCTGTTTGGTTTATTCAGCACAAGCAACCCAAAAATCACTGACAACACAAAATGCCATTTGTATGTTTGGCACTATCCTGTTATTCCACTTTCTCCAACGTGCCCTGGCAAGGTTGTGAGAGGATTAGTGAAATTGTTTGAGACAAAATGTATATTAAATACTATGCATGCATGTCAGAAATTGCCTTCATCATGGTTTATGGGCCTCTGATGTGCATGCTTTGGTGTGGTCAAATCTTTTTCATAATTAAAAGTTCATTACAGTCACCACATCAGTCTGTTTTTCAGAAGGAAAAGCCTTTAACATCTGCCAATGTAAAGTTCTGTGTGGACTGGCCCTCCCTTCCCTTCCTTCCTTTGTGTGGTCGCTGAAAACCAACTATATCAGTTTAGACTGGCTCTCTGTGAAAAAAGCACTGCATACTCTGATAGGCTAATGGAAAATTTGGGTGTGCAGTACATACATTTTTGGTTTTGACCACAATTGTTGTGTTAACAAGTTACAGCATAACTTGGTTAGCATTAACTTGATGAGAAAGGGACAGTTTACCCAAAAATGATTATTGATTATGATTATTTTCCTTCCCTCATGTTTCAAACCTGCATGACTTTCTTTCTTCTTGAACAAAAAAGGTGATGTTTTGAAGAACGTTGGTAATCAAACAGTTTTGGTGACCTTTGACTTCCATTGGATGGAGGAAAACACTGAGATATTTCTCAAAATATCATATTTTATGTGCACAGAAAATGTTGTACATGAAGGTGAGTAAATTATGACAGAATGTTTGGGTGAACTATCCCTTTAAGCAGTTGTGAATACATTTAATGTGTAATAAGTAGTTTCTCAATCTGTGACACTTCCCACTCGTCATATGTTTTTAATTATGAGTCTTGATGGGAGTTGCTGGCTGCTCTCCAGGTTAAACCGTTCTTATGGCCCTGTTAATTATCTCTGGGTGGAGGAAGTAACTTGCCCAACACCATGTTATTTTCATTCAATCAGCAGTCATTCAGTTAACAGTTTGGGGATTGTAAAATTGCTGTTTTGAAAGATGTGTTGGTGCTTTGAATGCTTTGCAGAGTAAGTTTCCCCACCCCCCCCCCAAGAGTATAGAGCGTCCCTTTGTCTGCATTCCTCATTAAGTTGTGTAATGCTTATTTTATTCTCAAATAATTTTGTCTTTTTATTAGTGTCACTTTAACTTAAAACTGTTAAAGTGACACTTGGTAAAGTTTAACTGGCTCACATTAAATGCCAAAGTCATGTTATCTAGGAATCATAGAGATAAACGCATTATACTATATCTATGTAGTGATTTTTGACAGCTATATCACATACACGATAAGTTTAACGATAACTACAATCAAACTGTAAAGTTTTAATAATTGTTCTAATTCTATGAGAATAGGGACGTCCACACCACAACTATAACGATAAAGACAAAGAGAAACGATGAGGATGATTAAAAACATTGACAGCCAATCAGAATTCATCCTGCTTTAAAGAGTTTGAGCATTTAAAGTGGCAGACGACAGAACTGCTGTGGGTGTCTAATAAACAGAACATTATTATGCTTTGACGCTGATTATCATTATAGCTATCGTTTTTGGTGTGGTGGCCCTTTATACTCTACACCAGCATAATTCATAAACCTTCAGTACGTCAAGTATGAGATTTTGGATGCTGCTCATGATTTATATTAATGGAAGCAGTTGAGGAAAGTTACTTTTAAAGGTGCCATAGAATGCATTGATACAATATTTTAAATTGTTCTCTGATATCTACATAAAAGGTATGTGACTTAGTTAAGGGCAAAAAATCTCCAGAAACATGTCCATTTACTACCCTAGGATTTGTCACTAGAAAATGGTCTTTTTTTACCTTATTTGGAAGGGTCATGAATAATAATGTTGAGCTCTGCTCTGATTGGCTGTTTCACAGTGCTGCTCAATGTTGAGCTCTGCTCTGATTGGCTGTTTCACAGTGCGGCTCATTTCAGTAGCTCACACAGCAGGAAGGAAACACAGGGAAAATATATATTTCAATACTGTCTCTCGCAGTTATATTGTTGGGTAATTATACTGTATATAAAATGTGGGCATCAGGGAGCCGCTATTAATATGCGGGGCATTGAACCTGCTTTAGAATGCACAATGGCTTTTTACTTTCACTTTCAAGTTTTGCGATCGCACGTGATCTGTGTAAACTACAGCGGCAGTACTTACACATTTTACAAGATCAGATGCTTGTCAGGGGTGCTCAGGATCTGTAAATTCTCTCCTTACTCTTTTATGTGGCAAGTGAAATCTGATTAATTCACGATCATTGTATTTGTATGCACATTTAACAGCAGCCGCTAGCTACCAATTCTTTACCAGAAGAGAAATTTTATAAAAACATACACGAAAGCAACCAAATAAAAAATGACAACCCATTTAAAAAATACCGAATTACACAGTAATCAATACAACTAAGGAAAACAGATAGGTTTTTAGCAGGGACATAAAGACAGGCAGAGAACTATAATGTTTATGTCACTATAATGTAACAGCTACCGGCAGCAAGCAGATTAACAGTCCTTTATTGGCTCGCCGTCATTTTATTAAACGCGTTATTTTTTTTCTGTGACTTTCTGAATACAGACACCAACCCATCCCTGCACATTACATCCCCTGCACAGCCTGGAACATAAAATTTATTTCCATGATCTGCCATTTTCACTATTATCCTCACTTGTTTCTTCACAAAACCTGCAGAACTTCTGATGATTCGGCTTTGCAGGTTCAGCTGGCATAGAACATGGGCGGGTATATGAAAAATGTTGGGGGCGTAACTATTAGTGATCTGTAACGTCTGATCTGTAACGTCACAGTCGATGTTACGTTCTGATTCGCCTATTTTTCAGTGGTCTTTTGCATGCACGATATTTACACGGTAGGTCATTTCCCTGTACAGAACTGGATTATTCACTATGCCAAGTTACTACATTTTTCCATTCTATCCACCTTTAAAAGTTGAAAATTTGAAAGCTCGAAGGGAACTGAGGTTACGATAGTAACCGGAGCGTTTTCCATTCTATGCCACCTTTAAAAGTAATACATTACAATATTGCGTTACTCCAAAAAAAATTAACTAATATTCTTTTTATGAAAAGATGCCTTCATTATTTTTTGCATTAAAATCTGGCAGGCTTGTGTGTTTGTTTAAAAAAAATGCCTTTTTTTTGCAAATACAAGCCCTCTTTCACAACAACAGTGAACTGAATAGCCTGATGCTGAAGGAAATGTAGAATTAACTTTTTAAATCGCAGAAAGACAGTTCAATCCCACCTTGTTTATCTGAAGACATATCAGTATGGTTGAACTGGATCATCAAAGGTCAGCAGCAAAGACGTTGGTTATGGGATTAAATGCATAAAGGATATTTGTGTTAACATATTCAATAATTGCAGGTTTGCATCATATTCTGATTTTGCATTTCACTGTTTTTATTGATTTTGAAGTATAGTGAACCTGTTTTTGTGCAAGTGAGATGATTAAATGCATGTTCACATTTAGTCTAGAACTGCAGTAACGTCATGTTCACACGGTGCACACAACACTTCTGCTCTTACTCCTGGGGACAGGAGAGCTGTCAGTCAATACATGGGAAACAAAGTAACTGGCTTTACTTATTTGAAGAAGTAACTCGGATAGCCCATTTTATGAAAAAATTAAAAATTAATCCATTACATTACTTGAAAAAAACATAATCTGATTAAGTAATTTGTTACTTGTAATGCATTACCCCAACACTGAGTGGGAGGAAAATTCTTATGAAGCTCATTTGATTGGACAAAAAGTTATAGTCCATCATTTGTGTTTTATTAGGAATATATGCTAAATGTGATTTTAAGTGTACACTAGCATGTACCCTTCAAGATAAAAGGCATGAAGTAAAAGCTCTAAAACTACAGATTTTATGGGATAAATTAATCTTTTTTCAAGGGTGAGTACTGCTGAGTAGTTCCCCCGCCCCCATTCTGTGTGTGTTTGGGGGCAGGGCAGGGGCTGCAGGTAATAGCGCCGCCCCTCCCCCAGCCCGTCTCTGCATTCTCACAGAGCGCAATGAACTGCCCGCGCGCCGTAATTTATGTGCTGAGGAGAATCCGGAGCTCGCGAGGATACCAGTAACTGAAGCTAACGGTCCCGTTGTCAAGGGTTTCACCCACAACTTTGTACGGACGCAGTTTTGAATGAAACTAGTAAGTTTTACAAACATTTTCTATGACGAGAAGTTTAGAAAGACAGCTCAGGCATTCCTCAGGATTTGGTTCGCAAGAGACGCGTATTGAGAAAACTGAAGAAAGAAATGTCGTTTTCATATAAAAGTATATAGTATATATATATTTTTCTGTACTGAAACCTGAAGAAATGTGCGAGGTTTTAATAGAAATGTACAGGTTTTACTTCAGCGCACTGTTGTTAAATAGAAGGTTTGTTGAGATTAACTTTTTTTTCGCGGACATAGTGTTGTAATGCAGCTTTGATGCTTCAGAGAATGTTTAGTACATCTCGAGAAAGTTAAACTTTAACGCGTATATATATATATATATAAGTCTGAACGTGTGATTCATGTGAGAGAAAAATGTTTTAAAAAACTATCTCAAATTTTAACCTGTTCAGTGCCTCTAATGGTGTGTGATTTTTATAGTTATGCACCTGCTGAACTCGATCATAATACCGAGATTTTACGTTACCTGTTTTCTTTTAGTTGACTATTTCTCAGGGAGGGATCTGTGATTACATGAGGAAGTTGTGTATGCTGAAGTAAGGTTAGACAGGATGTTAAATATCACATACATAGCATGTTAAATGTCATGTCATGACAGAATGTGATTCTGAATCTGAACTCTGAAAACTGAATATGCTCTGCTCAGTCTTTATGTAACTGTTAATGCAGGACATAAAAGCGTTTCTGTCATGAATTGTAGTTCAGATTTCTTTGTGATGCTTAAATGTGCCTACATGCAGCATAACCGCCTTTTTCCTTATGCTTTTTCCTTACACACCTAATGCTTTGTGTGAACTATCGGAGTAACTTCTGCTAAACTGTGACCGTTCAGATGCTGCCAGTGAACTTGTTTAAAGGTCCGGTGTGCGAAAACTAGATGACAGTCTCCACACCCTTCAACTATCAATCAACAAAAAGAACCTTAAACATGTGAAATCACTGACAAATAATTTTCAGCAGACCATGAATAACCCCAAAAGTTCAAACAAGTCTTTCCACAGCATTATAACTGTAGTAATAGGTCTATATCATGTAATATACTTGTATGCTGTGTGAATGAAAAAAATGTTGCGTCATTTTCAAAAACATTGATGGATGTTTCAAAGAGCTTTCCACCATTCTGATAGACATCAAATTGTATTTCACTGTTTTAGAAACATTCCAGTAAACACTGCTAACAGGGAGTAGAAAAAAAACAGGAAAGAGGTGTGAGTGAGGGCTTGTGAAGAAACAAAAAAGTGTTTTCCTAGTGCATTTAAGTGAAACTTTCAAGTTTGGAACATGTCTATTAAATCAGGAGAATAGACCACAAGAGTGCGGTATCTGTTGTCTTCTCCATATTGTTACATTTGAAAAGAAAAAGAAAATTATCAGAAGAACATGACGCATCGGACTGAAAAGAGCTCTTGTCACAGATATTCTTGTAATAACAATGTTGCATTAAAATACCAAGTTAAATTTTTTTTTTTTGATGGATAAAAATAAAGTATTCAGAAAATGTACGGCTTAGTCAGTCAAACTGACAGATAAGGATTAGCAGCCTTATTATTTTAAATGTTTTGTTTCAGGATTCCTTCCAAACTGTAAGTTCCACCCATAATTTAAAATGCAATAGACTTAATCGGAAAAAAGGTGGGTAGGCTGCTCAAGAGTCACTGGCATAAAGCTTTGCAGGCCAGCTCTAGTAGTCACATGTCTAATGGCACTAATGTGAGATCTGGCTAAACCCTTGGTCGGGTCAGCTCCAGATCAAACAGACCACACTAACAGGCTTTGGCAGACAAAAAAAAGGGCTCGTGGGAAAAAAGCCTGTTGATACTGATAGTAATGCCACAGAAACATGACTAGCGCTGTGCATGAGTTCTTGTACTATTTGTGCTGAATTTGATGAAGTATATATTGATTTACTTTTGATTTTGTAAGTATGCAGGTAAATATTCCTATAGATACTACATCTGCTATGTTAGCATTGTCCCTATACATGGTGAAACAGTGAATTAAAAATGTTGATTTAAATATGTTGATTAAACATAAAAATTAATGTTCACTGCAAAATACGCACACATTCACAATTATTGACAATTATATTAGGCCTACTTCAATAATACTACACAGTACTTCATGGGAGTAGGTGGGTGCTAGAGAATTTGTTTAGCATAATTTGCTTCTTTTGATTCTCTAATTGTTTTTTATTTGCAGATTCATGGTTTTTCATCAGGAATTTTGCTGTTAAACATGATTATTTAAAAATGGAGGCTGATGGCTTCAATAAAAGCATATACCATCCATTAACAACATTGTAGCTCACAGTAGGGCTGTCTTTAAAGGTCTATAAGTTGTTGTAAAAATCAGTTCCCCTACTGAAAATTGGTGAATGGGATTTTTACTTCCAGAACCCCACTTTGTGGCGTTCTTTGACTGAACTATGAATGACATGCTGCAAAAACAATTGACCTAGACTTGAAAAGAGCTGCCCTACAGTTCTTTGCCTTTGATTGATTGTTTTCAGCTTTGTAAATCTGACGGCTCCTTAGCTCCTGGGGCTTTATGGGACATCCTACTTTTTACACGCTGTATAGCAGGGATGTATGCTTGCTCAGACACAGAAGATTGGCATAGATGGATTTGTTAAAGTGACAAAGCATTTAGATGATGATTTGTATGAACTTATTTTCAGGTGTTATTCATGAATATTTGAAAAAAATGGTTGTTGTTTCTAGGGCTGAACGATTAATTGTATTTGCGATAATATCGCAATATGAAATAACGCAACTTTTCAATCGCAGAGGCTGCGATTACGGTCACGTGACACGCAAGAGTAAAGAGGGGTGTTCGATTTGAAGATCGATGGGTGTATGACATCAAAGTACGGCGAGAGAAAGCATAAGGAGACGTCCTCTCTCTTATAGCTCTCGCAGTGCTTTGATGACACACACCCAATCGGTCTAAGCAGCGCTGCTTCAAGTCGAGCGTAGGCCATCAGCAGAAAAAGAAAAGAAATAAGTAAACAGCCAAAGGACGTAACTTAGAATGGGAGATGGATCGGTTTGTGAAAGGGAAGAGAAAAGCCATAGATGAAGTGGCACAGACCCAGGCAGGTGCTGGTCATTCAAAAGCTAAATGCAGAAAATATGAAGAGGCATATCTTGCTCTCGGCTTCACTCACTGTGTCTATACCAGACGCTACAGTTGTCGCGTCGCACCGCAACAGCTCTACACTGGATGTGACAAAGCAACCGTTGCAAATCATTTTAACTTTGTGTCAGTACGTCATAAATAGAACAAGGCATCAGTTTAATGCCGCGGCGCATCCAGTGTACACAGCGTCACTGATTATAATGGTTCTACTGTATTTTGCCGCTCGCGTCCGGTGTAGACACGGTGTTTAATGTCATTGAGTGTGTCGTATGCCTTAGCGGACAGCATGAAACCCACAAAAAATAAATAAATGACAGAGAGAGAATAATAATAATAATAAGTTATTCTCTCTATGCTATTTTTCAAGTGATGCAGGTGTTTTTTTCCCTGTAGGTTTTTTAAATAAAAAAAGCATTAATTTTTCATAATGTTTAGTGAAATTATTTGGTAGTCTGAGGTGGGATGGGGATTCGGGAAAGGGGGCGCCAGATT
This sequence comes from Sinocyclocheilus anophthalmus, assembly GCA_018155175.1. Taxonomy (NCBI): domain Eukaryota; kingdom Metazoa; phylum Chordata; class Actinopteri; order Cypriniformes; family Cyprinidae; genus Sinocyclocheilus; species Sinocyclocheilus anophthalmus. The sequence continues at coordinate 540,939 of JADLZN010009782.1, forward strand.
TTTTTGTGTGTTTAAAGGGGGGCGCGACCAAAAAAGTTTGAGAACCACTGGTCTAAAGTTAACAGACAGTGTTTAAAAAGTGCAGTCCACATGTTTACATATGTTTATTACAGTGACTTTGAATTATCTAAAGTAGTGTGGTAAAGCAACAGATTTGTTTTTATATTTCTGCAACCTACTTTAGCTTGTGTGATTTGTTACTGACTTTCATATTAATGTTTACACCAGGCTTATTTAAACATAATTATTAGGTTGGAAGTTCAACAAATCAGTCAATGTACTGTGATTGTAGTTGTTAAATAAAAATGACATTCATATCAATTCATGCATCACCTAATTTCATCGTAACATATAGGCCTGGCCGACAGAAAAGAGCATTTATGTTTAATCTATCTAATATTGTGTTGGTCATACTATACAATGATTTATAGCTTGTCTTTGTTGAATAATACAGAACAAAGAGCTTTAAAAAAAAATTGCATATTAAATCGTAATCGCAATATTGGTAAAAAAAAAATCGCAATTTGATTATTTTCCAAAATCGTTCAGCCCTAGTTGTTTCCTATAGCTGAATTAATGGACTTGCTCTGGAGCCAATCCTGATGTGACCAAATTGGTTACTGATAGGGATGCAACGATTATAGATTTTGTTGGTACGATTATTGTCTGAGGAATAATCACGGTTTCACGATTATGACGATTATTATGCATTTATTCATTTCCCAACATTACAAATTTAATTAATGTATAAAAATCACATGAACACTCTTTAGATATTAAGTGTTATTTATTGCTGGCTTTTGAAACAGAGATAACACCGTAACCAACAATACAGCACAAATAATAATAATAAAGACAAACAAAAGTCCATATCTCCAATTGGAATTAAAAAGGTGACCGCTGCTCTGTAAACATCCATGTCAGTATTTTCATTTTGAAAATAACTAATGAAAATAGATCACAAAAGTATTGTGTTTTCAGTTTGTACATTCTTTACATTTCTTTTGGACCTGAGGCAGAAAACTGGAATCATGAAAAATAATCTTGTTGGTTTTTAACTTATGCATAATACTATAAAAGGGATTATAGATAACAATGTTAATAAGTATTATTAATATAGACAATTAACTTTATTTACCCCACGGGGAAATTATTAATAATGAGGGGAATAAGCTGAACTATTATTGTAATCAACTGTCATGTATTCTTTTTAATAATCTTTATAATAATTCATATGATTTTACATGTGGCCTGAGAAAATCAATCTATATTTGGTTTGTGAGATCAGAGATCGTGCTGCGCACACATACAAACATTCACGAGGACACAAACTTGTTGTGAACCCTGCCCCGTGACTTTTATTAATAAAATAGATTAGATACTGAATTGCTACATATTCATCAGCAAGTAAACTAAAGTCACATGTTTGTAGAGAGACGCGCTGACGCAGGTTCACACACACACACACACACACAAAACACGACTCTTTCGCTCTCCCTCTCTCTCGTCGAATAATTCATTCAAAGTAGCTAAATGTTATAATTAATAGTCTAAATGTGATCTTACCACACTATTTAATCTGTCTGATCTGAAGTGGGCAGAATACTGAGTTAACGAGCCGTAGCTTCGCATCAGTCTTGCCTTCACGTCGTGCATTAAAATAGTTTAAAGCCGTGTATTCGCTCTTTAGAAGCAGTTTTTACGGCAATATTTAAATGACACCCTGGTCATTCTTGGTGTACCCAACATGGTCCCACACTATCGACTTCAGTCATTTCTCTGGTGAAATAAAGCTTGTTTGGTTCCTCTGTCATAGTTCATCTAGTGTGTGTAGTAGCTAGAGCTGTAGTCAAGTCCAGCTTTGTCGAGTCCAAGACAGGTCCAAGACCAAGACTAGTCGAGACCGAGTCCAAAGAGTCCAAATGTTCAAATCCAGTCAAGTCCATCAAAGTTTTGAGTCACAGTTTTCCCCCCCCCCCCCCAGACCCCCCCCCCCCCCCCCGAGTCCAAATGAGAGAAAAAGTATCCTCTTCAAGACCACATACTTAACTATTGATAATGTATGTGATGCTAGAGACAGCATATCTCCTATTCTAAGAAAATCATTTTACATTATTATTTGTAATGATCAAAAAGCATGTGCAAAGTAACAACTCTGTAGGACAGGGGTCTCCTAACTAGATCCTGGAGGGCCAATGCCCTGCAGAGTTTAGCTCCAACTGGCCTTAACACACCTATCCTATTATAGCAGACATATCCACTGATTTGCATTGATTTTGCCTTTCTAATAGTCCTGCACGATATGAGGAATTCTGCTATGATAAGCAGGGAAGTTTTTTTTTTTTTTTTTTTTTTGTTCATGATGATTACTGTGATAATAAATGAAAATTAGCAGTGCATATTAGGGCCAACAAATAAAACTACTTTTTTTTGTTTTTACAGCGGTGAGCATTACAACCAATAACATACGATTCCATTGAGTTTATTAATGCAATGGCCAATCAAAGGCGTTAAAGATGAGTCATCGCTGAAACGCCAGAAGAGCTGAATTCTGCACTCTGGCGCCTAAATCCACCAACTCTGCTATTTCATAGCACGTTTCGGTGCCCATTGCTAAATAACATGTTCATACTGCAATGACAATGAAAATACGATTCATCTTTCAGCCCTATTTCTAACCTCATAAAAAGAGTCGGTAACACTTTACAATAAGGTGTCATTTGTTAACATTAGTTAATGTATTAACTAACATGAACAAACAATTAACAATATATTTATTACATTATTTATTTTTGTCTTTGTTAACATTATTTAATAAAAATACAGTTGTTCATTCATTGTTTGTTCATGTTAGTTCACAGTGCATTAATGTTAACAAACACAACTTGTCATTTGAATAATGCATTAGTGAATGCTGAAATTAAAGTTAGCTAATATTAATAAATGCTGTAGAAGGAAGTAGGTGTAGACTTTAATAAAACACAATCTAACAGGTAGAACATCTACATTTTCAAAACACAGCAAGTGCACCGCTGGTCATGTGACAAGAATCAACCAATCAGCTTCATCCTTTCCCGTAACAAAATTGAAAGCTAAGCCAAGACGCAGAAACAGCTGATCATAGCTGTACAAGGATAGCCATTTTTTTAAATAAATTTAGTAGCAGAGCTACTGCAAGGGATTTTTAGTGCTGCAAATCCATTTATCCTTTGCTGAAACTTCCGCGTCTTCATTCTTAGCAACGGCAGACGCCACGGGAGCGCAAGCATAGAGCGCAGGCTACAGAGTGCTTTGGAAAGAAGGAGAAAGCGGCACGACTGACGTTTTCCACGCGTTTTTAGGCGCGACATGCCAAATGTGGTTTGTTTTGAAGGAAAAAAACAAGCTAGTGCTAGACTTTGGTTGAGACCAACGAGAACATTTGGCGAGTCCAATGACCAAGCCTGTGCAACACCAACTATGGTCTGAGACAAGTCCGAAGACGATAGATAAATGTCTCGAGTCCGGACTCGAGTACTACAGCCCTAGTAGTAGCCTCCGTGTCTCTGATAAGCACAGCATTTTAAGCTGGTGCACCGCTAGTGTAACTTTGTGTTTTCGTTTTGCGCACGTTGCAACTGTTCCGTTCTGTGCAACAGAAACACTCGGTGTAGCGGAGCCTTTACGATTAATTAACCGTGACATTTTAAAGCGCGGTTAATTGAGAAACCGGTTAATCGCTGCATCCCTAGTTACTGACTGACAGGCTAAATTTGCCCTATAGTTGCATTTGTGTCCTCAGACTCTCTGCGCTGTGGAGAGAGAGTTTGTAGCGAACTGGCCCAGATTCAGGTGGCCTCACAGCTTCACAGATGGTACGAGGGAAATGCAGTTGCTTGTGCCAGGCCAAAGTGATGCTCACTGGCTCATGCTTACAGGAGAATGACTAAACTCTCCAACCATGGCTCACATCCTCTGATCTCCTGGTATGTGGTCTGTGCCATGCAATGATATGCATTTATTCAGTATTTTTTGTATAACAAAAAATGTCTTGTTTCATTTATTTTGAATATATGCTTAAGTCATCTTGGATGCAAGTATTGGAATAGGACATATAAACATAAGGACACTGTTTGTGCCTGGCTGTATCTTGTGCTTGACCGCCCTATGTGCTTGCACCTCATCCTTCCAAAAACAGCACCAGGTCTAGGTCTCCATGGCAACTGCAGCTCACCCTGTCTTATTTCTGTTTAGTGGAAAATAACTGCGCTCCAGCCTGGACCTGTGCTTTCTCAGCACCGGGCTCCTGCTGCGGGATGATGTCAGTCTGGGTCTGATGGAGACAGTGGAGAGCGTATCACTCAGGGATGGGCCTGTTCCTGTTTCCTATTGTCCTACTAAACTTCTCTCAGATGGCAAATCAGCCTGTGCCGCTAGTGTGAACATTCAAGGTTTTCTTGCCCTTTTGCACTCCAGAAGCGGCCTTTTAAAAGTAGGTTGAGGCTGATGACGTAAGCAGAGTTATGCCTTATTAATATAATTAACTGGACAGAGAAAATCCCAAACATAGCTTTTGCTGCACACAAGCCTGTCTATCTGAACGGCATTGTTCATTTGACATTCGAAGATAAAATGGCAAAAAGCCTCTGACGAAACGGCCTCTAAATCACTTAAAGTAAACTGTAGCAACACTTTGGCCAGATAGCTCGCTTGTTTATCATTCACTTTCAGTAATAGAAATGGGATGCCAAGACTATCAGGCTCATCCAACCGCACTGACGCCTGACGACATGTTTCCCTCAAGCTTTTGTCCCTGTTGGATATTTTCTCACTGTTGGTTCAAGTGAAGCTTTGGCAAAGCGGATGGTGTCAGACTGAGGTGTAAAGCTTCTCACCAGTGAGACATTACAGACTTCATTAGTGGCACAAATGTGCCCTGCTGGATTGAAAATGTCAGATAGCTGCTTCAGAGGTGGCGGCTGGGAGGGATGGCGTTCTCTCACCCCTGATGGCTAAATGGGCATCACTGTTCCCGGCAGAGTCTATTATTGCAGGAATAATCCTGTGACACCTTATGTTAGATTGGGTCAGGGGATCTGTCACCTGCGTCTTCCTGGCTTTTCCTAAAATGGAAAATGCCAGGCTTGTGGGACATGCTCAGTTGCTCAGTGTTGCAGATGCAATTGACACAAGTTCACGTCAGACCCTAATATTTCTTAAACATATTTTATTAAATAAAATCTGCAATGGATGCGGTTGATCTTTGTTCTTATAGACCTCTTCTGTTATTGTTCCTTGTGGCTTGCAGAGGCTGTTTGCTGCTCAGCATTGATTGTCTGTGCGAGGTGACTGCTGGTTGAATTGTAGCCTGTTGGCCAATGAGGGAAAGTTGTATGATGCTGGACTAAAGCCAGTTTAGAGGCTTGCATTGGGCAGTGGGATGAAGAGCTGGATGTCTTCCATAGGCTATCATGTTGCATAACAGAGTAGAGCCAAACTGCCATGGGAGCAATTGTCAGAAACCTTTAGGCTGTGTTCTGCCCCCCCAAATTCAGACTCAGATTAGGTGGCATGTATGGAGAAGGGTGATACTGTAATAGATTTGTTGAAGTTACACTATGTGACTTTTGGCCCTCTAGTGGTTAATAAATACTTTTCTCTGTTTACGGATATGACATGCTCAGGCGAATGATGTATGCATGCAAAATCTGTCCCAACAGCACTAAAATATAAACAGTTATTATAGGATTACTTCGGTGATGCTGTATAAGGCAAAAATAAAACAATTAATGATTTAATTGCATTTTTATTATTATTATTATTATTATTATTAATACAAATATTAACTACAATCCACTTCCGCATATTACAATGATTTTCGTTCACAAAACCGTAAGTACACAAAGTTTTGTAGGTTTGAGACAGTGAGTCAGATGTTGATTCGTTAGCCACTCTAGCTGATTCATGTAGCTTATACAGGGAAGGGTTTGTCAGACTGATTCATCTCAATAAACTTGTGTGTTTGAACTGTTAAGTTTATAAGACACATTTGATTTGAATTGTAATACACTGGTCACCCCGTCTTATTTGCTTTTGTTTTCAGCTTGTTGATGTGTTTTCTTGTCATTTTGTGACACATGAACTTTAAGTAAAATCTGAGTTCTTGGCACTGTAGATTGTCTGCTGTGATGCAGGAAACATGAAACGGATGCATACAATTATATACTATATTATTAAGTATACATAATTACTTAAAAAATAAATTGTATGAATTACAATTTTATTTCATACCATTCAACAATTAAAAAAACAACCATCCATAATCTTTTTCAGTTTTTTTTGGAAAGCTATTGATGCACACACCGGATGAGAAGTGCAGCGTCGCGTTGCGCCATGTCTTTAAAATTCAAATACTTTATTTTCTATGAGTGTAGGCACACCGGCGGCGCCATTCGGCATCTGTCCGTGGCGCCCAGCTACGTCGTGTTATACTTCTGTCAGGACCACTATCGTCAAAGATGATTGACAATTAGCATACAGTTTGGATTGGCGGTATGGTTCCGTTCTGGGCAAGAACTCCCTGCGCATCCATGCAGCCTGTCATGAATGAGCAGGGAGAGCAGCAATAACCTCCCAGGGTAAACAGAACAGAACCAGCATAAATGTATTGCAGATATCATTAAGGTTCAGTAATTTAATGTGACATTTTAGAATTGGTCTGATTCAAGGAGAATCAGAAGGCTGAATCCTGACTGGCAGAGGAGGAGTTGGGGATGGAGGAGGGTAATTAGCTATTGAGCAATGCGAAAACTGCTGATACTACTGCGGGACCTTATATATGAATACTTAGATAGGTGTCGTATTCCTATAGGTTGATGGGGATCAGCTGAGAGTCCGCTGATGCGAGCTTGACTAACGCGACCTGCCAGAACTGACCCAGTCCCTAGATTTGTAGAATTGTTCTAGACATGCCAAAATTTGACTCTACGCACTGGGGGGGGGGGGGGGGCAACTCTTATTCTTGGTTTCTCTGATGCACTAACTCTGCAGCAGCTCTTCTTCTTCGTCGTCTCGTCTGATGCGCTCACTCAACCAAGCTTTCTAACCACGACTTCGCCCCTCCCCACCCCCCAACCATTCGAATTTCTGTAGTCGGGAATTATTTTTAATGATATTCTAATGAGCCGCTTTGTGATATCACAATGCCCGGAAACCAAACGCTGTAGTCCAAGCGAGCTGTTCGTTGTAGTTCTTGAAAGGGATTTAAAAAAACTAAAATATCTCCCTTGGAGTGGACTTTGAGATTTGTAACTTTCTAGATCTTTTTTATGCCCAAAAATACACACTACACACTGACTAAAATTCAAAAAGTGAAAAAGCATAATAAGACCCCTTTAAGTATTCAAGTAAAAAAAACAAAACTTAAAATGGATCTCGTCTGTTGCAACCCACAAGGTTTATTTAAACATTATCCAATAGTAAACTGTGGAGGACAAAATAAACATTAAATTAAAAAAAAAAACATTTAAACTCCTAAAAGAGCTAATTGGAGTAGTTTGATGCAACTCATTAGGTTTTACATTGTCCAATGTTAGAGAGAGGACAAAATAAATAGAAACATTTAAACTCCAACATGGAGAAGTCTGAAGTAACATAAGGTTTAATATGGTCCAATATAAGACTGAAGAGTAAAAAAGAAATGGAAACATTTAAACTACTGAAAGAACAAAATAGTTCGGTCACAGTTATATCCACGGGCGCTGCGGATAATCCGCAGGTCAGGTAATAAAAAAAGCATTCTGATTAATTGCGGGTGGATAAAATAAATCATAAATGATGCAATTAAATACATTTTTTTTTAAATACAATTTTTTTTCATCAGGCAAACATTTCATTTGTGTGTGTGTGTGTGTGGGTTCGCCTGATTTGGAAGTTGCAGTGACAGAAACGGTGACATTCCAGATAAAGCTTGAAAGGAGTAAAGCCTGTGTTAATGCTATTGAGTAGGCTATTACAACTCACAAAAGACTATTTTAGCCAAGCAGTGTGGAGAGCCACTTCAGACACGGTATAAACACAAGCACTGACTAGAGTACCCACGATCAGCTCTGGTGGCCGTAGAGCCGTAACGCGCCGCAGACGTGTGCAGTGAGGCGCAGATCAGCTCTAACATCACTAAATCTGCTGTTAAAAATGAACCATCCATTCATCATATCATCATGCCAAACATACACGACAAATTAATTTTTCATTGTTTCTCGAAACGTCATAGCATTGCCACACCGGCGATGACATGACTGCAGCGCCAAATCATTTATGTCCCCACACATCATGTACGTCGTCACACGTTGGCGTCATCAAATTGCGATCGGTTCGTGAGATCGGCCAAGTTAGTGAGTACCGATCAAGTCACAAAATGTGATTATTGGCCGATACCGATCTCCGGCCGATCGATCGGAGCATCCCTAGTGTAATCACCTCTGCTCTGTGGTGCTTTCAACATTGTTTAGCTTGTTTGCATGGCCCAATGAGGTCTGCAATATCTGGAGAGAGCTATCAGTTAGCTTTCCCACTCATCACTTGACAAATCTGTCCCAAAGACTAATGCAGATGGGTGTTTGAAAGCGGACATTATACCATGTAGTTTATAGGCAAGGCATATTTTAAGAGCGAATTTAGGTGTTAATGTGGTTTCAAAGCCATAAACACAGACACGGAAACCATTGACATCAGCATTGTAAGGTCAGCCACTGACTCACAGCTGGATAAACACTCATCTTACTAGAATTTCTCTCTCCAGTTCAGTTTCTATCAGCCCCTTTTCTTTTTCTGTTCATCCATTCACTTCGGCTCTTGTCGTCTTTGTTCCTGTCAGTCTTTTGTCTGTGGCTTTTGTTTTTCTTTCTGTTGTCTTTCCCTCTCTTGTTTTATTCTGCATTCCTTGAAAACTGCCCTCAAGTCTGCTTTCGTTAAAAGCACATCAGACGGTGATGGACGTAGACAGATTTGCTAAACTCTTGAGAGGAACCGCTCGAAGCTGCAACTTTTAAACCTGCTGTCAGGAGCTTGAGGTAAAATCTAAATGTTGCAGGCGATGGATGTGGTCCTAGTTGGTTGTCTTTTTCACCTTAATGCAAGTTTGCTGCTTGGCTAAGTGCTGCTAATATAAGCTGACCAGTGGGAGACTGGTTTAAGAGCTTTGACTATCACATCACTTGTTGAGTTATGTCAGAGTGTCGTGTCTGGGAGGCCAACCTGTAAGTCATGTGTCGAAGCAGCACATCAGCACTCAGCTAGGGGATGTTCTGTATGCTGGCTTGGACTGGGACAAACAGATAAATCCTTGTCTGCACCCAAGTGTTATTTTAGCGTGCAGGATGAGATCTGAGTCAGATTGTAAAGGAAATTTCATAGCTACAGTGTTAAGACGTCACTGTTTGTGTTTTGTGGAGCGAGTCTATGCTCACTTGATGCGTTCACACATACTGAGATTTTTATTGCTGTGGGTCACTAAATGGCTCTAAGGGATAGTTCACACCAAAATACTGTCATCATTTATTCACCCTCATGTTGTTCCAAATCTGAATGGCTTTCTTTATTCTCTGGAACATAAAATGAGGAGGACCAGTTTTGCTTGGTTCCTAGTGTTCTTCAAAATATGGAGAAGAAACAAAGTCATACAGGTTTAGAACAACTTGAGGGTGAGGATATTATGACAAAATTGATATTTCTGGGTGAACTGTCCCTATGTGGGTTCCCATGGTCATGGAAAAGCTTGAAATATAAGCAATGTTTTGATATTGAAATTAATGAAGTCTTAAAAATCAGGGATATATGAATACATAAATTTTTATAGTTATGCTAGTATTATTCTTGTGCTGGGTAAAACATGCATAAAATCCACAGTAGTGTCTGATTTGTGAGTCTCCATCTTGTCAATTGGTTCTTTTAAATAATTGGATGAAATGGTTCAGAAATGTATTTTAATGCTTTATTAGCAGTTTAGTATCAGTAATAAAGAACGACTGGGAAGGTCATTTGTCTATTGCTGATGTTCCTGCTGCTTGATGCTGTAATGTTATTTGTGTGATACCATTGCTTTTGAAAATCAAATGAGATTAAAAAAAATTTGATAAAAAAATAAGATGTCATTCTAATCCGACAAGCAATTAGTTTTCTTGCTACATTTTTTTTTCCATTTATTGTGTCTATGTAATATATGGATTTATTATATCTTTGCAGCATTTTATTATATCCCTATATGTAAGCAGAGACAGATTGCATAGTGATGTAATCATAAATCAATAGGGAGATCTGACACTATAACATTAACTTCTCATCCATCTAGTCTCTGCTAGACTACAGTATTTCAGAGATGATATGTGCTCCAGTGTATTCACTCCTTTTAGACATTGATGCATCAATTGACACTGTCCATTTGCATGAAGTAAAACTTTCTATGATCCACTGAAAATCAGCAACTCTCATTGAAAATTAATGACTTGTGGTCACTTTGCTGCTGCAAATGAAAAATGCTTGAACTTTAGATTGGATTGAGTGCAAGGAGATAACATTGTTAACATTTTTATTTCTGTTTATTTTTCCAGATACTCAGTGTTGTGAAGATTCACACTTGTTTACAACAGGACGAGACTCTTGCCGTCAATCTGCACACTGTTGCTTCTGTTTAAGGGTGTAGCACAGAGTGCTGCAGTGAAGATCACCACACCTCCCACAACCCAGAATACTGAGTATAGCGGTGTGAAATTCCACAACCAAATCCCAGAGAGCAGTTAACAAGGCCGAGAGATGGCATTTGCTTTTTCTGTCTGATGCAAGATGACAACAAGAAGCCAACGCCCTTGTAACGTTTTCCCAGAACTAATATTTTTTTAAAACTATTTTCTAATCTCTTCTTACATCTTTTGAATACAATGCTAATGCATTTCCCCTCAACTTTGGAAAGATGAACTTGGGATTGTTGAGCGGAGGGACGATTTAGAATTCAAGCGATATTGATTTCTTCCACCATGTCATGGAAAAGAAACTACTTTGCATCTGGCAGCAGTGGCTTACCGGGTATATTCACCCCACGAACCATGACATCAATCGCCCCCAGCAAAGGACTCATCAATGAGCCGGGACAGAACAGCTGCTTCCTGAACAGCGCTCTCCAGGTAGGACTATATATGTTCATGCTATAAACACATTTTACATGTTACCGTTTATACTTCAGAAATCTGATTAGTGTCTTTCTGAAATGTACAAACGGTGTCTTAGTGTAACAGAAGACTATTGACACAAATTATTAGCCTTTATTTGGTGCTTTTAGGGATGTATTTCAGTGTGGACACCATAAAACTTAGAACACTTTGAGGACACCCCACATGTGCTTGCTGATATGTTTTCATCAACCGTTAGGCTCTACTTGTAGTCTGTGAGGATAAATATTGTGCAAACTCTGTCATTAATTAATGACTCATGCAACGCATGACCTCAACAGATGCTTGCTCTCGTGGGCAGAAATTGCGCCCACCTCCTCTTGTGATTAGCCATTTGAAGCAACAAGTCAAGCGGCTAGATGCATATGGCAGCAGTAGGAACAGTGCGCTGACTCTTCACTCGTTGCTCTCCTCACGCATGAGTGCTATTAGACAAAAAACGCTGTGTCTTTTTCCATTGTGCTGCTTGGTGGAGCCTGCATTAGATTTAGTGATGATTCAAGCACTGTCTGCACTAGACCCCACAAACAACTGTCAGACGCACACTGTCCTGGCCGGTAATTACCCTGCAGAGCAACCTGCCATTACTTACCCTCTATTTTTGGATTACTGTATAATCAGCTGTATGGAAATAAAGGGGCTTAGCTGGCTGATAATATGTCTAAAGCTACAAATTAGAGTCAGTTATGACTGGTTCGAGGGGTTGGGTGTTTGAGGGAGCGTCACGGCTGGATTGTCTGTTGCCATGAAGCATAACAATATGGCAAGACAATGAACTCAAAGCCTGGGGGTGAAAACGGTAAAAAAATGTTTTGTCTGCTGAACAAATTGTGGTGCTTTAATAACTTTCTTGAATACTTTTCTGAGGAATTGTAAGTAGTTAATTTTTATTTTGTTTTTTTAGGACTTGTTGGATTTTAAGAACTTGTCTGTAAAAATGTTACTCACATTAAAGCATGAGTTAATTTAGCTGTGATGTCTTCACAAATTATAATATACAGTGGTGTGAAATAGGCATGTCGCAATAATCAATATATCGACTTGTCGCGCAATATATGTACATGACCTCAATCATTTTTGGTGACACAATATATCGCCCATTATATTTACTTAACATTTAATGTCACCATGTTTTGTACATTCCGTCTTTTGCAGCTTCCCGTACATAACGTGGTGTAGTCATGAGGTGCTAGTTCAAATTTTAAAAAATGCTTCTACAAACAAAGTTTAATCTGCAGATATGGTCTTGTTTAGGGATCTGTGCCTTTGTGCATACGGACATCTGACTGCTAAGTAGTGATTGTGTTTTTCAGCAATAGTGTGCACCTTTAATTTACAGAGAAAAGAAGGTCAGGGAAAAATCTGTAGATGGAAAAATCTCCATACAAGTTCTTTGTGCTTTTTTCTACTTGTTACTTTGCACTTTTTTGTTAGAAAATGTTTATTTACTATTAATTCAGGTTTTTTAAGTATCTAATTTTTTGATACTTAATTTCCATGATCTAAATATTCTTAAAAATGTAAAAGTTTGTCATTTGGAAGTGTGTAGGCCTTCGTGCATTATTATGCTGTTACATTATGAATATATATATACAGTGCATCAAATGGTCTTTAAAATGACAATAATAAATCGCTTATCGCAATTATTTCTGAGGCAATATATCACACAACAAAAAGTTTTTATCGTGACAGGCCTAGTGTGAAAATTGTTTTGCCCCCTTCCTGTTTGGTTTTTAAATTTTTTGCATATTTGTCACACTTAAAAGATTCAGATCATCAAACTAATTTTAATATTAAACAAAGATATTGCAAGTAAATACAAAATGCATTTTTTTAAATGATGATTTCATTTATTAAGGGTAAAAAGCTGTCCATACCTGCCTGGCACTACGTGAAAAAGTAATTGCCCCCTAAATCTAATAACTGGTTGTGCCACGCTTTGCAGTAACAATTGCAATCAAGTGTTTGCGATAACTGGTAATGAGTCTTTCATATTGCTGTGGAGGAATTTTGTCCCACTCTACTTTGCAGAATTGTTTTAATTCAGCCACATTGGAGGGTTTTTGAGCATGAATGGACTGTTTAAGGTCATGCCACAGCATCTCAATTGGATTTAAGTCCAGACTTTGACTTGTCCACTCCAAAACCTTAATTTTGTTTTTCTTGAGCCATTCAGAGGTGGACTTGCTGGTGTGTTTGGGATTATTGTCCTGCTGCATAACCCAATTGCGCTTCAGCTTGAGCTCACAAACTGATGGCCGGACATTCTCCTTCAGGATTTTCCTATAGAGTGCAGAATTCATGGTTCCATCAATTACGGCAAGTTACACAATACATTTTGCCCAGTCTCTTTCTTATTGTTAAATCATGAACACTGACCTTAATTGAGGCAAGTGAGGCCTGCAGTTCTTTAGATGTTGTTCTGGGTTCTTTTATGACCTCCTGGATGAGTCATTATTGTGCTCTTGGAGTAATTTTGTTAGGCTGGCTACTCCTGGGAAGGTTCACACCACTGTTCCAAGTTTTCTCCATTTATGGATAATAGCTCTGACTGTGGTTCGCTGGATTCCCAAAGCCTGGTTTTATAATCCTTTCCAGACTAATACATGTCAACTATTTTGTTCTCATCTGTTCTTGAATTTCTTTAGATCGTGGGATAATGTGTTGCTATTTAAGCATGCTTCACTTTGTCAGACAGGTTCTTTTTTATGTGATTTCTTGTGATTCAACAGGTCTGGCAGTAATCAGGCCTGGGTGTGGCTAGTGAAATTTAACTCGGCTCTCTAAAATAATGTGGTTAATCACAGTTTTTTCATGATTTAACAGGAGGGGGCAATTCATTTTTCACGTAGGGCCAGGTAGGTTTGGACAGCTTTTTTCCCTTAATAAATGAAATAATTTAAAAACTGCATTTTGCATTTACTTGCAATATTTTTGTGTAATAGTAAATTTAGTTAAATCTGAATCTTAAAAAAAAAAAAAAAAAAATTAACTTTTTCACAGCACTGTAGGCCTATTTACATGTAAGGTGAATCAGTTGTCTAGTATTGTTCTCTGTCCCTTAGTTTTGATGTTCTGTTCACATGAAGTGAAAATAACTTTTTATTTTGGCATTACATGCCCTATAATAGAATAAGTTGTTCTTGTTTAAGCTTTCCCAGAAACCCCTTCCAAAATCAATAGTTCTGAACAGCCATTCAATAAAATCTGTTATTCAATCAATAAACTCCTGATTGAAGATCCAAGGATGCAGCATAAATGAGTTTGAAGGAAGGAGAGGGAGAGAGTTATGTCTAGACTGCCTGGGTTTTCAAAGCTGACATCTTCTGGTGTCCTGCTGATTCTGAGACAGAAGGTAAGAGTCAGGATGTGTAATCAGCAGCTTCCTGTTGAGTGCGGCTGCAGCTAAAGGAATTTTTGGTTTTAGGCTATTAATAAATCTTTATCCAACTTCAACTACTATCTTAATTTTCAGTAAAAGGCTCATGATTAGTTAAATCTGATTTGAAAAACTTTGCAACGTTTTTGCATTCGAATTTGTTTTGCATTTGAATTTTGTTAGCCTATCCAGTTGAACCCACTAGATGCGGCGCTGCTACGTTGTTCATTCAAAATATTGCGGGGATAAAAGAACATCAATGCGGAGATGATGTTGTTTGTCAAAACCGAAACCAAACCGTTCACACAGAACGCATGATTATCACATTTTCATGTAAGTTCAACTTTTTAAAAACATATCTCAAGACTTTATAGCGGGTTTTCCCCATCCTACTGCATCTCAAGTTTTTAAATGCAGAAAGTACTCTTTGTGATTGGTTTTCGGTCCTTTGTATTAAACTAAACATACATGCATGGTTCTGTTTTGTTTCTAATTGTTTAAGCACCTTTAATTATATAAGGTTTATAAACATTAATTTAAATATTATGCACTTTTTTCAAAGATAGTCGTGTTATTTTATTATGCTTTGAAGAAACGTGCATAATATTTTGTTCGATTCCTCAGGAGAGAAGCCAAAAGCTTTTTCCCCCCTAACTGAAATTATTCCTTTTAAATTTGAATATAATTTGAATATTGATAAATTTTTAAGTACAAAATCAAATTTCGTTTATCAGGCCCTTTTGAACAGCCCTAGTGAGGGTTATAATGAAATTTGTTTTTAATAAAATGTTAATTTTGATAATGTGATGGAAAACTGAATTTTCCAGTACCATTCAGAATCATTCTAATATGTTTGAAAATAGTTTTTGCTTTTCCTAATATTTTTATGCCAACTGGAGTTCTTTTTTGGGCCATGTAAATGTAAAAATGTAAAATTCCAGTTTGTTCTTTTGTTGTGAAATGTTATTCCGTGGAAGGGAAGTCTTGACATAACCGCACACTATTGTTTTGAATGTTTTTACTGAGTGAAGTGAAGTAACTCACTATATATCCAGTAGCGTTGCGTCCTGCAGCAATGCAGAGATCTTTTCTCCACCGATCTTGCTCTCAACAAGCTCTGAATTAAAGGGGTCATATGATGCGTTTTTCAATTTTTCCTTTCTCTTTGGAGCTCTTGGTGCATGAAGAAGATCTGTAAAAGTTGCAAAGACTAAAGTCTCAAATCCAAAGATATATTCTTTATAAAGTTAAGAGTCAACCACGCCTACCTAAAATGGCTCGTTCCAACACGCCCCCACACGTCTATGTCACTATGTGGGAAGATTTGCTAACGCCGCCCAAATGTCACGCAAAGAAAGAAGGCGTAACTATTATTCTCACTGTAGTATTGTTGCTGCCGCCGCCATGTCGTGAAGGCGCTGTGTTTTTTTTCGTTGTGAAAGCGAAACTACTTTTTGTCTTCCAAAAGAGGACGATATCCACCTTCGTCATGCCTAGAGTTGATCTGTGCTGGTCGCTGAGGGAATACCTCAACTTAGTGCTGTGGATCGCCGGATCAGGGGGGTTGTCACCGTGGACGAAGCAGAGTCCCAGTCCGGGGTCTCACTGTGGTAAGCCGCTCCTTTGTCGAATCTGCCGGCCGCGCCGTTCTCAAGCCGCCACCTCTGCTCACTCTAGCCCCCAGCCTCTGCTCAATCTAGGCCGCGGCTTGCGCTCACGCTAGTCCAACCGTGTGTTTATTGTGAAAGCTAAACTACTTTGTTTGATCTTCCAAAAGAGGACACGACTTCAAATCAGTGGTTAAGTTGTATTTACAACAACTGTTCCAGAACAGTTCAACCCAAAAATTCAGATGTGTGCAGCACATTTTATTGAGGACTGTTTCCTGATTCTGGTAGAGTAGACTACAATGCCAGCAGTTCCGACTCAGTCTGTAAGTACGTTTTCATATTTAAATGGGTCATATGATGCTGCTAAAATAACATTATTTTGTGTATTTGGTGTATGAAATGTGTGTTATGCGGTTTAAGGTTAAAAAAACACATTATTTTCCACATACTGTAATATTGTTTCTCCTCTATGCCCCGCCTTTCTGAAATGCGTTGTTTTTTTTACAAAGCTCATTGTTCTGAAAAAGCGAGGTGTGCTGTGCTTGGCCAACTATCCAGTGCTTTGTGATTGGCCGAAAGACAAATATTAAATATTAATAATAATAATTATGGATTATAATGACTTATACTGCTTTTTTACGCATTGGGTTGCATCGCGCCCCGTAAACATAAAACCATGTCTGCATTTGTGATCGATCGGAGAAACGACAAACAACAAGCACAACTCTACACTGCCCAAAAACTCGCTTTAAACATATAAAATATAAAAACTCTTTAAATAAAAAAAACTTACTTACAGTCTGTGATTCAGAACAGCCGGCATTGTAGGCTACTCTCTCAGGAAACAGTCCTCATCCTCTGTAAAATGTGTTGCACATATCTGAATATTTGGTTTGAATTGTTCTGGAACAGTGTTGTATATACAAATTAACCACTGATTTCTAGTCCTGTCCATTTTTGGAAGGCCAAACAAAGTAGTTTCGGCTTTCACCGAACAGCGTCACACAACAAACGCGTCCTACAGTGATCAGAGGAGGCCAGTGGGGCTAGTGTGAGCGGAGGCTGGCTTGAGTGAGCAGAGGCGGGTGGGATTGAGAACAGTGCGGCCGGCGATTTCGACGAAGGAATGTCCGGAAGGACATGCGACGACTCCGGGCTGGACTCCGCTTCATCCATGGTAAAAGCCGATCTGGCGGTCCACAGCGCAAAGTTGTTGTATTTCATCAGCGACCAGCACGGATCAGCTCTTAGCATGACGAAGCAGATATCGTCCTCTTTTGGAAGACCAAACAAAGTAGTTTCGCTTCACAACGAAGCACACAGCATCTTAACCTGACATTGCGGCGGAAACCACAAAACTACAGCGAGAATAAAAGTTACTCCTTCTTTCTTTGTGTGAACATTTGGGTGGCATTATGCAAATCTTCCCACATAGCGACGTAGGTATGTTGGGACGTGTTAGAACGAGCCATTTTAGGTAGACGTGGCTGACTCTTGACTTTCAAAAGAATATCTCTTGGATTTGAGACTTTAGTCTTTGCAACTTTACAGATCTTCTTTATGCACCAAGAGCTTGTCACACTCCAAAGAGAAAGGAAAATTGAAATCGCATCATATGAATTTAAAGGATTGCCACTGATGATTCAAACGCGAGTTTTGGGCATTGTAGAGTAGCACTTGTTGTTTATCATTTCTCCAATCACAAATGCAGACAAATGGTTTTTTGTTTATGCGGCGCGATGCAACGCAACGCGTAAAAAAAAAGACAGTATAATCTTATAATCAGTATTCATTAACTTTACATTTACATTTAGCAGACGCTTTTTTTTATCCAAAGCGACTTACAATTGGGGGGTACATAAAGCGATTCTTCTTAAGAGAGGCAGACACAAGAAGTGGTTGTAATACCAAATTCTTAGACATTGTTCAAATAAGTACAAGCTAGAAAAGAGAAGGAATAAATAAAGAGATATAATTTTATTTTTTTTTTTTTTATGATGAAGTCAAGTAGCTTCGAAAGAGATGAGTTTTCAGCTGTCGCTTGAAAATTGTCAGGGATTCAGCATTCCGGATAGGGGTGGGAAGATCGTTCCACCAGCCAGGAGTGGTGAATGAGAATGTTCTGGAAAGTGATTTTGAGCCTCTCTGTGATGGTACCACGTGGCGTCGCTCACTAGCGGATCTCAGATTTCTGAAGGGGATGTAAATTCGTAGTCGTGAGTGGAAGTAGGCGGGTGCTGAGCCTGTGGTTGTTTTATATGCAAGCATCAATGTCTTGAACTTGATTCGGGCCGCAACCTGTAGCCAGTGCAAGGAGATGAAGAGAGGTGTAACATGGGCTCTTTTGGGCTCGTTGAAGACCAGTCGTGCCGCTGCATTCTGAATCATTTGTAGAGGTTTGATTGTGCTTGATGGGAGTCCAGCCAGAAGAGCATTGCAGTAGTCCATCCTAGAGATGACAAGGGCCTGGACAATAAGTTGTGCAGCATTCTCCGTTAGAAAAGGGCCTGATCTTTCTGATGTTTTGCAATGCAAACCTGCAAGATCGAGCGTTCTTTGCAATGTGGTCTTTGAAGGTCAGCTGCTCATCAAAGTTTACACCAAGATTTCTGACCGAAGTTGATGGGGTAATTGTAGAAGAACCTAGCTGGATGAAAAATCATACTGTAGAGTTGGAGTGGCAGGGAAGACAAGGAGCTCATTCTTTGCCAGGTTGAGCTGTAAGTGATATGCTTTCATCCATGCCGAGATGTCTGCCATGCAGCCTGAGATCCGTGCAGCTACCGCTGGATCATCTGGTTGAAATGAAAGATAAAGCCGTGTGTCATCAGCATAGCAATGGTAGAAGAAACCATGTGCCTGTATGATGGGACCCAGTGATGTAGTGTATATAGAGAAGAGGAGGGGCCCAATAACTGATCCTTGAGGAACCCCAGTGACAAGTTGATGTGCTTTGGATACCTCCCCTCCCCAAGACACCTGAAAGACCTACCAGTGAGATAGGATTGAAACCAGCTAAGTGGAATCCCTGTGATGCCCAGTGATGAGAGAGTGGACAGAAGGATCTGATGATTCACAGTATCAAAGGTGGTAGATAGATCCAGCAGAATGAGAACTGATTATTTGGAATCAGCTTTTGCAATCCGCAAGGCTTCTGTGACTGACAGTAGCGCAGTCTCAGTTGAATGGCCACTCCTGAAACCTGACTGGTTAGGATCCAGTTTGTTGTTCTGTGAAAGAAACAATGATATCTGGTTGAAAACAACTCTTTCGAGGGTTTTCGCTATGAATGGAAGGAGAGAGACAGGTCTGTAGCTATCTGTAAGTGAAGTGTTTAATGTAGGTTTTTTGAGCAGTGGGGTTATCCGAGCCTGCTTGAATGCAGTGGGGAAGGTGTCTGTGAGGAGAGATGTATTGATGATGTTTGTGAGTGTTGGTAAAAGTGTAGGAGAGGTTGCTTGGAGGAGGTGTGAGGGGATTGGTTCTAGAGGGCATGTTGTAGGATGGCTGGAGAGCAGAAGTTTTGATACTTCTGTCTCAGTGAGGGGACAGAAGGAGAAGATGGGAGTTTTTGGAGTGGGTGGGGTTGGTTTGAAGTCCTGTGTGTGTGGGGCTGAGAATTGACTACTGATTGTTCTGGTTTTGTCTGTGAAGAATGTGGCAAAATCATCAGCTGTTATAGAAGTGGTAGGAGGTGGTGGAGGGGGACAGAGGAGAGGAATGGAAGATTTGAAGAGATTACGTGTGTCTGGAGCGCTGTTGATCTTGTTGTGGAAGTATGAAGATTTGGCAGTATGGACTTCAGCAGAGAAAGATGAAAGCAAAGACTGATACATACTTAGGTCTGACGGATCTTTTGATTTGCACCATTTTCTCTCAGCTGCCCTGAGTTTGGTCCGATGTTCACGAAGAACATCGGATAACCAGGAGTTCGAGGGGACAGCCCGTGCTGGCCTGGAGGAGAGAGGACAAACATTGTCTAGACAAGAGGTTAATGTAGAGCATAAAATGTCAGTTGCTGCATTCACATCCAGAGATGAGAAATGGGTAGGTGAGGGAAGAGAGGATACAACGGAGGAAAGATGGGAGGGGGAAAGGGAGCGTAGGTTTTGTCTAAAAGTAACCGGTATAGGGGTTGGTGGCACACAGGTAGAAAGATGTAGGTTAAATGTAATGAAGAAATGGTCAGTAAATGAAGAGATGTGTAGGGGTTTTACCAAAATGTTTTCTGCAATACAATTGCGTGTGTAAATTTAAGTCAAGTTGGTTGCCTGATTTGTGTGTGCTTGTGGTGGTAAGTCGTTTGAGATCAAATGAAGCAAGGAGTGAATGGAAGTCTGTAGCATAAGGCTTGTCCAGATGAATGTTGAAGTCGCCAAAGACTAAAAGTGGACTGCCATCCTCCGGGAATGAGGACAGCAGCCCATCCAGCTCTTCTAGGAAGGCGGATAGAATTTGCCCAGGAGGCGGTAAATTACCACAACCTGGAGTTTTACGGGAGCTGTTATAGTGATCACATGAGATTCAAATGAGTTGTAATTGCATGGGGGAGAGTGGGTTGAGTATTTCCAATTGTTAGAAATGAGCAGACCAGTGCCCCCGCCCCGGCCAACCTGACGGGGGGTATGAGAGAAAGAGAAATTGTTCGAAAGAGCAGCTGGGGTTGCTGAGTCTTCTGGACGAATCCAGGTCTCTGTCAAGCCCAAGATGCTAAGTGTGGAGTTTAAAGAAAAAGAAGAAATGAAGTCTGCTTTGTTGACAGCTGACTGACAATACCAGAGACCCATAGAGAAAGAAAGAGGATGTAGAGATAGGATGCAGGTTAACAAGACTGCATTGCTGTCTGCGTGTGATGTTAGAGCATTGTCAAGAGACAGGCGGAATGGTTTGGAAACACATGATAGAGGTGGGAAAGAGAGGACAGAAAAGGAGAGTGTGTACAGGGAAGAGCAAAAATATACTTAAGTGCCTGGGCAATTTCGTTGCTCGGTGAAGTCGCAGGTAAAGTCGCAGGTCTTTACACTCGCTGGTCTTCCCACGAGGAGGCCTGAACACTTCCGCTGATGCTTCCGCGTCAAGCGCACAGACTCAGATAAATACACCGTCCTCTAAGACACTAAAGTGAAACAGCTTTTGCCGCCTTCTATTTAGCACAGCCAATAGTCTATAGCAGGGCAATTCCTCCAATCGAAACTACAGTTCGCACTTCAACGCAGGAAGGGAGCAATTAAATTACACGCGCTCCTTCTTAGCCGAGGGCAGTTATTATAATTACCAGAAAGTGCAATCAAAAATACAAACGCAAACAAAAATATAACGTAGAAATAGGCAGAAAACGAAATATTCCTTCTTAGCAGCAAGTAAAAATTCCAACAGCAGATCTATAACCAAATATTACGCAGGACACTCACGTGCAGCAGTCTGTCTCTTCTGTTGACTACTCCTGACCCTCCCCACTGATTGCACAAATGCCTCGTTGTATGGTTTTTAAGGTTTTTGTCTCATTGCTCCGCCGACATGGTCACAACAGTATGGTGAGGGCGTAACATTTCATCACACGCTTGAGGTAGGTCGGCCCAATACAACGCACTGGACTAGCTGGCCAATCACCGTGCACCACCTCGCGATCTTTCAGCTACCGCTGATTGATCCTTATTTTTTAAAAATTGACTTGTTTCAGAAAGGCGTGGCATAGAGGAGTAACAATAATGTACAGTATGTGAAAATAATGTGTTTTTTTTAATACTTAAACCACATAAACACATTCATTACATCAAATACACAAAATAATGTTATTTTTAGCAGCATCATATGAACCCCTTTAAAGTAACAGCGCCTGTTTTTGCATTTATTATGAACAGGAGTGACACGAACATGTAGTACTTCCATAAATTCTGCTAAAATCAGCAACATAAAGTCGCTGGATTTCACAGTCAACACATATGGCTGTTGGCCAGTTTTTAAAAAGACAATAGCACTTAGATAACAGGCAATACGAAATGCCCTATTGAGGCAGGAAAACAAAGTTCTTTATGGAACCCAGGATTGCTTTTAATAAAGATGTCAATGCAAGGAATGCTAGAAATCTACTATTTCTTTCAATGTAAAGTTTGTGATAAGTAGTAAAGTAGTTTTAATGTTTTTGCCATTGCTTGGCAACTTCATAATAGTAAAATCTAGAAGTAATGCCAGTAAAAATCATTGAATTAATATGTTTCTTTTATTTATGAGTTTTAAACATTTCTGTGAAAAGATTGTATTAACTGTGTACCGTGCAAAAAAGATTGCAATGCTTGAGCAACGCATTTTCATTGACAATGTTTAGACATTTGAAATCAAAGCATATGGATAAATGTTGTGTTTGTGGCAAACAGCCGCGGATCAGTTGCCGACTCCTGTGTGAAAGCCCGTGCTGCTTCCCCTCTCACAAGAGCCACCTAAGAGGGGAATTCACCCCATTTTCAAAAATGAAATTCATGCCCTGAATAAATGTCTAAAAATCCTGATTGGAGTATCAATATAAATAGTTATAAATGATAAAAAAGAAGGTTTTAAAAAGATCGGTATCGGTGATCGATATCGGCAGATACTGCTTTCTGTGATCGGCGATCGGTGATCGGCCTCAAAAACCCTAATCGGAGCACCCCTATTATTTTATATCTGCTCTTATTGTATAGCTTTTATTTGTCTTATTTTAAAACTGTTTATCTCATTGTTCTATTATTTATTCTTGTTTTTCTAGCACCAATTTACCAAGACAAATTCCTTGTACATGTATACGTACAGTACTTGGCAATAAACGTGATTCTGATTCTCGGTTTCAGTCAGTCATAGTTATTTTCAGTATATTTTTTCCATCAGCCCTGCTTCCTGTCTGCTTTCCGTCCCCTGGATCTGAAGTGTGTAATATGGTTAGTAATGGGCCGTGGTGTCCCTCTTTGCATAGGGCTATCTCTGATGTATCCAGTTTGGGGACTCGTGCAGTTTTGCTCACTCTTATTGAACTAATCTTTCAGGCAGCGGTCTACTGCAACTTCACAATGTTATTTCACAGTGACAGACTCCACGGTTGATCAGTTTCAGCTTCCTTTCTCCTAAAATACCATTTTATAAAGATCTTGTCTGAAGGATTCTGCTGCCGTTTGTGTTTGTTAAAAAAATGCATCAGATCACAGATTTGACCATCCCCTTCGTGTGATGGTGAGTCAGAACATCGCTTTAATGAGCAGATGTGACCTAGGTTGTCAAGCAAACACCTTTACTTCTTGTAAGGTCCTGCAGGCTTCTCATCAATATGGCCAGTCTCATCCTATACAAACTCTACTGGACAGTTCAGATTAGAAAAAAAAAAATGAAAAGCTGGATTTTGTTGTTAGACATTCTCGGAGGCAAACTCAGTGGCATGACAAGAGCTCCCAGAACTTAAGTGTCAAATCAGTGACGTCAAATCAATAGAAGGGGACACTGTGCCCTGATGTTGACTGCTTGAGACATGGACACACTAGCTAGTCCATGGCCACTGGCTCAGAATGTTCCTGCGTATTTGCAGACCTGCGTACTTGCACCCGGAGACCAGGGGCCGGATTCATGAAACATTCTTAAGAAGAAATTTCTTCTTAACTGACATTTTCATCTTATTTTTTAACTTAAGAAAAAAGTTAAGAATATTTTGTATTCCCAAAAATTAATCTTAAGAATATTCTTATATTTTTTTTCTTAAGATTGTTCTTAAGACAAAACTTGAGAAGAATTCAAATTCTTGAAAAGAATCTTCTTAAAAATCATCGTAAATAACTTCTTAAAGGGGTCATATGATGCGATTTCAATTTTTCCTTTCTCTTTGGAGTGTTACAAGCTCTTGGTGCATAAAGAAGATCTGTAAAGTTGCAAAGACTAAAGTCTCAAATCCAAAGAGATATTCTTTATAAAAGTTAAGAGTCAACCACGCCTACCTAAACGGCTCGTTCTAACATGCCCCCACATGTCTACCTCACTATGTGGGAAGATTTGCATAACGCCGCCCAAATGTTCACGCAAAGAAAGAAGGCGTAACTTTTATTCTCACTGTAATATTGTTGACGCTGCCGCCATGTCGTGAAGACACTGTGTGCTTCGTTTGTGAAAGCGAAACTACTTTGTTTTCCAAAAGAGGACGATATCTGCTTTCGTCATGTCTGGAGCTGATCCCGGCTGGTCGCTGAGGAAATACTACAACTTTGCGCTGTCGATAGCTGGATCGGCTTTCACCATGGACGAAACAGAGTCCAGCCCGAGTCGTCACTGTCCTCCAGGACGCTTGCTCGTCGAAAATCGCCACGCCGTGCCGTTCGTCAAGCCCGACCCGCCCTGCTCACTCTAACCCCCCGCCTTCCTCCTAGCCCCCGCCTCTGCCACTATCAGCCTCCGTGGTGTGACGCTTGTTTCGTTGTGAAAGAGAAACTATCTTTTATGGCTTCCAAAATGGACAACGACTAGAAACAGTGGGTTAAGTTTATTTAACAACACTGTCCAGAACACTTTTTTTATATTAAAGAGTTTTTTTATATATTTAAAGCGAGTTTTTTTTTGGGCAGTGTAGAGTAGCACTTGTTTTTTTGTTGTTTCTCCGATCACAAATGCAGGCATGGTTTAATGTTTACGCGGCGCGATGCAACGCAACGCGTAAAAAGACAGTATAAGTCATTATAATCCATAATTATGTCCCCACTGGATGCAACGAATGCCTCGTTTATAATGGTTTTCATGTTTTTGAATCATCGCTCCGGCCGGACAGGGCCATCATCAACAGTATTGTGAGGGGCATAACATTTCCGTCTCACGCTTGAGGTATTTGGCCAATCACAATGCACTGTATAGCTGGCCAATCACAGCACACCTTTTTTTCAGACCGATGAGCTTTGTAAAAATTGTCGCGTTTCAGAAAGGCGGGGCATAGAGGAGAAACAATAATGTACAGTATGTGGACAATAATTTTTTTTAACCTTAAACCGCATAAACACATTTCATTACACCAAATACACAAAATGATGTTATTTTTAACAGCATCATATGACCCCTTTAAATTTAGGACAGCCCCAGACTTGTCTTAAATCCCAAACAGTAAGAATTATTTAATTAATTTATTGGGTTATTGCAAATAAATTGTTATATTTAAGCATTACAACAACACTAGCTACATATAATACACAGTAGAACTATTAATAGGGATGTGCACGAGTTTTCTGAAGTGACAGCGATGACTGATAATGTAAACAATGATCGGTCATGATTAGCCTATGTGTGACGCTACTTTTTACTGACTTCAAAACTCAGTAGCAACTCTAAAATGAGTCAGATGGGGAGCTTTAATTGAACGCTTTTAATTTTAGCTTATTAATACGACATAATCTTTGTCAGTATTCAGCGCACATGAATGCGCAGGATGCGTTTGCTGTAGCAGCGTGGACACACATACCGGAATTGTTCACTCAGATGAGAGCGCAAAAACAGCACAAAAATGAATGAAACATATCGCTGCAGCTTGAGACAGGCTATTTTAAAAGTAACTGTTCAAAAACGCGGCGCATTAAAAACGTGAAGCTAAGCACCAGTCAAACTCGCGACGAAAATAATGTGCGTGCTTATTAAGATTATTATGGTAATCTGCAGGAAGTGCAAAAAGACAATAAAGTGTGAGTTTATCAGAGCATCATGTATTCACTCAGATGACGACTGTTATTTTCTTCTTAAGAAAAAAATTAAGATGCTCTTAAGAATATATTTGAGAACTTAAGAATTTTTCAAGAATTGCACTTAAGGACATTCTTACGAACTTCGTGGAATTTATCTTAAGAAATTTCTTAACTTATTTCTTAAGAAGATTTTCGTGAATCCGGCCCCAGGACTGTGTTTCAAGAACAACGGTTATTGTAGGAAACTCCTGAAAATGTCTTTACGTATGTCAGTGTATGTAAGGTTTTTGGTCACAAATCACACCATTTCTTTCTTCTACAGTGCAGTTATGGCGCTTTTCCACTGCATGGTACGGCTCGGTACGGTTCACTTTTTGGGGGTTTTCCACTGGGTACAGTGCCTGGTACTTTTTTTAGTACCACCTCGGTTTAGGTTCCAAGTGAACCGTACCGTTACCAAAACGTGACGTGTAAACTGCTGATCACGGATTGGCCGGAGAGAATCGTCACTACCTGCGTCACTGAACTTGTGACACAAATACAACAGAACCGCTAGATTTAAATCAGCACAGCCAGCGAAGCATCGAAAGCAAATGTTTTGAACGAATGCACCTTTTTTTAACAACCAAAAAGTGGCTGTTTCGTTGTCTGTTGAGGAAGTACAGACGTTTCTCTCATTGATAGCCGAGGAGCGGATTCAGCAACAGCTTGATGGGGCGATGCGGAATGAAAACGTTTTTCAGGAGTCACGGAATTAATGATTCAGCGCAACTATAGCGACGTGAATAATTCCGCCCACTCTAAAGTTATACTAAACTGCAGTGGAAACGCAAACCGAGCCATGCCGTGCTGTGCCGTACTGAGCCACGCAGTGGAAAAGCGCCATTAGAGTGTCTCTTTTTTTTTTATGTATTATTTAATTTTTTTTTTAGTTTAGATATAATGGCCCAAAAGGGCAAATTACTCTTCTGTCAACCTGTCCCAAAACACTCACATCTTTATATTTTAGCACTGCTTGGCAAGGCTTCAAGTAAAAACTGGTTTTCCTAAGACCATGTGGTTTACATTGCAAACAAAAATATGGAGTTTATTGATTGTGATGAATACTTGTGATCGTGTTGTAGAGTCCTCTGATGCACATTTTCATGCCCGAGGAAATATTTACATTCAAGCTTTTGTGTTTAACAAAAACAGTATTGCATTTCATACATTTTATTCCCTTACAGTTTCACTTGCCATGCAAAGAGTGTCAGCAGGTCATACAGGGTGATCGTAATGGCATGAGAGATCAGTGCTGTTGAGTACTATTAAGTTTTATTGTGCAGAGACCTACGCACAGCCCCAAACAGATGTTTTCTACTTTGTGTCTCTGATTTGTGAAATTACTCTCTGAAATTGATTCTGTTAGCACTATAGATTTTAAAGGGGTTCAAAGTAAGCCAAATGGACAGCTCTGCTTAAGATTTCTGACTGAAACATAAGAAGGTCTCTTAAACGTTTTGGTTTACAGGCCAGCTAACTTTTGAAGTTCATTGACAGACTTTGTCACTATAAGAGTGATTAAGGCATCTCTGAAGGTAAAGTTAGACGGCAGATTCATTTGGGTAACTGAGTTGTGTTAAGTGGGACTGACAGCTCTCTTAATAATTCAGCATGCAAGCATGTAGATCTGCCGGGTGAGCAGCGGGGCCATGGCACACAAAGTCCCCGCTCATGGCGGGCAGGTGGGGTCAGCTCGACCTCCGCAGCCTCCCAGGCACGGCCAGATGGGAGGTGTGCATGATTGTGTGTCTGTGCGTGCATGTGAGCTGCCCAGCAGGAGCCTAGCAGGTCTTTGTTTGTTCCGCTGACATTCCGCATCATCCTTCACCTGGAGATGCATACATTCCTCAAGATGAAAGACTAAAGCTGGGAAACACGCTCATCACTTCATCTTACTATCAGACTTTGCTCTGCTTGTGAACCTGCTCCCGTTTCTTCAAACTCTTGGATAGAGCACACAGGCTTATCAGATCTTTGACACCTGATTGGTGAGACCTAATTGCTTCTTTCATGTGATTGGTTGAGATTGTATTACGGTGTGTCAAGAAAGCTGGATTTAGGAGATTGTTTAGGAAAGGAGTCGTTCAGCGTCAGATACAACTTGCACAATCTCCATCTCCAACCTGACTTGACTTCTTTAGATGCCTTGCCCTTCTGAGAGAGACACTTAGGAAGAGGTGGAAAGTCAACTGCAGGCGGTGCAAGTGCTTTTTTAGCCTGATGCATTTTTGATGACTTGAGCTTCTCAGGCATTTTAGAAGGTTTGTTGAGTGTCTGATGCTTGATTGAACCTTTTCTCAGCCTTTCAGAGCACTCTCATATCATGCGCAGGCAGCATCAAAGATCAGAGGACGATGTAAACGTTTCTTACGACTAATTGCACATTTTTCTTATAGGTTCTCTGGCATCTGGATATCTTCCGGCGAAGTTTCCGGCAGCTCACCACACACAAGTGTATGGAGGACTCGTGCATCTTCTGCGCTCTGAAGGTAAAGCACTGAGCCCATCAGGGTTTTACTTTTTTCATAATGCATTAAATTCATGGAGCTGACAGGGATCTCTGGTCCATTATAGCTTTTCTAATTCTGTACTTTCACTTTTTATATGAAGGCTAATGTGTTTCTGCCATCTGTATATGCTTCAAGATTCTGAAATGTTATCAAATATTAAATAGTGTCTAAATAAAAAACTTTATTGTAAAAGCAGAGATAATTGGCTTGACCCACTTTATTTACAGATAAAAGTACATTTTTAGTTGAAAGGCATAGTTCACCCACAGATGACAATTCTGCCATCATTTACTCTTTACCCTCATGTCGTTCCAAACCTCTGTGACTTTCTTTCTTCTGTGGAACATTATAAAAAACAAACTCTGAGACATTTCTCAAAATATCTCTAAGTCAGTGGTCACCAAAACCTGTTTTTTTTTATGTTGGGTCTACTAATAAATGGCTTCATTTGGTAAGTCTATAAAGAACTGCACCCAGCAACTCCATTACACTGCTGAGCATCCAAAAGGATAGTAACTTGTTTCATCTTGTGTTTGCACAAGTTACTCAACTTTATGTAACAGCTATTCATTCTCAAGTGAGAAACAAATCTATAATTACAATTTTGTTAGTATAATTACTAGTTTACATGTCTGTTCTAATTATTATTTAGGCCTAGTTATTTTGTCTGATACCAAAACATTAAAAAAACAGTGTTGAATCACTACTTTGTCATTTTGTCTGCTTCGAAGCGTTGGCAGACCATTATATGTATGTTGACGTACTATGAAAACATCAAATATATGGAATTGAAGGAATAGATATGCATCAACAACTAGCTATCCTGTGTTTAACTATAGCTACATGGCAAGCAGTGTTGCGTGTATTCAGCTCTTGCTGTGCCATTTCTTTTTCCGTTCCGTTTCTTTTCAGTCCCTCCCTTACACTCATTTTATATTAGATTCCTTCTAATGTTCAGGATTGCCATTGGCGCTTTCCATCAAAAGTTCAATAACTCAGCTGGAAATTAGAGATCTCTCTCCTGAGCCCTGTGTCAGCGCAGTAGGGGGCTGCCTGTCTGCTCTCACACACAGGACTGGGACAATATGTCTGTCAGCCTGTCCTCTCGCTCTCATGGGTCTGGTACTGCCTCTGTATTCGGCTGTCTGTGTTTTTCTGACTTTACTCCAGTATGTTTCACGGGCAGTGACATAAGTGCAGTGCCTTTATTCGTTCAAATCTCTCAAGAGTTTTCAGCCTTCAAAGTAAAGAAGTTAATCCTGTAATAACTGTTTACTGAGGAGTTTCTTGATTCAGCACAGAAGACTTGCAGACAGACATGTCTTGCTTTACAGCATTTGAAATCTTAGATGTGTTCATATATACCAGGAGACTTAATTATGCTGTTTAAATGTGGCTTAAGAGGGGAAAAAAATACGGCTTTTAATTGGATAGTTCACCCAAAAATTAAAGTTCATGCATTTACTCACCATCGTATCATCTGTATTACTTTCTTTCCTTCGTAAAACACAATCTTTAAAATGTCTTTGCTTGTCATGGTACTTTTTTTAATATAAAAAAGAAGTTGTGATTATTGACTACATTAAAAATTACATTTAATCTTAAACATCATATTCATTTTCACATTTGAAAGAGATTTGAACTCTTTATACAACAGTTTGTAACTGGATACAGGGTGACAAACTGTTGTATAAAGGTACACTTATTGCCCATTTTTGAAAGAAGTTGTGTGATGAGCTGGTGTTGGTTTTCTTTAACATTAATCGAAAGCTGTGGTTGTTTTTCAGAGCATCTTTGTGCAGTTCCAGTTCAGCAGTGAGAAGGTGCTGCCCTCTGACGCTCTCCGCTGCGCTCTAGCCAAAACCTTCCAGGATGAGCAGCGATTCCAGCTCGGCATTATGGACGATGCAGCTGAGTGCTTCGTAAGGGCTCTTGACTCTTCACCATCGCCCTTTAGCTTTCCTCCCCTATAGCGCATTACGGCTTTTCCTGCTATTCTCCTCCATGTCCTTGCTTTTTCAATACACTATAGTATTCTTTCACATGCCAAATTAGACTCTCTGCTCAAGAGGTAGATTTTCTTGAAGAGGAAAAATGCACTCTGACATTTCTTGTGAACATTGTTAGCTCAGCTCTTGAGTCCACCAAGTAGAAGGAAGGTGTTTGATATCCTCTCGGCCCTGTATCGGTCCGTCCCTGTATTTTTTTGGTTGCATGTCTGCTTTCATGTCAGTTTTTATCTCTTGTCTCTTGGCAGGATGCTTGAGAGTACAGAAAATGTAAACCTTGTTTGACTCTGTAATCTTCTGTAATCTCATAGACACACATCCTATTTTGTGCAGTGATTAATTTTCTCCTAATGGCTCATTTTAAAGGTCATAGCATCATAACGTATAAGATAAAGAATGGCTCCCTGTCTCAGCCTCTTTCTACTGCTTGTTTAGCAACATCGTACAATGTGCTGACCAGTAAGAACTGCGACCACAAACTGCAAATGTTAATTTTTTCCCCCTTAACCGCTATTGTTGACTGGTCATTATGCAAGACTGGAGGCGCTGGTGAAGGGCAGTTGTTTTGTGAACTTTCAACATCTCCCTACAGAACACAAGCCTTCCCCAATTCCCAACATTCTCAACTATATCCCTCAGCCAAAAGAGCTGAGCATGCTGTTATTCACAGACTCGGTACACACCCACTAGACGGCGAGAATCAATTAACATGAGACATACAGGACAGATGTATGCTGTTTCTCTTCAGTGAGATTTTGATTTAAGCACACTGATTGGTGATAATTAAGCAATAAGTCTCTCTCACAGGAGAATATCCTCATGAGGATCCACTTTCACATCTCTGATGAGACCAAGGAGGACATCTGCACAGCCAAACACTGCATCCCTCATCAGAAGTTTGCCATGACACTCTTTGAGCAGGTGAAGCCTTTTTATTAAAAAGGAGCAATATTTTTAAAGGCACTATGAATTCCATTGGTAATGCATTTAGTAGGACGTATTTCTGAATGACACTCAATATTTGGTGGTAGAAAATGTAAAACAGTGTATTATATATCAGCATTTAGTTGGATTATAGTTTGACCTGTCTACATTGCACATGTCAGTAAATATTTGTAATTTTTTTAATAATTGATCATTGATAATTTCTCTTTTATAATAACATGCATTGCTTGTATCAAATGTATTTTTATATATTTTTGCTCACTTTTAAACCTTTTTTCATCACTTTTTTGTAAGTGATATCCTTGTAAAATAATTTTTTAAAATCCTATTCCAGTCATCAAATGGTTAAAGTTCATATATGTCATGGGAAAGCCATATGAAAATAATGAAATAATGATAATAATCAGTTGTCAATTAATTAATTTGTGTTGTGTCGAAAAGTGTGGGAACCCTAATACACCTAGTTTTTAATATAAAATAATGTTTCCCACTCTGTCTGTTTGTATAGAAAAGATTATTGAACAGATATCGTTTTTTGTTCTCATTTAGTGTGTGTGCAGCAACTGTGGAGCCTCCTCAGACCCCCTACCCTTCATTCAGATGGTCCACTACATCTCCACCACCTCTCTGTGGTGAGCAAAATCATCCCTGCAGCACATACACATGCACAAAAATGATTGATGCTAAAGAATGAGGTCATTTTGAAAGCTGGGACCGAAAAGGGCCACACTGTGTACGGCACAGAAAACATCATGTCCTATACTCTTCTCCAGCTGAGCAAATGAGCTCTCTGCCACATCAAACACAGTGAAATCAATCAGAACAGAGAGAGATTCCCTCAATGGCCAAGAGCACATGGCAATAGCCAGCTTAAATATTACTCTAGGTCTCCTGGACAGCAGTGCCACTGCTTTTAATCATGGGTGCAGCTCCCCTTGAACTCTGCAGTCAGATGTTGTCACCATCCGCTTTTAGAGCTGCGCATTTGCGGACACAGTCTGGATTACTGCATTCAGCCTGGCAGTGGAGCAGATACTTAATGTTGTGAACAAACATTTGTAAGCACAACAGCGATGAAAGGACTTCATGAATATTCCAGCATGCAGCTCTGTGATTAAGGAGGCTTTTTATGATAATAGCTGACATTGCAGTGCAGAAGAGCTTTCTTCTGCACAAGGACATTGACTGCCTGTGTCTTTGAACCCGAGAACTGTTGTTGTCCCACTCAAAGTATTACAGCTAATGGAGTAATAAATGAATACAATAATAATAAAAAAAATTATTTAGCTAAGCATTGTAGTTTGTCTCTAGTTATAGTATAGTTTTATACTATTAAACAATTATAATTGTATACTATTAAACCTAGTGATCTGCCTTACTGCCTATAACATGAAATGTGCAGTCATAGGCAGGAAATTAGTTGGACAAATAGTGCTGGCTCAAATGAGTTACAATACATGCAACACAAAATAAATTATTCAATATTCTGATAAGAATAAATATATTTAACACAGATTTTAAGAAAAAAGTAGTCAGGAATGCCATCTCCAATTATTTGGGAAAACATGGTATCTGAGGGAGTTGCATTTCTTAACTTTTGGGACAGCCTTCATGAGCAGGCCTGTGATACCTTGAAATGCTGCCTACAGATTCAGTTCAGATGCCTTTGAAACTGTTTTTTAGCCTTAATGTAGGCTGTTTATTAATACCAGTGAATGTAGCAACTTGGCCCATTAATATAAAATTCAAATGATGTTCCCTCAAAGATGTGAGCATAACAGCTTCAAACATGGCTCTCAACCAGGCAACATTTCTGAACAAGAAGATTTTATACTGTTTTATAATATTATTTTTGATGAATTTTAATGTCAGTGGGAATGTTTAAGATATTTTTTGTATACACACTCTCACTGGGAGGAGCCTGTCCAGGTAACATTGTGACATTGGCAAGGCTGTCTCCCTGAAACCTGCCTGAGCTGTGATGTTGCTCCAGGCACGCAGTGTTGCAGTGTCTTTGAGATGCAGTGACCTCTGCTGCAACAATACGATCAAACCGGTCTGGACTGTGACCTCCCTGAAAACCCTTCTGAATACAAAAAACACTGTACACAAACACACCTTAACACTTGAGTCAGTTGTTTAGGTTAGCGTTACAGGGAAGAAAAGAAAGGATAAAAGAAAGGGGGGGGAGAAAGAATTCCATTTTTTATTTTTAAATTCATATAGTAATTATAGGCTGTTAACAAATACAAATACAAACACTTCACCCGTAATTACAGATATGAGAGCTGCAGTGTATTGCTTGTGCTATCTTAATGTGTGACATGTGTTGGTTATGCTACAGTAACCAGGCAGTGCGGATGCTGGAATGCCGGGAGAAGCCCACCCCAGACATGTTCGGAGAGCTGCTGAGGAACGCCAGCACTGTGGGAGACCTGCGCAACTGCCCAGTTAGCATTACCACACTCCGCCACACACTCAGCTCTATCAAATCAAGTGCTAATTATGCTATGATTGTGTTGTGTGTGTGTTTGTGGTGTGTGTGTGTTTGTGGATGATGGCGCTTGTCTGCGGTTGAATATGATTGTGCCCATTAATTTCGCGGTCCAAACAGTACACAATCAGTGGAAGTAATTTGTCTCGTGCCATGATGAGGACCAAATTCTACGCAAAACCGCACACTTGTTTGTCATGTCAATCAGATTTTTTCCCTTGGATAATGCATGACGGCTTATCACATTGGCAAAAAAATATTTCTTAATCGTATTTTTGTCTTTTTTCCCCCCGCGGCAAAAGTGTAGCGACACACATCCATGAACAAGATATATTACTTCAGAGCAAATAACATATCAGGAGGATTTTTTTTTTTCTTACGTTTTTTACAAAATTAATCACTTCCTTCAGAATTGTGAGATTTTATCAATGTTACACAAAAATTCTATTTTCAAATAAATGCTGTTATTTTTAACTTTTTCTATTCATCAAAGAATCCTGAACAAAAGTATAATTGTTTCTCAAATAGTAAACGTTGCATCTTGTCATCATTGAAAGGGGTCAAGTGCCCACTGAAGACTGGAGTAATTGCTTCTGAAAATTCAGCTTCAGGAATAAATTACATTATAGGAAAATACAACCATTTTCTAATTGTAATCTATTTTTACCTTCGCTGTTTTGTACCGTATGTTCTGAGATGGTTGAGCATTAAGAAGAATTCTTTCTTCCCGTTTTTTTTTAAGCTTATTGGCGATGGCAGGACGTATTTTTTTCTAATTCAAGCATAAACCAAGCTTAAATTTTGACTTCTCTGATATTCATATATACGACATTCATATAATAATGAATCATTACATTAGTAGATGACATTATGCTTTTATGTTTGTCTGTTCACTAGTATTAATGGAAGTAAACATGTTTTGAGTTGACACTATGGCAAGATTTCCTTTAGAAATGAACACATTTGAAAGTTGAAGAACAATCTGTGTAGATCTGAAACAGACATGCTATCTTGACCCTCAGACATGCTTCATGCAACCTAAACACACACACAAAATATGGGTGTTCATCTGTGGTTTCTGATCTATATTAGAGTGACTGTGTAAGTTCGGGCAGAGGGAATGGGAATTAATGGTAATGGCTAATGTAAGTGTAGTTAATGTAAGTTATAGCTCCAGAG
Source organism: Sinocyclocheilus anophthalmus (assembly GCA_018155175.1). Taxonomy (NCBI): domain Eukaryota; kingdom Metazoa; phylum Chordata; class Actinopteri; order Cypriniformes; family Cyprinidae; genus Sinocyclocheilus; species Sinocyclocheilus anophthalmus. The sequence continues at coordinate 575,979 of JADLZN010009782.1, forward strand.
CTTTCAAGCTCCAGTATATTAAAAAAAAATTTTCCTCTGCCCTTTTTTCATGGGGGGCAATAACACACAGGGCAACTGTGGAGAGAAGCTCCGTATTCGACGTGTCCTGATGAACTCCCCAGAGATCATCACCATTGGCCTGGTGTGGGACTCAGACCACTCTGACCTAGCAGAAGACGTCATTCATAGCCTGGGCACCGTCCTGCGGCTCGGAGATGTAAGACATGCACCCTGCCAGTAGTTAAAATATCCCACAAACTACACACAATTCCACTGATATAAATCGGTTGATAGATGAACAAATCCACAACTGAAAACAGAAGCTTTTGAAGTTATAGACGGTGATAAATGCATTCGGCTCCAAACAGCAGTGCTACAACTCTGAGATCACTGTGATGCACATGGGAATTACAGGCAGAACTTGTCAAACTTGTTGCATCAATGACAATGACTCACATAAAAGCAACTCTCTGCCACTGATTTCAGGCTTCCTTAGGACACAGGGCGGGCACAGGGTGTCCTAAGTGGGTTTGCATTTCACTAAGTACTGGGTTCACGTTTCAATGTGAAATGTAAAACCGTTTTAAGACCTAAACAAATGATTATTTTAAACTGAAATACATCTAGAGATCAAGAGTGGTGTTTTGATAATCTCCATCACAGATGTTTTTAATACCTTTGAAAGATCTCATGGTCACTTAAAATAGGTAATCTTTGAAATGGTTTGGTTGTGTGGGTCTACTTTTATGTGTGTATGTGAATGTGTTTGTATTTGAGTAATAAGCGACCTCTCGTCCTTCATTTCACCCATAGCTGTTCTACCGAGTGACAGAGGACAAGGCCAAACAGGCGGAGCTCTACCTTGTGGGCGTGGTCTGTTACTATGGCAAACACTACTCTACTTTCTTCTTCCAAACCAAAATCCGCAAGTGGATTTACTTCGATGACGCTCATGTGAAAGAGGTAATAATCTGGGCTTTGTGTAACCAGTGAATGTGAAAAATGCAGCCCTTAGCTTGCCGGTTTGCCAGGGTTGTTCGTAGGGCTTTATTTATACATGCCCTGATCTAATGTTCCTTGCTAGCTCTGTCCATTGGGAGTTTGTGTAGAATCATTAACTGGGATAGACCAATGTGTTGGCTAGTTATTTAGCAGTGCCCCACAGGCTCCCAGCATGTGGTGGGTGGGTGGGTGAATGTATGTGCGTGTGCTGTTTTACATAATTCGACAGCTTGTTGACTCACCACTTAGGAGTCTGTGTTTGTGCGTTTGTCTGTGTGTGCAGGTATATGTGCACATGCCAGTAACTCAATGCGTCAATAGTCATTAGTGCACATTCTGTATATGGTCATAACATAAAGACAGGAATGGCACAATGTTCATAGCAAGTGAACGTCAATAAGTTATTATGCACAAAAAGAAATCCTGCCATGCCGACAAATTACAGTACGTTCAAATGTTTAATACGTTTATTCAGCTGGATAGGCCTTAAATTGATCATATCTACTTAAGACTCCATCACAGAATGAATTACATTTAAAATATATTAAAATAGATATCAGATTTCATATAGAAAACTAATTTCAGCAACGTTAAAAAAAATCTTACTGACCCCAAGCTTTTGCATTTTCCATATTATGACTGGTAACTAATAAATGCTGAATTTTATTTAAGTATAAAATATTAATTGTATTAAATACTAAAATTCTGTACTATTTTACCTAAATTAGAAATAAAACAATGTTTTATAATGTACAGTATGACAAATGGATATTAATTTTGAGAATTTTAAAAATTAACTTTCAGTAAGAGTTAGATGGCCGCAAAGATAATCTGAATAGTAAAATATAGAAAATGAGAATGCTCAATTAAATGCTCATTATCAGCTGATACCAATCTCGAATATTGGTTGATGACTGATGTGGTACCAATATATTGGTACATCCCTACTTTTTACAGTGATACGTTTAGTGCATAATTCCTGCAAGTATTGAAGGTACTTGGAAAAACAAATAGTGTGTGTTATGTCATTCCCTTAGTTCTGAACTTGCAGAATTTTATCTTCATAATAGCAGTGCAGGGCTGTAGATTCTAGACAGTTGCAAACCAAGCAGCTTTTTCTGTGGGGTCTGGCAAGCCTATGCTGACCTGCACGTGAGCTGCGCAGAGCTCCTACAAAAGCCCTCTGAAAACAAGGATATCCCACTATTGTTTACAACCCCAGCTGGACAGTGACAGGGCGTGGCCTACAGACAGAATCCGCCATGATAGTCCACCGCAAACAAACACACACACACACTAAAGCTCACTGTCCCGCTCACACTTTCACGTTTTCGTGCATGCTTGTCTGTTACTGCGGCTCGCTCGGGCATCCTGTCTGTTTATGGAGGGAGCGTAGAGAAAGGCCATCCATTTGGGAAGTGGAAGTCTTGGGGGTAAGATTGGTGTGAAAATGACGGAAACATGTCGGACTTGAGTTTCAGTCTCAGCTTTGTTATTCAGGGTATCCAGAACATTTCAGCTGGTCTTTGCTTTTTTGTTTTGTTTTTCACTAGGTGAGAGTAATATTTGGTTGAGCTGTTTAGGGATTAATTTAGGAAAATCTGTCAAATGTATTATTTAAACTGCTTTAAAACTATACTCTCTCTCAACATCTTGCCTTTTATTTTCTCTCTCACAGATTGGGCCCAAGTGGAAGGATGTGGTGTCCCGCTGTATAAAGGGGCATTACCAGCCGCTGTTGCTGCTCTAATGCTGACCCCCGGGACCAGTGTCAGTTAAGTACTTGGCTTCTCGTCTGACCTACTCACTACCTAAAGCATACTACGACATGAGGATTCATTGACTCTGCACCCAAGCAAGCCGTTTACTGGTCCTATAGGGCTGTTGCGGTGAGGGAATTTTCCCTTGCGGTAATTTTGAGTGGCTCAGTAGCGTGGTATGCGGTATTACCGCCATATATATATATAATTTGTGTTTGTGTTACGATATAACTAACGAGGTCATATTCAGAAGACAATGAGACCGAAACCAAATAGCGTTGAAACAGGAAGTGAAGTAAACAGAAGAGAATGACAAAATAACGGTCCACATAACAGAACATAAACCTGACAATAAGCTCGTTAGGCTATCGTTAGCCTATATGTATAACAGTTAGTCTAGTTGTAATCTGATCTTCTAATCTGACTGGACAAGAGACTTTCTATTGATATTTCCACCTACGCGCGTTCTAGACGGGCTGTCAGTCAGTGCAGTTACAGTGTTGCGCCACAAGGTGGTGGAACGTGACTCATTCAACTACACGTTCAAAAACGCTGATTCATTCATTCAAGAGACGTCATGACACACGCTGTTGAAATTAATTTAACTTTGAGCGCCACTTTATAAGGCTCAGTCGACCCATCTTCGTACAATGCTAAGAAAGAAATTTCACTTCCTTGGACATGACACTATTTTTCACAAATATATATGCTCTGCCTGTGGCCAGACCAAGTATTCGCACGCGCTCAGTCGATCTCTCTCTCATTCACTGTCTGTTTAGGCTTGTTAAGTGCAAATCTATGGAGCCTCTGTACAAATCAGCATGGTACACATTATGTTATCATTACTAACTTGTTTAATATTCAGTCCACATGCATGAAGTGTAAAACGAGAATGGCATAACCTTACGAAAAAAGAAAACGTGCAAAAATTGCTGTTGCTGTGGTTCTTGCATTCCTCTGTGGTTTGCTGGTCAATAGTGGTATTGCGGTTATCGCGACAGCCCTAACTGGTCCAATTTATTTTACTGCATTTCTTTGGTGCACCTTCAGGAGGATGTTTTACATAGTAAAGCAAATGTTTCAATTCATAACAAAACAAGTAATATTTCAATACTGATTATAATAATTATATCTATGCATTGCTTTATAGACAAATCTTTAGTGGAGTTTGCTAAGACTGTCGGTGTAAAAAAGAAAAATTCTGTTAAACAGTAAAGAATCAGCAGCTGTAATAACCATATATTTCATTAGAAGATATGATGTCAATATACTGAGCTACTTGAACTAACAAAGTCTGCTTTTTACCTTACAATATACCGATAATATAGATGGTAATAGTTCATCATAAGTAGCCTGTCCATAAAACATAGCTAATACTCATGAATAAATGGTGCACAGGGTAATATACACACAAAGACAAAACAACAAAACTTTGCCTTAGAGTTAAATGTTGTGCTACATCATAGTTATATCAGAGCTATATCTAGGTACCAGAACATAATAGAAACTTGGGATGAGCTCCTTTGACCTGAGTAAACATCCACCCAGAATACCTAGCACCTCTCAAAACTCTTTTTGCCAGTCACGGCTTTTGACTAAAAATTCCAGAATCAAATTTTTAAAGCAATATTGATTCCCCAGTTGGTAGCCTCAGTGATAAGCATCAGATCTTCTGTTTGTTTTGTCAGGCCGTGAGCCGTCAATTTCCAGCGACACACGGACAGACTCCTCCACAGACAGCTACAGCTATAAGCATTCACACTCCCACCACGAGTCTATGGCTTCCCACTTCTCCTCTGACTCCCAGGGAACCGTCATCTGTAACCCGGGCAACGACTCCGCCTCCCACAGCAGCCTGGAAACCACAGGTATGTCAGTTTGTACACTCACACTAGAATCAAAGACAGTTTAGACACCATATTAGGTATATTGGCACTGAGTTGATCCATACAGAAGTAAACTTAATGTGATCTGTTTTATGTCCTGCTTAGGGCTGCACAATTAATGGTCGATCTGATTTTGTTTTATTTATCAAATAGCAAATGCTGTGATATAATTAAAGAAATATGTGCTTGAGCGTTTTGGAGTAAAGCATGGCACTGTGTTCATTTACACACAAGCAGCTCATGATCCGGTGTTTTCAGCATCTCAGAGTGGCTCTGTTCACAGTAAATGCTGCTCCACCTTGATTCCCGTACTGGCTCTACGCTTCAAATAGTGACTTTGGTTGTTACTCGCTTGTGAAGGTCCTGACAGCGATCAAGTGCAGCGCCACACTCTCAGAAAAGATGGGGTCTTGGACAGAAAGGGAGGAGTTTTGGACTGGAAACGAAGTGCCAGCAGGCCACGAAAATTTGAGGCCCGGGGTGATTCAAGGAGTCGTTGCTCTAAGACAGATGAGGTGTTGTCTGCCGGCTACCACAGCGAAGGTATGCAGTTAAACAATATAATGCTGTCACCAAACCACAATGCAAACATTGTTGTGTTATTTTAATAGAAACCTGGTTAATAATCCGTAACTGTGGTCAGTTGATTGATGCTCTGACAGTTCATTAGTGGATTGAGTAGCATGTTGGACAATAAATGCGAGCTGCATTAGTCATCTCTGTTGCTTGTACTGGCTGTGTACAGTAATATTAGGTTATGTAAAAATAACATTCTTCCTTCCTCTTTTTTTTTAAATGATTTCCTCTCCCTCTCTTTTACAGGCGAGACTTTAAAAGAGCAGCAGGTTCCTCGTTCCCTACCTAAACCTAGCTCCAATCGACTTCGAGACTTTAAGGAGACTATGAGCAACATTATCCATAACCGGCCGCTTTCCGCATCATCCTCGGGCTCCGTTGGCCCACCTGACTTCACCGCTAAAGCCCAAGACTGGGAAGCTGACAGCACCAGCAGTGAGTCCAAGTCCAGCTCCTCTGGAGGGCGATACCGTCCGCCCTGGAAGCCTCGCCGTGAGGCCCTCAACATCGACAGCATCTTTAGCAGGGAACGCCGCAAGCAGGCCGGGTACAGTCCGCTAGGCGCTCTCTTGTCTGAAGAAACTGGGCCTCGGGGGGACTTGGCGGCATCATTGGAACAGACCACCTTTCAAGACCTACCGGGACCCCTGAGACGAGGATCAGAGCAGCCCCCGCGGCTTATCCAGAGGATGGAGAGTGGCTATGAGAGCAGTGAGAGGAACAGCAACAGCCCCGTCAGTCTGGACATACCTGTTACCGTGGGCACCCGTATTGCGCACACAGTATCAATGGAAAACCGTCAGAATGATCAGGACGTGTTCACATCCTCACTGCTCTCTCTCTCGTTCCGTTCTCTCCTCCTGCGTTTTCCAGCTTACAAAGCAGAAACAAAGCCTCACCTTATGCAGCCCTCAGGGAAGACCAATCCAAGAGCACAGTGCCTTACTGGAGACAGGCTTCACAGCATCATATCAAGGGCAGCATTCATATGAGTTTTAGGTGTGTACAGTAGGGTAACTATTTGTTTATGGAGTCGTCATACAGTCGCATGTGGGCCGATTTCACCTGCTTCTTTACCTCCGGCATAATCATGTTTCAACTAGATGTGCACATGCCCCTTTTGCTGTTTCCGTACGACTTATAGACTAGCAAGCAGTAATTGAGCGAATTATCCGCAACAAATAAATGCATCCTGTTCCTTCTGTTGAATGTTAATCTCTGTATATCTGTTATGTACACTGAGGAACATAGTCTGTCCCTGGATAGCGATCAACTGCTATAATCTGTTTGGCTTCTCCATGTGACCAGAATAGATATCATAGTTGGTTGTGGTCACGTAAGGGGAATAAACAATACTGTTCACTGTATAGAATATTTGCGTATTATATTGATTGACTCTGGTTGCTGGGAGATAGGGTCGAACAACTGCAAACCGGCTTAATGCCCAAATATATTTTTGCCATACATCTGGTTTTGTTTCTGTCTATATTTGTATTTCACCTTCGGCTGTGTTTACCTTATACACGTGGAATTAGTGTGGTACCAGATTTATGGAAGGCACAGTGATCACATCACACAATAATTGCAAAGAGGGGAGTGAGTTTTCATCTTGTAAAGGTACATTTTGGATCTGAAGTTGGCTTATTTTACTTTAGACAGCAGCCTCAACCATGTAACACTGTGAACGATTCGAAATTAAGAAGAGAACCGATTACAAGGTTTGGTATGTAAGCAGTCTAAGATAGTATTTATTAATGCTGTATTTTAAAATTAAATCAATAAGAGTTTTATATTTCATAATTGGTAATTTTATATTTTAATAAATTTTGTTGGGTGCTTTTGGCAGATTTTATATTCACATTTTTCTAAAATATATTAAACTATCATCTTAACTTGCAGTTATATTTCGTTTCGTAGTTTAGTACTTCAGCTTGACTAATTTCAATTAGTGGAAAACTGTCAAGTTTGTTTGAAGTTAAAGGGGTTTCTCTGATATATTCTATTTCCTTTGGCATAAAAATTACCAAACGGTATATAGTTAATAGATGTCGTTGTGTTACAGACCATCCTACATTAGTCAGATGACAAACCTTCTTGTTTGCGTAACTTTTATTGGAAGTTTTATTGCCAAAAATATTGATCATGAAAACAAAAAACATTTGGTTGATGTTTAACATGCAGCAAGTAATTTACAAGATTGATTTGCTATACTATTGTCTCATGGTTTGTTGTATTGTGGGTGTATCAACGGTGAGGGCCAGCAGTGAACTGGATGGCGCATCCATAGATTAGCGCGCGGGCGTGGGCAAGGACAAGAGTTACCGCGGCCGAGGAAAAGAGAGAGGCGCCATGGCTTCAATCCCAGACCAGCAAGTTCGTGGTTCTGGAATGACTCCAAACAGTGAGGCGTCAGCATGCCGTGCATTGGGTTGGGCGAGGGAGTAAGCTCTGTCTCCGGATGCTTTGCCTGTGGGTTTTCTGCGTGGCGTATCCTTTGGAGCTTTGGACTGCCTGTGTGTAGGGGTGTGTGAAATTGCAAGTGTCTGTATCCAGCTGAAAGGCGCTGTGTGCTAAGAATGTTTGTTTACCTGCAGGGAAGGGAAGGCTTTGAGCGTGTAGTGTTGGAGCAGAGCTCTAGGTTAGCCTCTCTGAGGGTTGGAGACAAGCAGGAGAGGTGGCGCGAGCGGCTGTGTCGTGGTTTAACGAATCAGTGTATGTAAGTAAATAACCTGTCCTTAGCCTCTCCTGCTATCACGACTGCCGTGGTGATGTGATCTGTCCATCTCCGTGTTTGATTGTGTTTGTCTTGTTCCACTCAAGGACACATCTCACTAGATAAAACCAGAGCTACCTTTTACTGATAACTGCCTTACACACATAGTATGGTTGGTTTACCGTGCTGCGTGAGTCGCAAAATAAAGTTGCCGACAAATGCGCGGAAATGCATACGTCTGGGTAAGGGGTGGAATGTAGGGAATTTACTGTGTGTTCATAATGAGACAGGCTGATTTGCCTTTACCATAGAAACCCCCAGCGGCCGATGATAAGTGCGACCTGGACCGGGTAGTGGCTATGTAACCTTATGAATACGTGTGTAGTGTATATGTTAGGGCTCCACTACCGACTATTTTTCTTGTGGCTTAATCTATCGCCTATTTATCAATATCGTTTAATTGATTCATCTAAGGATTGCTTTTCCTCGAAAAAAGCAACCTTTTACTTAAGCTCTTTAATTCACATATTTCATTAAACAAAGAAATCCAAAAGTAAAAGTAAAGGCATCTGTAAAGTGCAAGAAGCAGTGTCCATTCTCATAGTCCAAAGACTGAAAGCAAAGTTCAGGTATTATAGTGTAAGATGCAACATTCCACAGTTTTTTCTAGTCTACTACCTAATAATACGGATTATAAATCAAACCTTTTTAAAGGAGTATTACCAGAAATATTATTTACCAGAATTTGTTTAGGAGAAAAATATAAATGTGCAGAATTTCTGAAAAAAAAAAACTTTTAAAACCATTAAACAGAGTATAGAAATGAAATTGAAAAAACAAAAACGATTTGGAAATAAAAAACGGATTTCATATTGCCACTATATGAGTGAATTTTGTTTGTTTTGTGGTATATAACAAATAGACCGTTAGTGAACTACCCTTTAAACCTGACTTACATACATAAGTAATGAGCAATGAGGCATATAGAATTGTCAATATGGTAAATACACAATGTATAATAACATAAGAGTATTTACTGACCATGTACACCAAAGGCCTGCAGCTGCCACAGCTAATGATTTTTTTAACACATTGCTGTGCGATCTAATCCTGTTTAATACTTGACCAAGCCATCAATTTCACTTCAAATGTCCCCTAATGCTTTACATTTTGCCTCTTCTTTATGATAGAAATGCTACAGCCACTGTAATTTCCTGAATATGTGGACTTCAAAACGTGTAAACTCAGAGTGAGGTTTTGAGCTTTTATTTTGAAACCGCGATTTATTTTCCTGTGTTTGCGTAGATTTATAAATGTATTTACCTTACACATCTGATGAAATGGTGCACGTTGAGTTTCCAGATGAACATTATAATAAACCCAAACAACATGCAGAGATGGACTTTGAGACGCTCTACACATGTAAATTATGTGTGACGCATGTACTTAACCTACAACCATGTAAATAATTAAAGCGCATATACATTAGAACTGCATCGCATATAATTATCTAATTAAATCGTAGCATATGTGAATTCACAAATATGCTTAATTATATTTTTAAAATTATTTTAAAATGAGAATATTTGCAGGGGTAGTCAGGCAGCTTGGTGAAAACGGACTAAATAAATGCGGGGGTGGTGGTTGTTATACATGCAATCGTCTGTGAAATGTCCACTAATGTCCCGTATTATTTGCCGTGGTTAAGTCGACTAACGTCAAATGAAGGCAAAAGGATTTTATAACTCGAGTAAGTCCGGAATAACTTGACGATCGCAACAGCCCTAATGAAAATATGCGAGGCCTCAGGATACTGGGCTGCGTTGAAATGTATTGAGGGGTAGCTTGGTCGAGAGGGTCCGAGGGTGGAGATCTGACGAATCAGCCATCAACAGTCCCTGGTGTCGATCGGCAAAAGTTTTTTACCTTTAAGGGTGGCAGTGGGGTTCCTAATCCTACTACAAACACTCACCATTTTGATTCTGGCGAAGAAGGGGTATACAATGCGGGGGTTGTTTTAATAAATTTTATCTTAATATATTTATGACATTTAAACATCAAACGATTGCCTTTTACATTTAAACATTAAACTTTTTTTAATACAGTGCCTAGCATGCAGCCCCTTAAGCCATGACTATAGCAAGTGTTTTAAAGTAACTAGAACCAGAATCTAGGGGCCGGATTCACAAAACATTCTTAAAATGAAAGGGTTCTTACTGCTAGTTTGTAATTCTTACATCTAAGTATAATAAAGTGAAGAGATTTGTCTCCAAAACCTTTCTAAAAGGGTCATATAGCGATTCAATATTTCCTTATCATCAACTTAATGGAATTGTATTAGCCAAGCGTCTATAAGATAGCATCAGAAAAAATCACCTAAACAAAGTTCAAAGCACATAGTCTCAAATGCATGGAGGCTAGCTTTCTCAAATGGTAGTTCAACCGCGCCCTACCTAAACGGCTTCGGTTTGCTACGAACCCCCGCTACACAGGTCTCTCCGCTCGGTGTGGAGAGTGGCAGCACACTGCAATTTCATGCAAGAGCGGAACTTAGTCTCGCTGTGGGTGAGTGACATAGCTGCAAAAAAGGGGGGCAGGGGCGAACCAGGACTGTGTGTCCTCCGAACGGCTGATGCAAGGCGCTGTGATTGCGGGTGTGAAAGACGAACAACATGGCGTCCTTCCCACACAAAGACGAGATCCGTCGGCGTCATCAATGAGCGTTGGTACCGTAGCTGGTCATACACAAAGAAACTCCAATCACATTCGGGCGCTGTCTAGCGCCGATCGCTTGCCCCCTGGGTGCACACTGAGGTCCCCAGGTCGGGCACGGGTGGTGGGCAAGCAGAGTAAGCCCACCACGCTCCTAATCGTCGGAAAAAATTCCGCGGCAGCAGCCGTTCCTCAGCCCGCCCGGCCTGGTCTGCTTCATCGGAATCGTAGGCCACCTGAGGCCTCCACAACAAAGCAAGGCCGCGTGGTGTGACCTTTTTTTCGTTGGGAGGGCGAACTGCGGGGTTTGGCCTTCAAAAGGGTACTACTACCAATCAAAGGTGGATTTATTTAGGTACAACAACTGTTTATGGCCAGAACATTTGACCCAAATATTCAGAATTGTCCGCACATTGTTTATTGCGGACTGAATTGCCCGACGTCCTGGTAGAGTAGACTACAATGTTGGCTGTTCTGACTCACAGACTGTAATAACGTTTTTTTATATTTAAAGAATTTGCCAACTACACAAGATGCCAAACCGTATTTTGGCGTGTAGAGTAGCTCTTGGTGGTTTGTATTGGGGGGCGGAGCCTTGAGGGTGCACAACTAGAATGATGTTATGTGACCTCGCGCCGACAGGGCACACGTGTTACAGGGTCTGTATGGGGGGAAACAAACAAAATAGCTATTTTTAAAAGATCAAATATATTGGGTTGTATTTGTTACAAGGTATTTGACATGCTATAATAGTATCAAAAAAACACTTATTTTTCAAAGACGGACATGTTGGTAGTCCTAACTGTGACACAGCCTCTCGCAACAGGTTAAGTTTTCACAAAAGCCCCCGCCTTTTAGCAAGCGCAGTCTGCTCTGATTGGCCAGCTACCCAGTGCATGGTGATTGGCTAACACGGCAACACTCGGGCTGGCTAGGACGTGGATGAGAAGCGTCCCGTAACAATTGCACGGGTTCAGACTGTCAAAATAGGATAAAAAAGACGAGCCTAAAGGGGCGGAGCGATTCAAGGACAGACACAGGGATGGAATCTGTGTTTGCAAGACACACGGCTCCCAGGGTTAACAGCTGACCTCCACTAGTTATGTGTCCGTCGCTCGCGCACAACGACCGCAAAAAGCATACGCACGCACGCACACACACACATCCCCAACATTCCCCCCATCTCGGACTCTCTCGCTCTCTCTGCTCGCACGCCACGCACACCAACACACACACACACCACCAGATGCGCAGAACTCCGATTTGAACGTCATACAATACTTAACTATAAACCAAACAGTAGCTGATTCAAATCGCCAGGGTCAATTGTCCTAGCAACGAATGACGGGCGCGGGGGGGGGTCCTCTCCTAGGTTCACGAACTGGTCGTGACCTAAAATCCATTGCTGTTCGTTGTATGCATCTTGAGATTCCAAGGTCATCAACTTTCGGAAGGCCCAAACTAAGTGCTTTGCGTTCGTGCCTAGAACAACACAGCGTCTCCCTACATGGCTGCTTTCAACCTACTGCGTCTGAACCACGCCTTCTTTCGTTTGGGCGGCATTATGTAAATATTCACATGTTAGGTAGATATGTTGTGGGCCGTGTTATATAGCGAGCCGTATTTCGGGGGCGTGGCAGAGATCCTTATCTTTGATAAAGATACCAATACTTTGGTTTTGAGCTTTAGCCTTTGCATTCAGGGATCTTATCTATGCACAATCACTTGTAACACTCCAAAGAGAAAGGAAAACGTTTAAATCATCTACCCCTTTAAGGGTGTAAACATTTCCAAGTCAAATCTTGAGGTATTTGGCCAACAATAAACACAGACTAGCTCACTGGATAGCATATGCCAATCGCATACACACAAAACCTAATAATTCTATTTCCGGACGATAGCTTTTGTGACAAACTGCGAACACAATAGTTGTTCAGGAGGGGTGCGGGCATGAGAAATCAATATGGACATATTGAAAATAATGTGTTTTTGTTTTTTGCACCTTAGTGTCATCGTAGCAAATTCACGTTTAAAGTTGTGTGACGCCCAGACCCGGACGGACATGTAGGTGACAAGGCGAGCACAGGGGATTGTTTGTGTGAATAAGCCATCTGTTGTTGGAATGCCCCTTGCAGACAACCCAGAACAAGCTTTCGGATTCCTGGTCACAAATGGCGTAGTGCAGATAAACAGGCCTCATCCCCAGAGTTGTGAGGGTGAGTCAGAAGTGTATTGCACTCCCATGAACCATGTGGACGGTGTCTGACCTTGACCCACCCTGGTGAGGCTGTCAGCTAGTAGGTGTGGACGCGCGGCGGGGGACAGGAGTCGCGAGGAGCGTTGAGAGCTTTATTGGGTTAATTGAAAGCAATCGTCGTTACGATTCCCTTTTCTCTTTGAAGATGAATGGCGCCACTCCCCGATCAGCCTAATGCATCTATGTTTCACCTCAATCATTTCGTGTCCGCCGGTCATCGAAGAAGTGAGTATAAGGGGTTTGTTATGAATCTTTGCAAATCACCTTTCCTAATAAGGTGCTAATTAGCAAGTTTCACAATGAACGCGGCTAAAGTAAACATTCCCTCTGAGAGCAGCTAGGAAGAGAGGGGCAAAGTCAGCAGAGCTC